>CM042014.1:119672233-120037233 GCA_023525715.1 Cichorium intybus | reverse complement strand
GATTCCAAAAGGTGATGATGTAGGAGGTGACTAGAATGGTGCCTCATCTTGAGAACTTTCAGTTTATGGGTTAGGGTGCCCCTATGTGGGTTTTATTTAAACACTGCTTACTTTCTGCTTGATGGCTACCCCTCGAGGGTCTTGAACAAATTTCATATTTTTTCTTTTTGGTTGAATGGATGGTGCCCGGTTTGGGCTTTGAATGTTTAAATCTCACTTGCTACATCATTTTCTTATGCTTACTTTCCTGCATCTGTGATAGTTGCATAGTAGTAATCTTGCATAGGAATACTGTTTATTGTAGAAAATGTTCTTGGAATTTAGAACAAAGGTTTAAGATTCTGCACTTGCATGTTATTTCAAGATCAAAATATTTTTGGAGAATCTTTGAATAGTTAGTTTTTGGGATCCTTAAGTAGCTATTCAGATTTAAGTTAAGCTCTATGTGGAAACGTTTAGTTTCTTTTAAAAAAATGTACTAATATTGAGAAGATCTTGGATAATCTTTTTATTAATATGAAACTTAGATTTTTTTTTTTTTTTGCAAAAACCCTGATATCGATGATTTCCAAAGGGAGCAATATATTACGAAGAAAATAGTTAAGGTCGGATAGAACCTGTATGAGATTTTCGAATGCATTTTGAGGTTCCTTGTTGGAGTCTTCAATAGAATCCTAAGAGGATCCTTAGATGAAACAATATAATCCTTAAAGGATCCTTGCTGCAGTTTTGAGTAGGATCTAGGTAGATTGAGTATTGTCCCTGAGGCGTCTTAGGGTTTCCTTTCGCAGATTCTGTTTGGAAGAAAACATAAGTTCTTTATTGGAATAGCCTTGATGTATTTACTGGTGATAAAACCAAGATCTTAATCGTTCACATTCTGGGATCCTTATAGGAAATAGGGCCAGGATCCTAGCGAGTGGCAGTATCTAAATTCTACGCAGGGGCTAGCCGAGGATCTTAACTAGGGACGAGCCTAAGATTCTTCGGGGTAACTTACCTAGGATATGAGCTGTGGAAAGACCCATGATCCTTAAATGGGGATGAACCCGGATCCTTGTTGGAGACAGGCCCAAGATCATGACTGGGTCAGACCCAAATGGGAGAATAACATGAAAATGTTATGCCTTCGATGTAGGATATGACTAGTTACAAGAAGATTGTCAATACACCTTTCAGCATATTGGTCCACTTGTTCTATATCTACTGCTAGATAACACGTGTTCCAACTTCATAACCTAATTCTTAAGAAGGATGAAGATCCTTAAAGCTTAGAGGGGATTTAGTCACCCTATACGGAGAAGAGGTGATCAACCTCTACGTAGGAGATCCTTGGCAAAGATCTTGAGAAGGATCCTTGGCAAAGATCCTGGGGAGGATCCATGGCAAAGATCCTGGGGAGGATCCTTGGTAGGATTTTAGTTTCCAGTTCTACAAAACATGAAAATCGTGAGAGGTGGGCGTTGACTTAGTCAACTCCCCTTAAATGCTTAAGTTAGTATCTGTATTTTGAAAGTAAGTATATATACATGGATCAAAAGGTATGGCGAAGTTTTATGCACCTTTAGTCTATTACTGGTTCCCTAATGTTCTTGTAGATTATAAAATTCGAATCAAGATAACTTTCAAGCAATCAGATTATGAAATATGTAAGCAAACAATGAACAAGGTGAATTTGATACCCAAGGTCCCGAATGATTCGATTAAGAGTTTTTCGGTTTTATAATATGGCTGTGTGAAAACTCGCACTCGACCCAGGTAGTCCTCGTTGGTATTTATAGGTGACCAAGGAGACTGGTAGTACAAAATAACAGAAAAGTACGTACAAGATATTCCACTATGACATTATATGTACTAGCCAATAGAAAACGTTGAGTGTCAGATACGTGCCTGACACTGAAAGGTTTTTAGCAATCAATGAACTAATAATCCTAAGTTCACATGTGTTGTGTTCAAAACAACTCACTTGTAGTTGTTATGTTTATAAAGTCTTAAATCAATTATCTACCTAATTATATGACTATTAGACTTTCGAGCAAGTATTACTCGATCATTTAATAATATAGTGTAGGCAAGTAAAGGAATCGAATTTCCATAGGGAGTTATTAACTAACTTAAAGTCTCCAATTATCAATCAAACAATTTAGAGGCGAGTTTTAATGAAAACTCGTAAAACTTAGTTTTGAAGGGTTTATGAAATATACTAAATAATAAATTAAAACGATCGTAACAACACGAAAAATAAGAGATGATATGATCAAATAATAACAAGGGAAGCTTTCGCCTAGGATTTTTTGATTCATATAAACCTATGTTGACTAGTTTTGATTATGTGCAATGAGTTAAAATAGGTTGCATTAGGTGGTAGGATCATATGGTCAAGTCACCAATTCTATGACTTCTAAATTAATATAGCACAAGGGTCATGTAACTAAATAACTTATAATCATGAAATATTAATATAATCTAGCATGCAAATATAGTCCATATCCTAATGGTCATAGTGATATGTTCATACAATCAATGGTCATGAGTTGCAACTAAATGTGATATAAGTATTATTTCACTAATCAAGTTTATAATTTAGATAACTTCCCTAGTTAAATGGTCAATAACTAGTCCAAAGATTTATAATTGTCAATTACACATAACAATGGTTCATATGATTAATTCGTTTAAATGGTCAATAAACTTAAGCATATGAAGATGGCTATCAAGAATACAAACTTTAATCACATTCAATAATATAGCATGCAAATTATATATCCTAACCGATTTTAAACTCGAATCAAGAACTAAATCAACACATATTTATATTAATGAATCAACATAACCTAGGCAAAAGCTACAGGGATCTAGCCTAGCATGGTATCAAACATACAACAACAATATGAAGAATACATGATAAAAGATACCAACCGGTTAAAATCGATGAATCCTTGCTACAATGAAGATCTTAGCCCCTTCTTGTAATGAAAATAACTCTCAAATACACTTATCATATATGAAATGGTGAAATACACGAAATATACTAACTCTAGAATGTCAATTATCTGATTTCTCTCTTGGTTTTTAGCATTGGTCCCCCAAATGGTCGTGCATGGCCTTGTATTTATAGCTGGTGAAGGCTCAGGGCGCGGTGCGCCTCTATCAGGGCGCGGTGCGCCTGGTGGACGAGAGGTGGCTGACTTTATCGCTGGAAAGGCCACGTGATAGTTCGCTTTTAAGATCGGATCTAGGGCGCGGTGCGCCCAAAAGTAAGGCGTGGTGCGCCTATGCACATGTTAGGCAACCCGGTTGAATCATTGGAAGAACCCACGCTTCATTATTTTAATGCCAAGTAGCCAAAAATGTCGATAACTGGCATCTTCAGAGGCGCGGTCTGCCTAAGGTCTGGGCGGGGTGCGCCCTGGTCGATTTCACTATTGCACTTGGTTTCTTTTAAAGCTCAAATCTCTTGTAAAATCCGATCTTTTGCTCTATACGTGTCTTTTAGCTACAAAATGTATTTTTAAGCATATCAGGTATCTTTAGTTCATGAAATGTATGAAACTATACTAAAATGACACTGATATCGCCCGGAAAATGTGTATAATTTACGCGATATCAAAATACCCCATACTTGAACTTTGCTTGTCCTCAAGCAATTTTTAGAATAATTTTTAGGTTAAAAATCAATCCAAGTAAACAAATACAGTCACCATAGAAAAAGGTCAATGTCAGTCAAAATGGACAGAATCAGTTTTGTAAGGACCCTATATATTGAACAAACGTTACCCACTTTTAGCATTGTGAACCACTTTCTTTTGCTACTCGAAGGACGAATAGACTCGTCAAGATTTGGCGATTAGGAGTGTGTATCAGACAAAAGAAACAGAGGATGTACCCAGTGGGGGTACTTTTCATCTACCTTTGATGAGGCTTTTATCCTAAAGAAATAGGGTTTTTAAATGTCATCTGGGCAAACATCTGGTTTCGATAGTTTCACCCTTGTACTGTCCTTTACTTTTTACCGTCTCAAACCTTTCATTTCCTTTTTCTCATCACCAATCATAAAACATCAATCTTCAATCTCGACATAACAATAAAATGCCAATATATTCTATATCTTCAATTTTTAGCTCGTGTTTGTTTAGTCTCTAATTCTTGTAGACTTCTTGATGTTTCCGTCTTTTTGCTCTTTATTTTCTTGAAGTCTTTAATTAATCGTTGGATCTCTTTGACTTTTTCTTTTCTCAAGAACTTGGCTTCTAAGAATTTCTTAGATGCATGGAAGTAGATTATGATCAAGCTGGTATTATCGATCAATTTTATGACTTGATCCCAATGATGTAGAATAGGGGATCGTCTTCAAAGTTCATCAGGAATCCATTTGTAAGATGCGATGAATCAAAAATAGTGATGAGAAAGTGGCAATGTAAGGTTGGTTGAGACTTGGGAGTACAAAGGGTTAATCCTTTCAGAAGCCAAGATGCAAATTTTCTGATAAATAATATGCAAGGCTTAATATTTGTGTGTACACATCATCCCAATCAACCTCCTCTAAACGTATCTTAATTCATTGAGCACCTGCATCTGTCTTCCAAACAAGTAGTTTCAAAGTGGTTCGTTAGGCTCAAAGTGTGACCTATTTGTTCAGTATAAAGAATTTCAAACAAAACTCGGGACCAATCTTATGATTCAATTTTTATGACTTGGCACTATAGTATCTGATTTATAAATTTTTCAAAATTTTACCCGAAATTAACCTATAAATGCTCAAAGACAAATAAAATACAAGTGTAAGTACTGCAATCCCTACCCCATACTTGATTAATACAACGTCCCCGTTGTATAAATATTTTATAAAATAAGCATAAGAAAAAGGAGTATTGGAACCAACTCCCCTGAGGTATAGTACACGTGATTGCAGATGCTGAACTTGGAGCTCTCGGAATGGATCAAATAAGATTCGTGAAATGTCATCGTTTAAGTGCGATCTTATTATTTTTATTATTATTATTATTTTTTTTATTTTTTTTAAAGGACTGAAACGAATGTCAGTCATTCTGCATAATCATCAAATAAAGCAAGCAATATCTCAAACAACACGGTTAGATATACACACAAATAATAAAACACACCACAAATTAAAACACACTAAAAATAAAAATAAAAATTCAAATCATAGTTTTTATTTTGTTTTTGAAATCACCCAAAATAAAAATATATCAAACAATACCAGTAATGTCAATCCAAATCCTCTGCCTCATCAAATCCATGCCCGTGTGGCTGATAATCTCCTCCTGATGGATCGCCATGAGCCCCGCTAGACTGTCCTGCGCGTCCCATCCTCTGATCCCATGTCGGATATGGATACTGCGGGGGCAGCTGCCATCCTGCCTGCTGATACATGTGGCCCATGAACTGATGTGTATCATCCAGGTATTGTCCCATGGCATTCGCCTCTTGCTGGCGTCGCATATCCATTTGGCGCATTTCTTCTTGCCTGTTTAAATCCATCTGGACCATTTGGTTATAGAGGTAATTTAAGTTTACCTCTTGTTCTGGTCCTTGCTGTGCGTGATCATGCTGGCGGCGTCGGTTTTGTCTAGAAGCAGAGGGCTGTGCTTCTTCTGCCCCAAATCCCGGTGGCGGAATGGTTGAAGTAATACCGACGAAATCGAACGTGTTTGGCGCCACCCTCCGAATCATAGATTTAAAATGGGATTCGGATAGGATTTTCGGGTGTTCGGTTTTAACCGTGAGCATGTTTATCGAGGAAAAATCGCCCAAATTCTTTGCGATCCGTGTAATCATATTGCCACCACAAAGTGGGCTAAGCGTGTTTTGCCCTTTTGCTCGCTCCCTAAAGAAAACTGCAATTGCGTGTGGGAGGTGGAATTTCACATCGGGGTTAATTGCTCCCCAAAGTGCTGGCAGATCTAAGTACGGGCATTTGCCAAACCCGTATGATTGGTTCACGGTAAACACGAGAAGACGGTGGAGCATTCTGTGGATCAGATTTTGGATTTGTGATGCTTTGTTGTCTCGCGGTATGGTATTGTTTACATTTGCGATTTCTTGAAAGAATAAATCGCATCGCCCTTCGCTGAATTCTCCCTTGTCATAAGTTGATAGATAAGTTGGGAAGTGTGGGTGAGATGCAAGCTCCTCGGGGTAAAGGCCTAGGAGATATGCGAACCGGGCAAAAGACACATCATGCCAATTCCCCATCAAGCGAAAACGAATGTCCTCTTCAGTTGTTTCTTTCTCATACTTGAAAGTAGAAAGAAACTCGAGTGTTAGCTCCATATGGACATTTTCGTTTATTCGGAAAATGTTGTTCCAAGCCTCATCCGTCACCACTCCAGATATCGGATCTTCGAATGTGCGAATGAGGTAAGGTGCTAATTTGTCGGATATTCCAATTGCATCCAGCTTGTCCCAATCCACTGCTGGAGCAACCATCATATCCTTCTTTAGCAAATTAGCCATAACATATTTCGCATCCCGTTCTTCATCCGAATTTCCAAATCTTAAATATGGATGACTTGTTTTTGTAGTCTTGAATTTGGTTCCTGCAATAACAATTCAAATAATGAGCTAAACAAGTAAGAAAAACAAGAAAATTGGCTTGGCAGGGGACCGGCGCGGTGCACCCCAGGAACAGGCGCGATGCGCCCTGCGGCTACTCGGCCACTGCCTGTTTCAACGTTATTCAATCCAAGTTTTTGCTCAAAAACCAGACAAGATGCGTATACGCAGTATGATTACTGATGCAATAGACCACAAATATCATAAAACAAACATCAATTACATCGAAAATCACTAAACTAATTTCTAGGGTTTGTTCTTCCCCAATTTGTCAATTTTGTGTGAAATTGATGTTTTGTTGTGCAATTGATGTTTGTAATGTAATCTTCTAGTCATATGCATCAATAACCCTATCAAAACAACACCTAAATTCAACTATAATCAAGGAACACGAAATTTCAACTCAAGAACTCATTTTGGGAAGAAATTCAACAATATGATGTTAAAAACAATGTAATCTAGCAAGAAAACTAAGAATATTATGCAAAGAATAGAAGGAAACAAAGAAAACATACCCATAGTTGAAGATTACCTAAGAAATTTTGATCAAAAATCGAGTTTTTTGGTGTTTTGGCTCGGTTTCTGCGGGCGTGATGCGCTTGAGGGAAGAGTGGTGAGAATAATGAAGTTTGACAGCTTACCCGTCTGTTTTGTCTCTGACCCGGCGCGGTGCGCCCTCCTTCTGGGCGAGGTGCGCCCTACGGCTGGATCTCCTGTCCTCCTTAAATATTTGCCCCATATTTTCATTTCTTTTATTTATTGTTATTATTACCACACGATTTTATTTATTTATTTATTTATTTATTTTATTACTATTAATTTTTTTTATCTTTTTTTTTAAAAAAAAAGGAAAAATAAATAACACATACCAATCAAAAACTCGGGTTGCCTCCCGGAAGCGCTTCTTTTTCATAGATTTGGAGTCTTTTTAGCTGGACTCCATTCCACTCTAAGGTTCTACTGTTTGGAATGGGATGTCTTCGCGTTCGTTCTCGATGTGAACGCCTTCCTCATACCTTTTTAGCCTGTGCCCGTTCACTTTGAAACTTTCTCCTCCTTCCTTAAAAAGATCCACAGCCCCGTGTGGATACACTTCTTTTATTGTGAACGGACCATACCATCTTGTCTTCAGCTTTCCAGGGAAAAGTCTTAAGCGTGAATTGTAAAGTAAAACTTTTTCCCCTGGTTGGAAATCTTTGTTTCCTTTTAACCTTGAATCGTGCCACCTTTTGATCTTGTCTTTGTAAATCGCTGTATTTTCGTATGCGTCATTTCGCAGTTCATTTAGCTCATTTAATTGACACAAACGGTTAGTACTGACAAGATTAAAATCCATGTTACACGATTTTAAGGCCCAGAATGCGTTGTGTTCAACCTCTATTGGGAGGTGACAAGCTTTTCCATACACCAATCTGTTGGGGGTAGTGCGGTGTTTTAAAAGCGGTTCGAAAAGCCCAGAGTGCATCGTCAAGCTTTTCGGACCAATCTTTTCGACTAATTCCCTCTGACCTTTCCAAAATGTTTTTTAAAGCCCTGTTCGTGATCTCCGTTTGACCACTTGATTGCGGGTGATAAGGTGTGGATATTCGATGGGTTACCCCATACTTATTTAAAGCATTTTCCATTTGTTTGTTGCAAAAATGAGTACCCCTATCGCTTATAAGAGCTTTAGGGACACCGAAATGTGCAAAAATGGTTTTCAAAAATTTAACCACACCTCGAGCATCATTTGTGGGTAAAGCTTTTGCTTCAGCCCACTTTGATACGTAGTCAACCGCAACCAATATATATTTATTTCCTTGGAAATTAGGAAAAGGCCCCATAAAGTCAATACCCCATACATCGAAAATTTCACATACCTGGATAGAATGCAATGACATTTCATTTTTGGATGAGATATTACCTGCTCACTGACACGGATCGCATGTCTTGACGAAATTTGTTGCGTCTTTGAAGATTGTAGGCCAATAAAAGCCTGCTTCAAAGACTTTTCGCGCGGTGTAATTCGCTCCTTGATGTCCACCTGTAGGTCCTTGATGGCATTGCTTGAGTATGTCTTGAATTTCCTTCCCGTGTACGCACCTCCGTATGATGTTATCCGGACATGAGCGAAAAAGGTATGGTTCATCCCATAGGTAGTACTTGATGTCTGCAAAGAACTTCTTCTTCTGTTGATGAGTAAGCCCTCCGACAAGCACTTTGGCTGCAAGGTAGTTCACAATATCTGCATACCAAGGGGTTTCCATATTAACATGAACTGACATTACATGTTCTTCTGGGAAGGAGTCGTTCACTCCTTTTTCTTCTCTCGCCTTTTGTTCCAGATTTTCCAGTCTTGACAAATGATCTGCTTCCAAATTCTCGGATCCTTTCTTGTCTTGAATTTCTATATCAAATTCTTGTAACAACAAGACCCAACAAATTAAGCGGGGTTTGGCATCTTGCTTGTTGAACAGGTACTTGATTGCTGAGTGATCTGTATAGACAATGGTTTTTGATAAAATTAGATAAGGCCTGAATTTATCAAAAGCATACACTACTGCCAGGAGTTCTTTTTCAGTGGTAGTGTAGTTTTCTTGGGCAGGATTCAGAGTTTTGCTGATGTAGTAAATTGGCTTGAACTTCTTGTCGATTCTTTGGCCTAGGACGGCTCCCAACGCGATATCACTTGCGTCTGTCATCAGTTCAAATGGTAGATTCCAGTCTGGGCCGATCATGATTGGGGCAGTGGTTAATTTAAGCTTCAAAAATTCAAAAGCATTAACACATTCATCGTTGAAATCAAATTTTACATCATTTTGTAAAAGTTGTGTTAAAGGTTTTGTTATTTTAGAAAAATCTTTTATAAACCTCCGGTAAAAACCGACATGTCTCAAGAAACTTCTGACCCCTTTCACGTTGGTCGGTGATGGAAGTTTAGCAATCACTTCCACTTTTGCTATGTCGACTTCAATTCCAAGACCCGACACTTTGTGGCCCAAGACTATTCCCTCTTTAACCATGAAGTGGCATTTCTCCCAATTGAGCACTAGATTGGTTTCTTCACATCGTTTAAGCATTTTGTCTAGATTAGACAAACAGTCTGTAAATGAGTCACCAAATAGTGAGAAGTCATCCATGAAGACCTCCATTGAGTTTTCCATCATGTCATGGAAGATTGCTGAGACACATCTTTGAAAAAGTGGCTGGAGCATTGCATAGACCAAAAGGCATTCTTCGGTATGCGAAGATTCCTAGAGGGCAGGTGAATGTGGTCTTTTCTTGATCTTCTGGGTCAATGGGAATTTGAAAATAACCTGAAAAACCATCCAAGAAACAGTAATATGCTTTTCCTGATAATCGTTCTAGCATTTGATCCATGAAGGGAAGAGGAAAATGGTCTTTTCGTGTTGCATCGTTTAATTTGCGATAATCGATGCATACCCGCCATCCTGTCACTGTTCTGGTAGGTATAACTTCATTCTTCTCGTTGGTAATGACGGTTATCCCTCCTTTCTTTGGAACGACGTGGATTGGGCTTACCCATTTGCTGTCAGAGATTGGGTAGATGATACCGGCATCGAGTAGCTTCATGATTTCTTTATCGACCACTTCTTGCATCTTTAGGTTAAGCCTTCTTTGATGTTGGGCTGTTGGCTTTGAATCTTCTTCCATCAGTATCTTGTGAGAACAGATGGTTGGGCTTATTCCCTTGATGTCTGAGATGCTCCATGCGATGGCATTTTTCCTTATTTTGAGAACTTTCATAAGCTCTTCTTTTTCTTCCTGGCTCAATTCAGCTGAAATGACAACTGGGTACTCTTTAGTATCAGACAAAAATGCATACTCCAAATGGTTTGGAAGTATTTTCAATTCCGGGATGCTCTGGTTCTTTGGAGATTTTTGCTTTGGAAGTACAGCTTCTTCCCGTTCAGCGAAATGTGGTTCATCTTTCAACAGTTCTTCTAGCTTCTTCAGATCCTTTTCAGGGTCGAATGTCTTCTCAGCAAGTTGTATTTCGTGACTATGGCTATCTTCTTGTATGGCTTTGGCTTCTTCTTCCAATAATAAGTCTAAAGTGTCAATATGGAAGACTGTGTCATCACTCATCGTCGAGTGTTTTATCGTGTGGTCCATGCCAAAGGTGATAGCGTCAGTGCCAACCCGAATGGTTAGTTTTGTGTCATGGACGTCTATTAAAGCTCTTGCTGTGGCTAAAAAGGGTCTTCCGAGAAGAATGGGGACTTCATCATCTTCCTCCATATCCAATATGACAAAATCTACAGGAAAAACAAATTTGTCAACTTTTACAAGAAGATCTTATACAATTCCTCTAGGATAAGTTACCGCCTTATTAGCAAGATTAATTGCCATTCGAACGGGTTTTGGTTATGGTAGATTTAGTTTCTTGTAGAAAGAATATGGCATTAAATTGATGCTAGCACCTAAGTCTGCTAAACCATAACTACTAGCATGGTTTCCAAATGTGCAAGGAAGATGTAAACCGCCGGGATCTCCCACTTTCTCTGGTAAGTTTTTCATCATCATAGCGTAGCATTTTTCACTTAATGTGACCAATGACACTTCTTCCATTTTCTTGCGGTTAGTGAGAAGGTCTTTGAGGAATTTGGCATATTTTGGCATTTGTGTGATTGCATCAACGAAAGGAATGTTGATGCTTAGCTGCTTTAGGTGTTCAAGGAATTTCTTGAATTCTTTGTCTTCTTTCTCTTTCTTCAACCGTTGAGGAAATGGAATGGTCGGTTGATGTGGCTCTGGTGAGGATGTTTCTTCACCCTTAGTTTGGTCATTATCTTTCTCTGCCTTACCTTGTTGTGATTCAGGAGCTGAATTGATGGTGTTTTCCATGACTGCTGGTGGGATGATTTTACCGCTTCTGGTAGTGATTGCTTTCGCTTGGGCTCGTGGGTTCGGTTCGGTGTTGGTGGGAAGCGTTCCTGGTAGTCTTTCTTGCAAAACTTTAGATATTTGGCCAATTTGGTTCTCGATGTTTTGAATGGAGGCTGCTTGATTTCTCAGTTGAACTTCGGTTGCTGAGTGTCTCTTTTCTGATCCTTCTATAAATTTGCCCAATATGTCTTCTAAGCTTGGCTTCTTTTCTTGGGTATGTTGTGGGTTAAATCCTGGTGGTGCCTGTTTATGTTGATTATAGGGTTGTTGCTGGCGTTCGAATGGTGGTTGTTGCCTCTGTTGTTGGTTGTAAAAATCATTTCCTCCCCGCCAGTTATTTCTTCGTATCGGGTAGTCGAATCTGTCTCCGAATGAGTAACAAGCATCTGCTTTCTTGTTACTGTCTTCATCGTAAGGACAGTCTTTTTGTAGGTGAGGACCGCTGCAGTTGTCACATCCTACCGTGATGGCATGGATGTTTTGATTCATTTTCTTGAGGTCTCTCCCAAATTGGTCCAATCGGTTATGTATGGCTGACATTCCTTCCACTGCTTCTTCTTTTAGCTTCCTTCGACATGACGGATCTCTTGAGGAATGGTAGTGGTGGGAATGTTTTGCAAGTTCCTCAATTCTTTCGTAAGCATCAGTGGCGGTTAGGTTTATGAGTGGTCCTCGCCCGTCGAGTAATTGTCTGGTTTGTGTATTGATGCAATCATAGAACTTCTGTACTTTCTGATGTTTGTCCATATCGTGTTGTGGACAATCTTGAATCAATTCTTTGAATCGACTCCATGCTTGGTACAAAGTTTCATCTTCGTCTTGAAGGAAGTTTTGAATTTTTGCTTTCATTTTATTGATTTTGGAAGGTGGAGTGTATTCTTCAATAAAATCTTCTTTTAATCCGTCCCAGGTAGTGATGGAACCTGGAGGTAGTCTCTTTAACCATTTCTTTGCACCTTCGCGTAGTGTCATTGGGAAAATTCGTAACATGATTGCATCTGAGGAAATTCCTGGAATGTTGAAGCAATCAGTTATTTCCGTGACTTGCTCGATGTGTTCGACTGGATCTTCTTCTTCCGTCCCTTTGAAAGTAATGCCTTTTAGAGCGGAAAGGTAATGGCCTTTAAGCTCAAAATTTGCATTTTCAGGAATTTTTGGGCGTATAAGGCTTGGTCCTGTTCCGTCTCGTGCTCGGTTGTAGTATGCTTTCAATGTTGGTTCTGGTTCGTTAACTGGGGCTGCCATTTCTTCTATTGGTTCTTCTTTTGGGAATATGCTTCTTATTGTTTTTCTCCTGATGTTAAATTCACGTTCTGGTTCGTTCAATGCAGGTATGATGTTCGGTTGTGAACTTCGGGTCATAAACTGCACATTAGAAACTGTTTGCAAGTTGGGTGCGTTTCTCTTTTTTTTTTTAAATAAAATATATTTTTTTATATTCTTTTTTTTATACAAATAATAAATTGAACAAAAAGTTTAAAACTTTTAAAACCTTTATGTAATCAATCAGTTATAACAACCGAATATCTTATCAAATCCACTATAATGCGTTGACTATCAAATAAAGAACGGCTAGGCAGGACAGTAGGGAGGCAGGACTCTTTCGGTCAATGACCTTTCGAAAATCCAACAACCAAACCGGATCTGTCTATTCTGACACCTTCTCGTAAGTAGAATTACTAGCATGATAGTTGGATTGATAATCAATTTAGTTTGAAACAACTAAATAAATTGCAAGCGAGTCTTAAAATTATTTAGTAAACAAACAGAGAGAAATACATGAAACAAACTAGAAATTTTGAACTTCCCACGGTAGAAACCGTAAAAAGGATCGATTGACTAACAATTGTAAACAATAGAATTAATTAAATAACTCCCCGGCAACGGCGCCAAAAACTTGTTGTGTTCAAAACAACTCACTTGTAGTTGTTATGTTTATAAAGTCTTAAATCAATTATCTACCTAATTATATGACTATTAGACTTTCGAGCAAGTATTACTCGATCATTTAATAGTATAGTGTAGGCAAGTAAAGGAATCGAATTTCCATAGGGAGTTATTAACTAACTTAAAGTCTCCAATTATCAATCAAACAATTTAGAGGCGAGTTTTAATGAAAACTCGTAAAACTTAGTTTTGAAGGGTTTATGAAATATACTAAATAATAAATTAAAACGATCGTAACAACACGAAAAATAAGAGATGATATGATCAAATAATAACAAGGGAAGCTTTCGCCTAGGATTTTTTGATTCATATAAACCTATGTTGACTAGTTTTGATTATGTGCAATGAGTTAAAATAGGTTGCATTAGGTGGTAGGATCATATGGTCAAGTCACCAATTCTATGACTTCTAAATTAATATAGCACAAGGGTCATGTAACTAAATAACTTATAATCATGAAATATTAATATAATCTAGCATGCAAATATAGTCCATATCCTAATGGTCATAGTGATATGTTCATACAATCAATGGTCATGAGTTGCAACTAAATGTGATATAAGTATTATTTCACTAATCAAGTTTATAATTTAGATAACTTCCCTAGTTAAATGGTCAATAACTAGTCCAAAGATTTATAATTGTCAATTACACATAACAATGGTTCATATGATTAATTCGTTTAAATGGTCAATAAACTTAAGCATATGAAGATGGCTATCAAGAATACAAACTTTAATCACATTCAATAATATAGCATGCAAATTATATATCCTAACCGATTTTAAACTCGAATCAAGAACTAAATCAACACATATTTATATTAATGAATCAACATAACCTAGGCAAAAGCTACAGGGATCTAGCCTAGCATGGTATCAAACATACAACAACAATATGAAGAATACATGATAAAAGATACCAACCGGTTAAAATCGATGAATCCTTGCTACAATGAAGATCTTAGCTCCTTCTTGTAATGAAAATAACTCTCAAATACACTTATCATACATGAAATGGTGAAATACACGAAATATACTAACTCTAGAATGTCAATTCTCTGATTTCTCTCTTGGTTTTTAGCATTGGTCCCCCAAATGGTCGTGCATGGCCTTGTATTTATAGCTGGTGAAGGCTCAGGGCGCGGTGCGCCTCTATCAGGGCGCGGTGCGGCTGGTGGACGAGAGCTGGCTGACTTTATCGCTGGAAAGGCCACGTGATAGTTCACTTTTAAGATCGGATCTAGGGCGCGGTGCGCCCAAAAGTAAGGCGTGGTGCGCCTATGCACATGTTAGGCAACCCGGTTGAATCATTGGAAGAACCCACGCTTCATTATTTTAATGCCAAGTAGCCAAAAATGTCGATAACTTGCATCTTCAGAGGCGCGGTTCGCCTAAGGTCTGGGCGGGGTGCGCCCTCGTCGATTTCACTATTGCACTTGGTTTCTTTTAAAGCTCAAATCTCTTGTAAAATCCGATCTTTTGCTCCATACGTGTCTTTTAGCTACAAAATGTATTTTTAAGCATATCAGGTATCTTTAGTTCATGAAATGTATGAAACTATACTAAAATGACAATGATATCGCCCGGAAAATGTGTATAATTTACGCGATATCAACATGCAACCTAGAATGAGTATCTATGTTTTTCAACAATTGAACATATAACAAAATTCCTAAGGCTAACAATTATTTATAAGGAATTAAAATAAGAAAAACCAACCTTTGATTTTCTTCTTGAAACTAGCAGCGCAGTTGTCCTGCCTCAAATGAGGTCACACCGAAGAACAAGAGGAGAAGACGGAATTTCAGAGAGACAGAGTTACAGATGGCGCAAGATTAGGGCTCCCCAGGGGTTCCCTTTTTATAGACTCTAGGTGGTACAGTCAAAACCCTAGAGGAGCCTCTAAATGGACAAGCCTTTTACCCATTTGGACCAAGCCTTTAAAACCCTAATTAGGGTTTCGAGATTTGTGGAGGCTCCCACAAAATCTCGCCCACCACCTTGCTTCCACCGGCCACTCATTATTTAACTATTGAATAATTACAAAACCAGTCCTTGCACTTTTAATTAATTAAATTAATCACTAAATTAAATCCAATTAATTCTAGATTAATTTCTAATTAATTAATATAGTTTCTAATTAATTGTTATCACTTTAATATATTAATAAACTATTTATTTTATTTCTATTGATTTATTAAACATTTAATAAATCAACATTTCTCTCTATTGAACTCTATACCAAACCTCTAGCTATGAGGGCAACCCAAATGGACTTTGCTTCAGTTAATAAGCTAAATACAATTTATAAGTCATGACTTAGACACCTAATCTAACAGACACCACAATGTGTATACAAAATATTTACAGTTAGTTGGTTGAGATATGTCTTCGGATCCTCTTATATAGGAAGGCCTTCAGATCTTCAGGTAGCAAAAGCTTCAGACTATGGACTTCAGATCATGTCACAACACTTCATCACAACAAAATATTCTTCAACGATCTCCCTCTTTGTGTGAATTGTGACATTTGAAGTTAGAGGTTTTGGTGAGCCTCTGTGATAACTCAAATTTAAAATATATTTATATATATTAAGTTTGATTATATTTCTTATATGAATGATTAAGATTATTAATTAGGAGTAATTAAGTTTAAAGGAGAGGAAATTAAGGGGATTTAAGTTAAAAACCGTCACCTTTATTTCCTAATCAATTCGGGCGAATCAGAAGGATGTAACGTATGTAACCTTGGGCATTATATACAGCTCGAAAAATCGAGTAGAATGCACTAAGGAATTGCTTGAAAAGGTGAAGAATCGAGGGAGAAATCTGAGAAGAAAACTTGTGAAGTATTTTTCGGAATTCTAGCAATTAAGGTATGATACTCCGATTAAAGCTCGTAATAGTCGTCTAGAGAGGTTGTTATATGTGTTATGTGCGTTTTGGTTCAACGTTAAGTCTTTGTTTGGCCAAGAGATGTTCGAAATTAGTAAAAATTGATATGTTCAACTTTTCTGTAGGAAAGGGCTGAATTTATCTTGTTTTGGAATTGTTCTTGATAATTGATTATGAATATATGTTAGTAGGGAGAGGAGAAGATAAATGGTAATTTTTATCAAATTAATTTATCTGATTTTCGAAGCTTTAATGAAAAAAAAAATGGCAGGAAATAAAGTATTTCCGGGTTAAGAAGAAAGGTTTTCGGGTCATGGGTTAAAACCCCGATTCAACCCAATTTGAATAAATAAAATTTTAAATGATAACCAAAATTTTTGATTGGTCAAAGTGGTTGAACGACCTGTGTAAGGATGGTCTGAAGCACCGGTCCCATCCAACTCTCCTCATTTTTTATATATATTTTTTTGTAGGCATTAATTGTGCATAACCGGCTTTTCTTTTTTTTTTTTTTTTTTTTTAAACTCAAATTACGTCAAATGGAATGGACGTTCAGAAAACATTTTGCAAAAGAATAGGCCAAATACAATTTTTACCCTTGCACTTTGGTGAACTTAAATTTTGAGTAAATATATATACTAGCGCACCATGTTTTGTCTATACCACCTATTTAATCAAATTACATACATTTTTAAAGTTTGTCGGACGTGTCATAAATAATGGTTACCTTATGTGAAAAAAAAAGATTTATATATAAGTTAATAAAGTTGTTGCGTATATCGCATACAAGGTAGTTGCATAACATTGTCGTTTGGCCAAACGATACAAACTAGTTGAACCAAAATAGACACATATGATGTTTCTAGGATTTTAGTCTTAGAAAAACTTCTTGGTGACTTGTAGGGTTCAAGTAGTGCAACGAGATTCGGTTTAGAACTTATCGATTACGAGGTGAGTTTTTCGTGTGCTGTGGTTGCTTGCACAATATGTTTATCATGAAAAATGTGGTTATTATATGTTTATTTTATGATCCGTTGATAGTATGCATGAAAACGTATTTGTGTTTCCTTATTTACGTTGTGTCGCATTTAGTGGGAACGGGGTGTTTATTAGTCGTGAGCATGACGGATGTATTGCGAACGACGGGGATGGGAATTGAGAATATTTACTCACTTCCTTGGATATTTATAATGCTTGAGCATAAGAGTGTGTTGTGCCAAGTGGGAAGAGAAACGGGCCTTTCGTTCTTTCTCTGGATAACTACGTTCCCCTAAATTGTGGCATTGGGTGTTTTTCGCTTAAATATGATTTGTTGTTAAACTATTTGTTTTTTTACATTGATGGACATCTATGTGCAACACGAACTCACTAGACCCTAGGCTTACCCAGTTAGAATTTTAAATGTGCGCAACCCAGGAAACAACTTAGCAAGTGGCACTGGAGAAGGGAAGGAGAAGGCTTAGATGGTATGAAGACTTAGAAGTTTCACGAAGACGTAACACCCAATGCTCGCCAATCAAGAAGTTTATCTTATTTTATCGCTTCCGCTATTGCTAGACGATATTAGTAGTTTTATTTGTTACTAGTATTACTTTGGGGTAGAATTCGTTTACCTATTACATTATAGAAAAATTGGGGTGTTACAGCCTCCACCATGCAGTTTCAGACTGCAATCCACCAGTCCAGATGTTCTTTCAGCTTCTTTCTCTCCACAGAGGTGTTCTTCAGACAAGAAAGGTGCGAGCAATGATGAATTTTATTAGATATTTAGGGTATCGTCCTTTGTAGTCCATGTGGAAGAACTTCTTACCCGACATACACCCACCAGGTAATTTGCCTTTGTTCAAAACCCTCATGGTGCATCTACCATCTCACCGTCATCGTAGGAACCAATATCTTCAATAGTATAATCAGGGGTAGTAAGTGTCCCTCATGAAAAAGAAGAAACGACCCTTCCACTCGATGTCATGGTGTGTAGCCTTGAGAATCAGGTTATTGTAGCCAGGTATTATTTTGAACAAGATATGGTGAGAGCCAAAAGTCTGAAGTTCACATAAACCGAGACGATCTTGGGAAGACCTACGTTCATTTGGAGCGGTTCACTGAGTCAATCCATGTCAGAATCCTCTAGACTACTGGCATTGCTTGTGTGCCAGTCATGTCAAAGAACTCATAAATCAGAGGGAGGAAAGGAAACTTTAGACGAAGTAGAAACGGATACTCCGGAAAACAAATCCAAACAAAATCGAACTTGAAAAGAGAATCGAAAGCCCTAAAGATAGAAGATGAAGGGAACATTCTTTTGGCAAAAAACTGATTAACCTCATGTTCCTTAAAGAAACAGATCTCCTTCTTCGGTTTGGTGAGGAATCCTTAATCAAAGAAGTGGTCAATGGCTGTAGCGCTAGCCTTTGGTTGGGTATTTTTCTTACCCATAGATGCAGAAAAATCGAAAAAGAAAATGGAAAGGACGTACCTAGAGAGAACTTGCAGAGAACGCATACGAAGAAGACTAATTCCATTGAGAGGGCACCCATATTTATACCAATTTATTCCCTAGGGGTTTCGAGATCATAAACCTACAAATGGTGCCGTATCGGATCTAGATAACCCAAACGTCTTATCAACTCCCTCAATACCCGAGAAATTTGAATTTCAAATTTAATTTTTAAACAACACTTTTTATCTAAATTCAGGTTTAAAAAGGGGGCAATTGTTACGGTAAAAATCCTTACTAAGATCTTATGCTGGATCTGGGGTGACATCTTGGTCAAGATCTTGATTAGATGGTCATACGTACTAACCATTGTGTTTGTTGCTTGTTCAGTCACTTATTCGATTCAGATTCAGGTCAAGAATGAGTCAACTGACCTGGTCAAATCGGGATATGGCAGATAACACGGAGAAGCTGTTCCAGTCAAATTTATTCAACGGTTGCGAGGGCTGAATCACCGATACACTTTTTTGATACTTTTTTAGTCTCTACATTACGAAACTGTAATCATCTGTATTAATTTCATTTTGAGCAATAAAATTAACACAGACAACCGGTCATTTCCGGCTCCCGAATTTTTGTACCGGAGGTTGAATTTAAACGGGATGACGTAAAAATCTAACTGGACTCTATGCACACTTATATTTGGAGGGAAGTTGACTTGGACCTCTAACCCGGTATAACCGGTTCCTTGCATCTCATTACCCGGTTAATTAAACCTTATGTTCTTATCGAGTTAGAAAAATATATAAGCGACCATTAATTTTTTTTTATAACATTGTTGGACTACTATTGCTTTTTTCCTTTTAAAAATCGAAGCGTATTACAAAATAATAATGATTCAAATGTAGATAATCGATTTTTCTACACTTTAATTTTTTTTATATTTTTCATTAAAATATTGTCTACCTTAAACTTGATACTTGGTCAAACCGCCAATATAAAATTATATTCTAGTATTTTTATTTGGGATTGTTACAGATAGGTGTTTTAGTAAAGTCCGATGATGTGAGGTTATACTCACCCACCACCCACAATACTTAAAAAAGACCATAACTTAAATAAGTATAATCTGACAATAATGCATTGTAAGAAGACAAATAACTTTTCAAATCTATGGTTATAATATTTATATTATTATAAATATTACTGTCATTATATAATTATATAATTAGTTGCTATAGTTATGTTTTAGTAAAGTCCGATGATGTGAGGTTGAACTCACCCACCACCCACAATACTTAAAAAAGACCATAACTTAAATAAGTATAATCTGACAATAATCCATTGTAAGAAGACAAATAACTTTTCAAATCTATTGTTATAATATTTATATTATTATAAATATTACTGTCACATTATAATTAGTTGCTATAGTTATTTATCTTTTATGTATCTAAGAGACTAAGACAAATGAAGGGCGGCTACTTTCTAATTTAATTTATGGTCATAATATGTTTATTATTCTAATTATTATTGTTATCATATAATTTATTATAATGGCTTTTGATATTCTAATTATTAATATTTATATAGTGTTGTTGGGTTTTTAGTGACGTTTTAAATTTGTTGTTAAACTCTTGAATATTTAATTTAGTTTGTGGTTGTTTTTGTTTTTGCAATGCTTTATTGTTGTCTTAAATATGCTGAATTTTAAAGCTTCTATTGACTCGATGACACATTACATCTACTAGACCTATATTTGTAATAATTAGTTATTTTGGAAAAGGAAAACTAAATTTATACTATCATCTGCGTGTTGTTTAGTTGTTTTATTTAATGTAAATTTCTTTTAGTTGTAAAAGTTTTCAATTAAATAGGAAATCATATTAGACTTGTTTTGTAATAAAAGAAGTTTCATGACCACCAAAACATTTTAACTTAAATAAAAACATTATAACTAAAATAAAAAAAAAAGTCGTTGTTTGTTTGAAAATCATAAATAATTTTTTAAAATCAGAGAAACAAGCTTTAAATTAATAACAGTATTCGCCAAAACTACTGACTATCACAAAACTACACGGTGTACCTAATCATATAATAGCATAGTGCTGGTAAGTACATGTGTCAAACTCTTGGAGACCAGGGTCTAAGAATCTAGCAAATTAAATTACTATCAAGAAATATTTAATACGAGGGATTTCAAAACAAACACAAACTAATATTAATGATACAACCATAGCCATAGATTCCAGATTCCTACAGGTACTGAAGGTGTTTTACGTGGTCAAGGCTCTTAAAAGAATTAGTGAATTCAAGGTAGTGTAATAGTTGAGAATGATTCACTACTTCCTAATATGATTAGTTTACTTGGTCCGTCTCACCAACCATATGATCCAAAGGACTTTCGATTACAATTGTCATGCATCTATTATCCCTATTGCCAGCTTTTAAGTTCATATCATGCGAGATTTAGTTAAGTGGACCTCAATGGTAATGTAAGTCAAATAGAGCACAGAATGGTTATCAAATGCAACTCACACACATTAAAGACAATCAATTGATTACTTGACCCTAGGGTTTGGCCCACCTTTAATCATAACTATATATTGGTCAAAAATTAATTATGATTCAAGTTTACAATAAGAATAGTCATCCAGATTATGTTCACTTACATGCAAATAATCAATTTAGTTCTCTGATACATATGCATAAACAAAATAAATTAAATCACACAATCAACCATGCAAAGAAATAAACCAAAACTTAGTTTGTACTTAACCAACTAAAAGATGCGATTTTATCCAACAATCACCAAATAATCATAAAATTATTCAAAACTAGGATGTAGTAGAAAGAAAACAAACTAAATAGGGAACCTAATGATTACTTTGAGTGATCCTTCAACAACCTGCAACGAATCCTTCCTCTTGCCTTGGAACACTTAAATCACCTCGAAAAACTACCCCTAGGTCGACTAACCCTTAAGGTTTCTTGAATATTTGGTGTATGTATTTATAATGTTTTTAATCGACTAAAAACATGTCGCTAAGTCCTTCAAAAATTATATATATATATATATATATATATATATATATATATATATATATATATATATATATATATATATATGTGTGTGTGTGTGTGTGTATATATGTGTGTGTGTGTGGGGGGGGGGGGGGGTGTAATGTATATAACTTGATGAGATAAAAATATTTAGTATATAACAAAGTTTTACAAAATATGCATATAACTTGGTTAGATAAAAGTATTTACTATTTAACAAAGTTTTTCAAAATATAGAGTGAAAAAACTAACATTTAACCTTAAAAAAAACTAAAGTCAATTTTCTTTCCTAGGTAATCCCTTGGAAGTTCCTACACATTTCTTATGGATTAGTGACAGATTTTTATGGTCATAGGAAATCCCTCAGAAATGCCTACACATTTCGTAGGGATTTCTGACAACTAGAACTTGGTTTTCGTTTTTCATGGTTCAAACGCCGTTTTTTTCGTTTCATACTTTGTACATCTTCTTTATACATGAATAAATTTAATTTCACCAACTTATACATTATATACACATGCGTACAGGTGTGCACACCATCAAAATCCATTACTCAAAACTTGCACCTTTCATTCTAACATATGTAAGTGCACGTGTATATGTTTGTGTGTGTATAAGCATGTTTATAAATATGTGTGCGTATGTATGCATGTATATGCCTCGGTGTGTACAAAAAAACATACATTTATATATACATATATACATATAGATTAATAGTATAATGTTACGATCAGTATTGGGATTCGATGGTGTATGTGCACCTGCATATGTGTATATTGCGTATAAGTTTTAAAATAAAAGTATTTACTATTTAACGAAGTTTTGCAAAATATGGAGTGCAAAAACTGACATTTGAATCTCAATGAATTAAAAACAATTTTTTTTCCTTGGAAATGCCTCGGAAGTTCCTATATATTTTCGAAGGATTAGTGACGGATTTTCATGGTTGTAGGAAATCCCTCATAAATTCCTACATATTTCCTAGGGATTTCTGACAACCAGATTTTGATTTTCGTTGTTCATGGTTCAAACGCCGTTTTTTTCGTTTCATATTTTGTACAAATTCTTTATACATGAATAATTTTAATTTCACCAACTTATACATTATATACACATGCGTACGCGCGTGCGCACCATCGAAATATACTACTCAAAACTCGTTTATCTCATTCTAATATATGTATATGTATGTGTGTTTACATATGCGTGTATATGTATGTGTAAGTATACATGTATACTTGGTGTATACACATTCACTTACATCTATATATACATATTGATTGATATTATAATGTTTCGATCACTAATGGATTTCGGGTAGTGTATGTGCACCTACATATGTGTATAATGGGTATAAATTGGTGAGATAAACGTATTTAGTATATAACAAAGTTCTACAAAATATGAAACGAAAAGCGCATGTTTGAAGCTCAAAAAACAATCCCCCCCCCCCCCCCACCCAGGAAATCCCTCGGAATTTCCTACATATTTCAGAGGAATAGAATTTGCTAGGAATACCCTAGCAAATGCGTAGGAACTTATGAGGAATTTACGAGGAAATGTGTTTGGTAAAAGTTCCCTCGGAAATGTGTAGGAAATTCCGAGGGGGATTTCCGAGGAACAGTATTCATCTAAATTTGTTAGGAATTTCCTTGGAAGTACATTGGAACTTCTGAGAAATTTTTTTCTTAGGAAAAATCGGTAGGAACAGGAACATTTTTCTAGTAGTGTAAAACATACCAGACCTGAAGACATCTATGTGTACTAAAAACAATGTATATTTTTAAATTACCGTTGTTTATTGTACTATTGCGAATAGTTGTAAGGATTTTTGCCAATGACAAAACAATTTTATTTGTTATATTTTGATAAATTTATCAAATTACATTTCCCTAAATAGTAATTGTTAGAACGTGTCATTTAATTGAAATTTAGTACACTCGATCAACTTTAGTTGGCTTTCTTTCAACTATATAAATTGATGAGTTTCCGAGATGCCCTTAGAGATAGTTCAGGTTTGTGTTGTAGATTCTCTCCTGGCAACAGTGATCAGAGTAAGTTTAAACTGATTTCTTGTAATATTCGACAACATAAATCTACTTGAGGTTTGTGTTGTAGAACTTTTCCTGGAAACAACGTCAATGGAATTTAATATTCGAAACCTACTTGAGGTTTGTTGTTAACTGATTTGTTCTCTACCATTACTTTCTCAAAAGTTCGTCGGGTTTAACGTTTCGTTCATTCGCAATATTTCTGGATTGTGTTGTAGATTCTTTCCTTGAAACACTGATTAGAGTAAGTTTATATATTCAAATATTGATTTCGTTGTTCTTGGTTAAATAAGTCTTTTCGTTCATTGAGGTTTGTTCTAAGCTGATTTCTGCTCTAAAACTTGTTTAGATTTGTTTGAGCGAACTCTTTTGTTATTTTGAGATTCATAAAACTATCTCCGTCTCCTCTTCATATGCTTTTTTTTTTTTTCTGGAAAACTTTGTTATATGTCTTTTAACACTGCCTCAGTTGTGATGATTTAGTTGTAAAAACAGAGCCCGGGCATAATCTGTTTGATAATGGGGAAGCGTGGAAAGAAGAGGCCAAACCGCCCGAGGGGCGAGGCAGGTGGTGGGAGCGGGCAGGGAAGCAATCAAATCCACAGTACACCGCCGGAGACCACACTGCTTCCTGCAGCTCCCTTGCCAGCACCATATGAAGAAGCCTCATCTGGAGGTACGGCGGCGGTGGCTATGGACTCCGCTGTGCTCAGACGTCAGTGGGTGGTAGGTATCGTAGTGGGCATGAAGAGGTTGTGGCTTTATACAAGGGTGTTCATATAAATAGAGAAACCGTGAAGATCGAAAAAGATCAAGAAGACCTTGATCATAAATACCTTGTTGGGTTCACTATTGATGCCTATGTTGATGGAAGGTAAAGTCTTTATTTATACATATATAGACCATTGCAAACAATTATTCAGTGTGTAACTCACTGATCATATGTGTATGATAACCGGTTTTATGTTGTTCTCGTGGCAGAATCGTCGTTTATTTCAGTTCAACTCGGAGAGGCGACTCTAACGAGGTTCTAACAACAGAAAATCTGATTCCGTCAATACCAGTGGATTTGGAGGCAGTTTCCGGTGAATTCAAACAAATATCCGGGAAGGGAATTGATCTTTCCTCATATAACGCAACTAATGCAAGCGATACATATTGGTTAGTAATTCATGCAGTACCTTCTGCAAGTATATCAGAAGGCGGAAGTTCGGATTTAGAAGTAACTATAGCAGTGTTTGAGAAGGAGGATGATGAATTCCAAATTAGGGTTATATGCCAGTTCGTACGTGTGAATGGAGTAAGGTATGTGTTGTATGATACCGATGATGATGAGGATGATGCTGATTCTTTTCGGAATGATCAGGGAGTAAAATGTGTTGGGAAATTATTTATTTTTACAACAAAAATTGTGAAATGTAGTAATGAGTCGGATGTATTTGAGGGGTCGTATGAGGATAGGGACGTTGCTGTGAAAATTGTTCCGAAGAAGCCTCCTCATTATAAAGAGATTGAAGTCATAAAACAGCTGATTGAATCTGATCAGTGGGCCAATATTGTTAAGTGTTATGGTGTCAAGGAGGATCTTCATTATGTTTATATTATTCTTCAACGCTGGGTATGTAGCTTACATGATTTAATAACTACACGTGCTAATCCGGGTGTTCGACCGCTACCGACAATGGAGGTTTTTAAGAATTTCCATTTGTGGAAAGTTATTAAGAGAAAGCAGGGGAACTACTGGAACCCAACACCGTTATTGTTGGAATTAATGAGGTTAGACCGTGCTTTTTTTTTTTTTTTTTTTTTTTTTTTTTTTTTTTTTTTTTTTTGGATACTTAAACGATATTGAGAAATTCATCGACAATGGACGTTTTTTTTCCTTTTTTTTTCTTTTTCATTTCTTTCTATTACGGCATTGTGCTTACGTTTTTTCCTTATTAATACACAGTTCTTTAAAAGAAATTACCCAATTACAGCATCGTATCTTACATTTATTTTTTCTTATTAGGATATTGTACTTTGAAAATGTATTCAGAAATTGCTTTGTATTTGACATTGCTATAATTTGGTATTTTTTCGATGCATAATGTTGCAATAGCAAGAAATGAAAGTAGGATGCTATATTAAACAAATAAATTAAGGGGAAAATTTGTAAAAAGGTTAAAACTTAATGGGAAAATACTCATTTCTCTGACTTTCTACATTAAGTTGTTCTTTCTGCATTAAGTGAAGTAGAAACACTCATATTCACATAAAGGTTAGTTGATTAACTTTAATCCATGTCTATATTAAATAAATAAGAAATAACTTATCATGTAGCCATTTTTGTTTGTATTTGGTGATAGATGGAACACTCCTAGAATTTATTTAAACTCATCATATCTTTTGGGAAATATAAACTGCAGGGATATAGTTGCAGGACTTGCATATTTACATAAAAAGGGAATCATTCACGGTGACTTAAAGCCTGAGGATATTGTCTTAATTCACAAAGATACTTCTTTTAGCGCAAAACTTTCAAATGTTGGCATTAGCAAAAAGATACTTCTTTTAGCTGCCGATCAATCATCTTTAAGCATAACCACGACAGGCAAGTGTTGTATATTTTCATCATAATAGATTACTTTACTAGTATTTAAATGGGAAAATGCAAGAAATGGCGATCTCATTTCCAATCATTCTGTATTACATCATTGTACATTTCAAAATTATTCCTTATTTGAGCATTGCACTTTAGAATTACACATGTTAACGATGAAATTGGAATTATGACCGCATGACACAATATAACATGCTTTTATTTTATGGTATGTTATTATCTACATAGGACGTACACGTGTGATATATTACACTGAGGTGGCAAAAAAAATTATAATGTTTGTATTATAAAGAACTGTCAATATTAGCTATTTAAAAAAAAAAGTACACCCAAGATGAGGGAATAGTACAATTTTTTATAAAAACAATTTTAATGTTCATTTGATATGTCCATTTCATCAATGACGATCTAAATCTCAACTTATATGGACAGTTTTAAAAAAAACTATATACTTTTTGACACGTCACCAATATATTACATGTGTACGTCTGTGGCATGTTAATCATACGCTCTGATCAGAATAATTTGAGAATACAATAGGAAAGAAAAAATTAGAAACTACATTGCTATATCTTGTATGTTTTAAATAACTGCTGGGATTCTATGTTTTAATCTTTAACATATTTGCGTATTTAGCTATTGGGAATTTCGGATCACAAGCACCTGAGCTACTTCAGAATGAAAGATTGGATTTATTCAGTTTGGGGTGTGTGCTTTACTTTTGTATCACCCGTGGTAAACACCTGTTTGGTGACGGCAAGTATCAGCAAGATACAAATATTGAGAACAACGATAAAGATCTCGCAGAGGTCAATGATTCTCCGGAAGCCAAAGATATCATCTCTCTTCTATATACCGGTCGAATATCCAGGTATGATTGGTGAAATATTACCTAAATGTTTTTCGAATATGATAAAGTATGCTGAAGGTAGTTTCAATAGACTTTGGTTTACCATTCAAATATGAAAAATTAGACTTGCTTGAGTTTATAAACATATTGACTGATTGCATGTTTTAATAATTTGAACTTGCATATGTATTCTGTTATAGGAAAAATACACGAAAGCACTTGTATTTTTACCATTTTATAGATATAGACACTTAACTAACTCCTAATAGACATAAAAACATTATACCTTTTTTTTGGTCTAGAAAACCAATATCCGCAATTACTGCATTTTGATATGGGAAAGATCAAATTCAAAAAAGCCAAAGGTCCTAGTTTTCCTTGTTACCCTGTTTTTGATATGACAATGCAAAAATTGAAACGCACAATCTAGTTTAACCATTTTTAGCTACCGGACTACTATTATAGTTATCATAAAGAAATAATAGTTCGGTGGCTAAACTGTTTTTAAGAGGCTTTAAATAAATAATTAAAAAAATAATTAAAAAAAATATAACGGCTGAACTGTTTTTAAGGGGCAAGCCATGGGATTTGAACTTGGAGTGATTATAGCCGAGGGGTTAGGGGTGAGCATGGTGCGGTTTTTGGTCAAAACCGAACCGCAAACCGCATTATGCGGTTTTTGAAAACCTAAAACCGCAATTTGCGGTTTCTAATGCGGTGCGGTTTTGCGGTTTTTCCGATAAACTGGAAATTAAACGGCCAAAAGAAGTATAAGGATTTGATTACTACATGATTTATTGGATGGCAAAATCAATTAAATGGTGAAAGTATGTTATTTTTTCTATATTTTTCCTTTCTTCAAGACTAGGTATCCACGAACAGTAGTTGTTTGAATGGTCAAATGAAGTATAATGTTTTAATTACTACAAAAACTAGTCAAGTCCCGTAATTGATAAAATAGCGAAAGTCCATTGTGCTTTTATGCATTTTATCGTTTTCTTTTCACCTATACATTCAGACATCATACATCTGCATTTATTCCTATCCAGACCAACAGCCGCAGAAGTATACAACCACCCTCTCTTTTGGGATCCCGAGACCCGTCTCTCCTTCATCCGAGCAGCAAGTGACCTTATGCAGTCAAAAGTACATGGTCCCCATCTCTATGGCTCACTTGAAAACCTCACGCATTACGAAAATTGGCGTAACGATGTAAACATCGAACTCATCAATGACATCATCGAATATCACGGATATGAAATAGATTACAATGTAAAGACTTTATTACGAACCATAAGAAACTATTATAACCATTATGACACAATCTCGGACGTGCTGCAAAAGAAGTTGGGGAAAGTCCCTATAGAATTCAATGAATATTTTAGAAGCCGATTTCCGAAACTTCTTATGGAAGTGTATACAGCTTTTAAAAAATATTGTGTGAAAAAAAAGCTTATTGGTAAGTATTATAAATCTGGCTGTTTTTAGTTATAAGTGTTTTGTTGAATGTTGATGATCGGTTTTTTCTTAGGAAATGTGACATGTATATAGTTTGTGAAATCTAAAAAAGTTTAATAGATTATATTTGAGTGGTTTTGTAACTTGTTTATGTTTTTGTCCGAGTACTAAAGGATATGGGTAGTTTGTGGAGAATAGCAACTTATTTTTTACTCTTGCTACCAATATGGACAATCTCTTTTATATTTGTATGTTACTAGTTTTTACTCATAATTTACGAAAAATGGCATGTACTTTATTTCCTACAATTTAGCTAAATGCAGTTATGCGGACAAACCGATAAAATTTTAAAAGTATGCTTTGGTTTTCAGTATTTTTCCTTTCCTGGTAAAACGTTTTTTAATTTAATTACTAAAGAAATATTTAATTCACTGAACTAATTAAATGGTGAAAGTATGTTTTGCCTTTTATATTTTCGCTCTTTTTAATATTCGGTAAACATGCAAAAGGATATTTACAGGGTTAAAAAAGTATATATGTGTAACTATTACAAAAAGAATTAAATGGTTAAACTGATAAAACTGCGGGTGTACGTTTACTACAAAAAATAAAACCCTAACTAGTAACGAAAATGATGTGGTCACTAATAGTAGAATACTAGTCATTAACATGATTTAGTAACCAAATTTTTGGTGGTCGGTTTTTGTCACTATCGTTCAGTCCCTAAACTGATTTGACACCGATGAATATAAGGGGTCACTAAATAGTGAGTAAAGTATATTGGTCAAAACTGATTAGACACCAATGCATATAAGGGGTTACTAAATAGTGAGTAAAGTATATTTCTTCTCTAAATGTAGTCACTAGTTAATGAAAGTCATCATTATTTTATCCAACTAGTGACCAGTTTAGTAATAAAATGGAAACTAATTTTGGTTATCCTGTTAATGACTCTAATGACCAAATATATATGGTCACTAAGTAGTTATTGTTAGAGAATAAAATATTGCCACTAATTAAGAAATTGTGAGGAAAGACGATAACAACTAGGTTGAGTTGCTATAAATTTTTACAACGATAATGTGACCGATAAAATTTAGTTCTTAAAACACAAAATCTATACATGTGATCTAATGAAAACTGTGCATTTGATCCAACGTCTTCAAGAACAAACATATCAAGTCAACTTTATATCACTAAGATTACTTAACCATAAAACAAAAAATAACATAACATTTTAGATATGTAATATTCTATGTTATAACAATCAAAAGCAAAGAACATGTCCATAGCTCCAACTATATGCCCCAATATGGATATCACTACAACATCAAAAGAAGATTCAATTGATCAAAGAATAAAATACACCGAAACTTTTTTCTTTTGTTACAAAATTATTCAAAAGTTTACTAGAATTTCTAGAAGTACTCTTTTTACCAATATATACTATGTATTTTATTCTTTACCCATTATAGAAATATACTTGCATTTATATGCCCATAACAACATGATGCAATTTTTTTTACCAATAATTGGAATATGTAGCTCATACTAGCAACATACTTACATTTACTTTACATGTAATTGCAATATACTTACAAATTTTTTACTCACAAAATTAATGTACATATATTTTTTACCGATAATGTAACACCTTGTTTCTCGATACGTAATTTTTTTATATTTATTCCGGCGTAATAAATATAATAATTTGGAAGTTATAAAGCTAAGAAAAACTTTAGTTACAATTTCATATTAAAATCAGTATTGTGTGACGTTTTTAGAAAAATCATAATTAATTCTATGAAAATCGTTTGGACCTCAAACCAGTGCACAATGTTTAAAAATTGAGTCTAGTACAACTCATAAAAATAATACTAAGCTTGAAAATGGCATTATCTATGGTGAAAAATGTAATCTTAACTGATTAGTTCAAAATTGGCAGATTAGATAGTCTGTTTTCAAAAATTTATAATAAATCATATAAATACATACCATATATCCCTGAAAAGGTATTGAGATGAATTTTCAGAATATCAAATAATAATCTGAATTGAATGGGTTTAAGGTCAGCTAAACCAGTCAGGAAGATGTTGCTTCTAGAAGGTGTTCAATTTAAATAAATTTATATAATAAACTCTTTAGTCAAAAGTGGCATGCTAGTTTTTCAAGTGGCATGCTAGTTTTTCAAGTATAAATACCCTCCAAAACATCTCATAAACCACACAAATAAATCACAAACCATTCCATAGAGTTTGCTAAATACTTGAGAGTAATCAATGAGCGGAAGGAGGCTCAAAAGCCAAACGCAGAAATTCTAGATACCGACTAACCATCATAAGGTAACTACAAACCTTTCTATAACTTAATTAGGTATTATAAAATAATGTGTGTTAAGAAGTAGAATATTTAATAAGTATAACGTATGCTATATTATACTTATTTCCAACAATAGTAAACAAAAACCTTAAAAACGTCGTTATTATAACAATTCTTAATTCCGAAAATAATACCGATTGATTTACTTACGAGGACGGTGACTAGGCCGATTACTTAGGATCTGGTTGTTGGATTTTCCGAAAGGCTAAAATGCTGAAAGGATCCTGCCACCACATCTAATCTTCTACCTGGTCGTTCTTTACTTGATAAATCATGGAGTATCATGTTGGAATTATTGAAGGGTTTAATGATGTGACTATAATATAGTTAAGGATTAAGAAATGATAGATTTCTTATTATGTTAACAGTTAAGGTTGAAAGGGAATACAAAGCAAAGAAAGATAAACGCTAAACTACAATCAGGTGAGTTTCTCACTGCATTGTATTGATGTCATTCATTTCCTGCTGGTTTGTGTTATGAATATGAGTTGACATTTTATCTGTGTTTCGTGATATATGTGATATGTGTGTTTTGTGGTATACTGAGTGCATTGTTTTAAATATAGTGGTGATACTACTGCTGGGTGCATTATGTAGTATTATCATTGTTGGGTGCATTATGAGACCATACCGCTACTGGGTGCATTATGTGGATGGTCACACCACTGCTGGGTGCATTATGTGGTGATACCACCGATGGGTGCGTTATGTGGTAATATGTGTTTGTTATCAAGGCATGCTTGATTGATATATTATGTACGTGTTGAAATTCACTAAGCTATGTGCTTACCCTTTTCATATATAAATTACTGTTTCAGGTTCTTTAGATGTAGAAGATGGCAAGGCGTTGACACGCCTAGGTCGTCGTGCGATCAAAAATAAGAAAATAACCTAACACACACTAGCACAGTGGTAGTCAGGGTCGATCCGCAGGAGTTACGTGGTCAAGTCAGGTGATAGATTACCAACTATAGTGTCACGCTATAGTCGGAGGACCTAGTTTCTAAACTTTTGACTACTGATCCTAAAAAAACCTAAACTGAACAATCTCAAAACAAGCATAGACTAAGCTAAGCTTCAACCAAACCTAGTTACTTTCTGAAATCAGAAGTACATCTCTAATTCAGAAGAAAACAAAGGCATCCAAACAAACCAAACATAAACCAAAACAAGGCATAAACTAAACCAATAACTAAGGTCCAAAGGAACAGTCACTGGCTAAAGCTCAAACCTAAAAAGCTAACCTAGTTGGCTACTGAAATCAGCAAGGGAAAACAGTCCAAACAAGGTCAAAACAACATCCAAACACAATCCAAACAAGCACAATACAATAACAAGCATCAAACACCGAAAAACCAATATTACTTGTAACCAAATGATTTTCATAAACCAAAAACGAATTCCAGTGATCCAATACAGTAACCAACACTGAAAAACAGTAAACTAAAATGCTCAAGGTCAGTGGTTGTCACTCCCAAAGACCCTAGCCACTAATGCTAACTAATACTAAAAAGAAATTAAATTCTAAAACATAAAATACCAATTGTGAAGTTGCAGAAGCTTAATCACGGAGTCAAAGAGCCTTCAGGTCGATTTTTCACTGGGTCTTTGCTAGGGTTTTCGGCTGGAAAAGCCTCTATTTATAGTTGCAAATTTCCCGCAGCCGCGCCGCACATTTGAGGTTTCCGCAACGCGCGTACTGATCTCTTCCCGTTTTCTCGACATTTGAATTTGTTCCACAGCCTTAGATCCGCGTCGCGCCTTCTTGATTTCCGCAGCACGCGTACGTATTTTCCTGATTTTTCCTTCTTCTTCAAACTTCCTCCAATTTGCACGCTTTTGGTCCCTGTTTTCATTATTTTCTTCCAAACAAGTACTGGCACGAAAAGTGAGAATACCACGATATATATGATATAATTTCACTAAGAATACGGCTCAACAACGACTAAAATATGCAATACCACTAAGCGTTGTCAAACACCCCACACTTGTGCCTTGCTTGTCCCCAAGCAAGAGAGTTTTTTATTAAATTCTAACTAAGACTCAAATAATTTTTGACTGTGTTTAGTTTCAAAGCTTATTGACCTATGAGTTAGAGTGAAATAGTTCATGAAAACCTAATCAGAGTATTCTTTGGAATTCATGGCTTTCTAGAGAACCCTTGATTACGAATTTTCTGTCCACAATGAAGTGTACTTTCTCATTCAGATTCTAAAGGCCATTAAGGAATTGTCCATGACTTTCGATGTTGTTCGTGTAGCGAGCTTTCAAAAATATCATCCTAGACCAGACGATCTTAGGTGGTAAGGTGCATAAATGCCTCTTCGAGGCCACCCTTTTCGGACCTACCGGCTCGAACAACAAAGGCCACAAATTGACATTTCCTTCCTAAATTCCAATCCTAAAACACTTTAATCGTCTAACTCCTAAAACTCAACTTGTTTGACTAAAGCTAATAGCATGGTAACCACTACATAGTATCTCTCGAAAAATGCTATTGCTATAAACAGTCACAAACCATTCGTTTCAAAATTACAATTTACTAAAAATTTTGAAAAACTTGCTAAAAATTTGAAAATTGGTCTTTTCTTGCAAAAATTTCAAAAACACAATCTTTCGACCGTCCACACCCCACACTTAAAACCGTACAACGTCCCCGTTGTACATAAAAATATTTTAGAACAAGGGAGAAAGAGTTACCCATTTTGACGGTGAATTGCTTGGTTGGTACTTGGTATCACATGTACAAATTCGAACAAAAAGGTCCTTGATTTCGCATTCTGGAGTTGTAGCGCAACAGTGAACACGCCGGTGGTCAAAACAAGTGGAGGGGGCACGATGACCCCACACTTGTCTGAGACAACTCCTTCCCATTTTGGTATAACATGCATGACTCAACAGAACATCAATCGCAAACATAACAAATATAATATAAACAAGCAAAAGATAAAGGTGTGTCATAGATACAGTACATATAACCCAAAAATGAAAAAGAAAAAGAAAAAGAAAAAGTACACCAATCGCCACCTGGTGGCCTGGAAGGTCCAGCCTCATGATCATGGGCTCTGGCTGGGAATGGTCGGGGGCGTCGTCCCTGCTGGGTAGCTAGATCGAAAAGTACCTCCCCGATCCACTCCAACTGGTCCTCCATCTTGGCGACCCTGGCCTCCAATCGGTGGATGGCCGATGGATCCTCCTGCTGCTGTGGTTGTGGTGCTGGCTCTGCTTGTGCGGGCTGCCTCCTACGTCTCCTGCCAGGTTGAGCGTATGCTGGCTGGGGGTCCTGGGATGCCTCAGTCGGCGCCCTCACAAACTGTCCCGGGCGCTGCTGCTCAATGAGCCCTATCTTCTCCAGAGCTCGCGCCGTAGTGCGAACTGGAGGTAACGCGGTCAAAGAAGCGACAGTCCTGGCGGTGAGGATCCGATATGATCGAGCCAGGCGGGTGATGAAGTACCCCCGGCCCAGAGGACTGCTGGCGGATGCGTCTGTCGAACGGGTAGATAGGGCAACGGCTAGGGCGAAAGGGAGGTGAAGAAACCTGGAGGGGTCGAGGAGAACCCAGAGGTAGGTCATGTCATCGCCGGACACCTTCTCGCCCCCCTCCCGCTGCATGATGGAGGTGGAAACGATGCGGTGCATGAGACGGTGGAGTGGATCACGAAGATGACTCTCCCTGGAGGTCCCCGCCTCGTAGAAGATGTTGGACAATGGTGCCCAAACCTCCATATTGGCAGCCCGCTCGGGCTGCCCCTGAATGCACGCACTCATGAACTGCATGAAGTGGCGGTGCTGCACGTCCGCCTCGGTGTAGATACCGGTGCGCCTCCCGAACTCTCGGAGGTTGCACTCCCTCTGCACACCTTCCAACCTGAACCGTATCAGCCTGGAACGGGCATCTGTCACTCCAGGTGCGAACTGGACAGTGGAAAGGAACTCCAGAAGGAGCTCAGTGTAGACAACATCCTCCTCGGTGGCCATGAGCCTATCCCAGCCCCGGCAAGTGAATGAGGCATCCCCCTCAACCTAAGTGCGGTGCAAAAACGGCTCTATCTCACCCCAGAGCCCGACATCCCTAAGGATGTCTCGATCAATAATCGTCGCCTCAAGAACCCGGCGCCCTGACAGTGAATCCCTCCTAGAACTGTACTCCACAGAGCTGGCTGGTCCCTCTGGAAACTGAAGAAACTCATGATCTAACCTGAACGACATCTGCACAAAAGGAATTTTTTTTTGCAAATTCAGTCCCTTTTCTTCCCCACTGCACCGCGGCGCGGCCCAAGATCAAGAGCGCGGCGCGGCGAGCGGCTGTTTCCAAAATCCAAACTCAAAATCGAGTTTTAACTTGTTTAAAGTCAATCCAAATACACCACAACGTAGCCTAAGTGCCGACTAACTCATCTAGGGTCTCTATTTGGCAAAACAAACACCCTATGAGTTAGCATTGGCGATTTCTAAGTTTTGAAGTTTTTGGAGAAATCAACCAAATTAACCACCTAATCACTAGTTTTAACAAGTAAAAGCTAGTTAGAATGACGTACCGTAGTAGTGGGAATGAAATGAGCAAGAAAAAAACACGAGAATTTTTTTGTTGATCAGAGCTCCGAGGCGTGGTGTGTGTGAATAGTGTCGCGGCTTACCTTAATATGGAAGAAAACCGACCGACCGATTCCCGCGTCGTGCAAATGCATAACCCGCGATGCGCGTGTCACCAAATCAACCCCTGCGCATCGGGTTGGTTTACGATCCCGCGTCGCGCAAATGAGCAAACCACGGCGCGGTCATTAAAATTTCCAAATTCTTCACACGACCCCACACTTGCCTTGGACCAATACCTGCAATTGACAATGATATATTTTTTCTAATTATTCCTAAGAAATACAGAACCTAACCTATGACACGATGGGTTGCCTCCCAACAAGCGCTAAGTTTAACGTCTTCAGCCAGACGTAGCACTCCTACTCCTATTCTTCCTCTTCCTGAACTCCTGATGACATTTGCTTGAATCCTGGTATGAAATTATGGGCCATCATCGACATTAAGGATGTGAGTTGGGTCATCCTATCGCTCACTCCACTAATCCATTGCTGTTGTGATTCCAGAAGCTTGAAGACTTTTGCTTCCCTTTCTCTTGATTCTTTCTCATATTGCTGGTGTCTTGCTTCTAGTATTTCCATCATATCCAGCAACTGTTCCTTGTCAATAGTGGCAAACGGGTGATCCTTTGTTTCCTTTACAATTTCCTCTTTACCTCCTTCTCCCGTTCGCGTCCATATTTTTCCTTTGTTCCTAATTCCAGGCTCCATTAACACACTTTTGTCCAGTTGCTTGTCATCGTCCCTTGGAGGTAAAGATATAGGGTTTCCGAATACATTCAGCCTTCTTTTTCGCGTCCCAAAGGAGATGTCTACATCCCCCGTCTTGCAGTCAATCACAGCGCCAGCCGTAGCTAAAAATGGGCGTCCTAGAATGAGCGTAGGCGCGTCATCCAAACTTTCATACTCCATGACTAAGAAATATACAGGATAAAAGAAATCTCCAACCTTTACGATGACATTGGTCAATTTTCAATTTTCCTCGGGATACCTTTGTTGACTGGTCAGCCAGCTGCAATACGACCTTTGCTGGCTCTAGTTCCTCATTCTTGGACTTATCATACAAATACCCCGGTAGCACATTTACACTTGCTCCCAAGTCCAGCAAAGTGTTCCGAATGACCACATCTCCTACAGTAGTGGTGATCAATGGTGATCCAGGATCCTTCTCTTTTTTGGGCAGTGTTCCCAACAGTGCCTCACTTTCCTTGATTGTCATCCTAACAGTGTCCGGTGTGGGAACCTTACTTTTTTCATTTCTCACGTACATTTCCTAAAGAATTCTTGTATCTTCAGGAGCGTCCTTAAGTTCCTCCCACAGATGTTGGTTTTCATTTCTCTCGCACATTTCCTGTAGAATTCTTGTATCTTCAGGATACTCCTTAAGTTCCTCCCACAGATGTTCGTTTATCAATGGCCCTATTGGTTTAGGCGCTTCCTGTTTCTTCTTCCCTTTCTTATCTTTCTTTTTCTGCTTGATTCCTGCTATCACTGACTGCTTTTCTTCCTGGACCTCCATGTCCATCTTTGGTTGAGTTCCCTCCTCAACAGGAATTTCTTTTTCTTCCATTCCTTCATTTTTATTCTCCACTTTCTCCTGGACTTTTTCTTCTTCCTCAAGCTCTGCCTTACTTCCTGAATCTAATAAGTCCTTCAAAGTGACCTTTCTCCATTCAGCCTCGACATTATTAACATGTTCTTTCCTGGCTCGCTGATTATGGGTTGGATTAACTTCCGTAGCGCTTGGCAACTTTCCATTGTCTCTTTTTCGCTGATCCTCGGCCATTTGTCAAATTTGCCTTTCCATGTTCGCGATAGCTTTTGCATTGGCTTGGGACTGCTGCTGAGTAGCGCTAAACATTTCATACATTTTTGCAACCAAGTCTTCTTGAGTTCCTGGGGCATTGTTGACAGCAGTGTTGGGCCCCCTATTACTGTTGTTGCTACCACTCCCACTCGTATTTCCATTATTGCTTGCGGGCTGGTATGACCTCGGTTGATTAGACGATTGACCTTGGTAATTGTTTTGTCTCTGGTTGTTGAAGTTTTGCTGCTGCCCTTGATTATACGGTCTGTAGGGTCGTCCATTGTTGTACTGACCTTGACCCTGGTTTGCCTCTTGTGTTTTCGGTCCTCCTTGACCTCCTTGTGATTGACCTTGAGGTCCATTCTGTAACGTTGACATGAGCCTGTCAAACTTCTTATTTAATTCACTTATTTCCTTTTTTACCTCCTTCTTCCAATCAACATCAGCTCCTACTGCTGCTGCTGTGCCTACAGTTTTTATTGTAGAAAAATTCGCTTTGGAGCCATTGCTTAATTGTTCCAAGAACTGCCAAGCCTCTTCTGGGTCTTGCCACATAAATGTCCCACTTGATGAGGCATTTATCATAGCTTGATGTGTTTTGCTGACTCCTTCAAAGAACAATTTCACCAACTGCCATTTGGGAACCTCGTGGTGCGGGCAGGATCGCAATAATTCCTTCAACCTATCAAATGCTTCGTGGAAAGCTTCTCCTGGTTGTTGCTGGAAGTCTTGAATAACCCTCCTGATCTCCATCGTCTTGCTTGCCGGATAGAATTCTTGTAGGAACTTGGCGTTCGACGCGGCGTGCACATAACATCCCGCGACGCGTCAAATGAATATTCATAACCCGCGTCGTGGACTGTACAGGCCGCGGCGCGGCGAGCGATTTCAGTCAAGAAAAGTCGATCATTCTATCAAATTAAGTCCAATTTCTCTAATCTAACACTTGGGTTTCATGCAATATAGTACTATAATCCTAATTTGGCAATCAATTTCATCAATTAAGTAGGGCATTGTGAATTACAGCATCATCTAGCAAGTTCAATACTTATAAAAACTAAGAGAAGGATAAGAAAGACTTACTTGAATTTCAGTGAATGAAAGAGGAATGCAGATGACTTGATTGATTGAAGGCTTGTAGCACGGTGAAAATTATCTCGAATTTACGCAAGTTGATTATATGCAGTTGTGGGAATTTGAATATCTTTCAAAAAACTCTGTTTTGGTGATTATCTTTAATTTCAAATTAAGATAAGGCCGCGGCGCGGGAAGCTTCTATCCGCGTCGCGTATAAAAATCTGATTTTAAATGTAATCGCGAAAACTCAATACGCGCGGCGCGGTTCCTAAGATCCCGCGTCGCGGTACTGCAAAATTACCAAAATGACCCCACACTTGCCTTTTTCTCACCGTGATAAAAATGGATGTAATGAATTATTAGAAAATATGCAAATATACAAATGACGATCGAGTTGCCTCCCGACGAGCGCTAAGTTTAACGTCTTCAACCGAACGTGCACTTACCTGATTTATGCAATATACACCGGAACATCCACTACGAATTCGACCGTTTCCACTTCCAGTTTCTGGAATGTGCCTGCAACGACATAAGATTTAAGCCTATGTCCATTGACTTTGAATGGTTGACCACCTTTCAAATCCTGAATCTCAACTGCGCCATAGTCTGTGATGCTGACCACCGCATAAGGGCCATTCCACTTACTCCTGAGCTTCCCGGGAAACATCTTCAATCGCGAGTTGTACAGCCACACTTTCTGTCCTACCTCAAAAGATTTCAAGCGGAGCTTGGCATCCTGATACCTTTTCATCTTTGATTTGTATGTGGCCGCATTTTCATATGCTTCGTCTCGTAGTTCCTCTAATTCCGACAACTGAAGTTTCCTCTCCTTTACTGCTTCCGTGTAGTCCATGTTGACTTGTTTGATTCCCCATAAGGCACGATTGGAAAGCTCAACCGGTAGATGACATCCTTTTCCATAAACCAACTGATATGGAGTTGTTCCAATCGGTGTATTGTAAGCAGTGCGGTATGCCCAAAGCGCATCATCTAACCTAAGTGACCAATCCTTTCTGTCGGTCTTGATGGTCTTTTGCAGGATTTCCTTTATTTGCCTATTAGATACTTCCACTTGGCCACTTTTCTGAGGATGATAGGGTGTTGCAATCCGATGATTCACTCCGTAGTGCTTTAGCAATATTCCGAATTTAAAATTCATGAAGTGGGACCCTCCATCACTGATTATTACTCGTGGAACTCCATGCCTAGTGAAAATGTTTTTCTTCACAAATTTACACACCACATGGTGATCATTCGTACGAGTTGCTTCTGTTTCGATCCATTTGGATACATAATCTACTGCTACCAGAATGTAAACATAACCATGTGACGTAGGAAATGGACCCATGAAGTCAATTCCCCAGACATCGAAAATGTCCACTACCAGGATTGGATTCAAGGGCATCTGATCCCTTTTTGATATGTTTCCTAACTGCTGGCAGTTGAGGCATTCCTTAGCAGTTTGGTGTGCGTCTCTGAAAATTGTTGGCCAATATAATCCAGCTTCGAGAACTTTGTACCCCGTCTTTTTACCACTAAAATGCCCTCCACATGCTGACGCATGGCAATGCTCCAATACCTCACCAATTTCGCTATCAGGCACACATCTCCGAATTATTTGATCCTCTCCTACCTTGAAAAGATCAGGGTCATCCCATATAAATCTTTTTACATATGTGCGGAACTGCTTTTGTCTTTGTTTGGTCCAATGTGTCGGTATTGCTCCTGTAGCCAAGAAATTCACATAGTTTGCGTACCAAGGGGCTCTAGTAAGCTCCAGCAGCTGCTCATCAGGGAATGAATCCTTGATTCCTGCTTCCAATCCTTCAGCTGACAATCGAGAAAGATGGTATGCCACGACATTCTCTGCTCCCCTCTTGTATTTAATCTCCACATCGAACTCTTGTAGCAGAAGTATCCATCTAATCAATCTAGGTTTAGACTCCTTCTTAGCGAGCAAGTGTCTAACGGCGCTATGATCAGTATAAACTACTACCTTAGATCCCCAAATGTATGATCGAAACTTGTCTAATGCAAATACTACGACAAGTAATTCTTTTTCAGTAGTTGTATAATTTAATTGAGCTTCAGAAAAAGTTTTACTAGCATAACAAATGACTACAGGTTTCCGATCAATTTTTTGTCCAAATACTGCACCAGCAGCATAGTCACTGGCATCACACATTATTTCAAACGATTGAGTCCAATCAGGCGGTTTCAGGATAGGAGCCTCGACCAATTTATTTTTGAGGATATTGAATGCTTTTACACATTCCTCATCAAAAATGAATGGCGCATCCTTCAAGAGAATACCACAGAAGGGTTTGGAGATGGTACTAAAGTCTTTAATAAACCGACGATAGAAACCCGCATGTCCTAGAAATGATCTAACCCCTTTCACTGATGTTGGGGGTGGCAACATGGATATGACCTTGACTTTAGCACGATCAACTTTGAACCCGCTCTCAGAGACTACGTTACCTAACACTATCCCTTCCTTGACCATGAAGTGGCTCTTTTCCCAAGACAGCACCAAGTTGGATTCGACACATCTTTCCAATACTTTCTCCAATTGATCCAAGCAAGCTTCGAACGTCGGTCCAAAGATTAAAAAGTCATCCATGAAAATTTATAATGCATCACCAATCATATCAGAAAAAATCGTCATCATGCATCGTTGAAATGTAGCAGGCGCATCACACAACCCGAATGGCATTCTGCGAAAAGCAAAGGTGCCATAAGGACACGTGAATGTTGTCTTTGCCTGATCCTCTGGGTGGATTGCAATCTGATTGTACCCAGAATACCCATCCAAGAAACAGTAGTACTTCTGTCCTGCTAGCTTTTCCACTATCTGATCGATGAACGGCAATGGAAAATGGTCTTTAGAAGTAGCAGTGTTGAGCTTTCAATAATCGATACAGACTCTCCATCCGGTTACAGGCCTTCTGTATACCTTGTCACCATCCTTCGTATCCACAACAGTTATTCCAGATTTCTTTGGCACTGTCTGTGTCGGACTGACCCATTCGCTATCAGAAATTGGGTATATGATTCCAGCGTCTAACCATTTGAGAACCTCCTTTTTGAAAACTTCCTTTAGATTTGGATTCAATCTCCTTTGCGTATCCCTTGATGGTTTGGCACCTTCTTCTGTGATGATCCTATGCATGCACGTGGTTGGGCTGATTCCCTTTAAGTCTGCGATTGTCCAACTAATGGCCTCCTTGTGTTTGGACAATACTTTGAGTAATTCTTTTTCTTGTTCTCCTTTCAAGTCTGCTGCTAAAATCACGGGCAAAGTATCCTTGTCCCCTAAAAAGGCATACTTCAGGTGTCCTGGTAGCGGCTTCAACTCCAGCTTCGGTGGTTCTTGTAAAGAGGGTTTCAACGTCCTTGGAATCTCTGTCGGTAACTTCTCTCTGTGAGCGTATTCTTCAGACTTCAAACCCTTCTCTCCTTCCACTTCTTCTTGCTGCTCATCATTTTCAATACTTCCTTCTTCTTGAGTCTCCTTTGCCTCTGATTGAAGTACCTCTGGAGTGAACTGCTGCACTAACTCATCTATGATGTCCACCTGATAACACTCCTCTTTGTCCATTCTACTTCCCTTGGAATCAGCATTGAAAATGTTGATCTTGGCCTGTTGGTGCCCAAAAGATATTCCCATTTCTCCAGTGCGACAAGCGATATTTGCGTTAGCCGTGGCCAAGAATGGTCGTCCTAAGATGATCGTGGGTTGTTCTCCATTGGTCGCCTGACGAGTGTCCAAAACTAGGAAATCTGCTGGGTAATAAAATTCTCCCACCTTGATGATGACATCAACTAGCATCCCCCTGGGGATCTTTGTAGATTTATCTGCCAATTGTAGAATTACGTCGGTAGATCTCGTGGTGCCAAACTCGTGCTTGTCAAATAACTGTCCAGGAAATATGTTCACACTTGCACCTAAATCTAACAAAGCTCTTTTAATGTGCACATTGCCTAAATCTACTGAGATGAGAGGAACTCCCGGATCCTTCATCTTTGGAGGAAGCGCGTCCATTAAGATAGAACTTACATTCTCAGGTAAGCTAATCATCTTAGGCAAATGGGACAAGATATGTTTCTTATGTATGCACATATCCTTAAGAAACTTAGCATACGCGGGAACTTCCTTAATAAGTTTTACTAATGGAATGTTAACCTTAATTTGACTAAACAGTTCCCACATATCTTCTGCCTGCGGTCCCTTCTTCCCATATGGTCTTTTCTCAGGCTTTTCCAAAGCAGTAGGAAAAGGAACTGTCCCACTTGATTCTCCTTTCTCCCATGTACTCGTTTGCTTCTTCTTCTTCACTTGCTCCTCCTTATCCTTCTTTTCTTCTTTCTCCATCTCTTCTTTTTCATCAAAAATTATTTCAACATCACTATCTTCGTCCACAAGCAGGACTGTAAACTTATTATCCACTTTCTTCCCGCTCCTAAGCGTGATCACCTCATTTACTTGTACCTTTGACGTCTACGCCCTTTCCTGAGCTCTATCCTCTTCCATCTTAACAATCAATTTTCCTAACTTCAGAATTGCTTCTGAATTAGACTTCTCCACTTCCTAAACCTTGACTAGCATTCCATAGATTTCTTGTAAACCAATGTTTATTCCTCCCGCTGGCGATAGAGGTTGCACCTGTTGCTGCCTAATTGGTTGTTGCCTTGCTTCCCGTTGTTGATTGTTGCGGAATGGTCTTGGTGCGTTGTGAAATCGACCATACCCATGTACTTGACTAATCACCTCATGAGTCATTGAGCACTCATTGTGATTATGTCCTATCCCCTCGCATGTGTTACATATAACTTGCCAATGCAACACATATGCTCCTTTCTCTTGCTAAAACCTCGCGAGCATTTGATTAAACTTCTTACTCACAACACTGAGCTCCTTCTGAATTTCCGTCTTCCACTTGCTTTCTGCTTCCATGTTCGCTACATAGACTGTATTATCTTTCATGGTTCTGCTGACCTTCGATCCTAAGCTCAACTGCTCCAGGAATCTCCAAGCGTCTTCCGGCTCTTGCCACATAAATGTCCCGCTTGACGAGGCATTTATCATTGCTTGGTGTGTTTTGCTGACTCCCTCAAAAAACAGCTTCACTAACTGCCATTTAGGAACTTCATGATGCGGGCAGGATCGCAATAACTCCTTCAACCTATCAAACGCTTCGTGGAAAGCCTCTCCAGGTTGCTGCTGAAAGTTCTGAATTTCTCGTCTGACCTCTGTGGTTTTACTAACTGGGTAGAATTCTTGTAAAAATTTTGCCTTGAGTTGATCCCAACTAGTGATACTATTAGATGGAAGAGAAGTGAACCAATTTTTGGCCTTATCCTTTAGTGTGAAAGGAAATAATCTTAATCTAAAAGCATCCCTATTGACATTTCTAGTAGTATTAGCATTCGCGATAGATATGAACTCCTACAAATGATTGTATGGGTCATCAGTTTTATATCCTCTGAATTGAGTTAATATTCCTATCAGCTGAGGCCTAATTTCTACATGGTATTCTACATCATCAGGAATATAGATGGGTGATGAGTCATCATACTCCCGTGGCTGGAAGTGTGATGCAACCGATTGCCCTCTCGGTTGTGCAAAATATAAAGGTTGGACAAGATTACCGTAACATTGAGGATCGTCGTGCGGTCAAAAATAAGAAAAACCTAACACACACACTAGCACATTGGTAGTCAGGGTCGATCCACAGGAGCTACGTGGTCAGACCAGATGACAGATTACCAACTATAGTGTCACGCTATAGTCGGAGGACTTCAGTTTCCAAACCCTTGCCACTAAAACTCAGAAAACCTATACTGGACAATCCCAAAACAAGCATAGACTAAGCTAAGCTTCAACTCAAACCTAGTTACTTTCTGAAATCAGAAGTGCATCTCTAATTCAGAAGTAAACAAAGGCATCCAACAATCTAAACATAAACCAAAACAAGGCATAAACCACACCAATAACTAAAATCCAACAGGACAGTCACTGGCTAAAGTTCAAACCTAAAAGCTAACCTAGTTGGTCACTGAAATCAGCAAGGGAAGTCAGTCCAATCAAGGTCAAAACAATCATCCAAACACAATTCAAACACAATCCAAGCATTCAAAACCAATAATAAACATTAAACACCGAAAAGCCAATATTACGTGTAACCAAATGATTATTATAAACTCAAACTGAATTCCAATCATCCAATACAGTAACAAAGATCCAAAAACAGTAACTAGAATGCTCAAGGTCAGTGGTTGTCACTCCGAAAGACCCTAGCCACTAATACTAACTATTGAACTAAAAGAAATTAAACATAAAAACCTGAAATGCCAAAAGGTAGTTGCTGAAAACGAATTCTTGGAGTCAAAGAGCCTCTATGGTCGATTTTCCACCAGGGTTTTGCTCAGGGTTTCGGCTGTAAATGCCTCTATTTATAATTAAAATTTCCCGCAGCCGCGCTGTGCATTTAAGTGAACCGCGGCGCGCGTACTTATCTTCTCCTGTTTTATCGGCCTTTGAATTTGGTTCACCGCCTTGAAGCCGCGTCGCGCCTTCTTGATTTCCACGACGCGCGTACGTGTTTTCCTAATTTTATCTTCTTCTCCAAACTTTCTCCAATTTGCACGCTTGAGAGAATCAGACTCACTTAGTGAGTTCTGGACTCAAGTTGAGGCATAAGAGTTTTCTTAGAATATTTTTGCAAAAGAAAAATGTTTTATGAAGGGTGAACTAAAGACACAGTGTGTACCGCCAGCCGTCGACAGTGTAGGAAAAGGGTTAAGTGTTTAATGTTGTTGATGCTTTCTGAGACATAAGATGTATGTATGCTAGATTGCTTGCTAGAAAACTACACACTTATGTACTGTTTACTTGTTGCCTGCTATTAGGAATGTATGCTAGTGCCGATAGGTTGCTTAGGGACTAAATAGTCCTAGAATACTTGAGTTGGCCTTATTGCGTGTTCCTTGTTTGGTTGTTCCCTTAGGGTAGGTTCTTTTATTCGAAAGCCTATTTAGTTTTACACTGTATACGACCGTACATTCACAAGGCGACTCGTCATCACTGGAGGAAATTCCTTCTTAGTTAGAGTAGCAAGGTGGGAGCGGGATTCCTAGTATTCTAGGAGTGTGTTAGCATTTGCTTTGTAAGGGCATATGTGTTATAGTTCTCGGTGAGAAGTGAATTGGGGACTTTGGTACGGGTCTCGGAACGGACATGGATAGGTGTGTGGAATGTAGGAGTAGAGCTCCTACTATCGAAAGCACAAGATCCGTGTTCGAGTCAAGAATTGGTCACGAGGAATCCAATGAGTTGAGGGTGTAAGTAATTAGCATATTAGATGTGGGTGCCAATGAACTGTGTTTATATTTATCCATTCTATTGTTGAATGATGATCATAGGGTTTACTGGTAACAACTAGGATGCTGGTTTGAGTGCCCTAGAGATTGGGGATCTGATGGCGACAGAGGAGTCGTGTGTGATTAGAGAGGAATTCCGGGTATGTTTACCGGGATTAGGGATGAGTTGAGGGACATTTCGGAGGAACGTATTGCTAGCGTTCCAGTCGTCAAAGGAGGTAGACTGCATTCGGGGACGTATTTCTCACTAGTGGTTGCTTGGATGATTGGAGGGTTCGCTTCGTCATGCATCTTTTGTAGAGGGTGGCAAAGGAGTGGTGGGGATTGAGACCTTATCTATCACTACGGTACATGTCAAGGCGTTGACCTGGGAGGACTTTGTGACATGGTTCTAGAGGTAGCACACGCTTGGAGGGGAGGCATAGCTGAGTTCCTGTGAATTTATGACATTAGAGCAGACGACTTAAACCGTGACTGTGATGACACGGGAGTTTGTGGAGAGGTGGTCTTTTGTTCTTAGTAAGCATCCTCGGATGATGGGAAGGCGTTTAGGTATGCAGATATGTTGAGTATCGATGTCTGGAGTTCATAAGTACCACTCTATGGTTGTTATTGTTGAAGTAATCGAGGCAGCTAGGAGGCGCGAGTTCGAGCTTGAGACTGAGGCTCGGAGGAGGAAGGCGGCGCAGATCGGGGTGCCAGTATCGATATCGGATGGGAAGCTGAGGACTTCTGACTTGCGAACGGGTCAGAAGGGTAGAGAATACCACACTAGAAAGGACACGAGTGAGGGAGCGGGAATATGTATCAGTTATGGTTGAACTGTACACTATCGTCATGACTGTAAGTCACCGATGAGAAATTGTTACAAGTTTGGTCGAACGGATCATGTTTAAGTTGACACTGAGCTGGGAGACTGTTGAAAGGGAGAATGCCAAAATGCCATTGTTGTGACTCTTTTTCGTGCAATTGATAGGTGCACAAGTCAGGCAGGGACTGGAGGACGCGAAGGTGAGTTTTCCAACTCACGACCGAAGAGGTGCAAGCAGCGCCTGAGATGATGGCAGGTATTTTTTGAGTCAACCCTGTACTCGCCCCAATGGTGGGTACTAGTGGGGCTACCTCTCTTTTAATTAAACTTACTTGGGAGGTCGACCAGGTCATGTGGGTAGAGAGTCTAGATGACCCAGTCTTGGTAGGGGTGCCCGACTATAGGGCGTTGCTGGTTTGAATCGCAAGCGGATGAGTAGCATTTGGTGGTTGATGTAAACGTCCTTACATCCTTATAACAAGCTTATTAAAATGGTGTTTGGCCTCGATGCGAGTTGTTCTCTTAGTAGTGTAGACTCATTTTTGTTTTCTAAAGAGCTGGAGAGCTTGGATTCGGTGGTGAAGTTTATTTGATTGGAAGTTGTTAAAGCTTCGTGGCAAGCATCTTGTGCAATATGAATGGAGGAGCCGATCAAGTTAACATGTGGGAATACAAGAAGCGGTTTGAGCCTTTGGCACATCTAGATTAGTTAGAATAGAGACGGGTGGTGTGACAGAAATTAAAGGAGCCTCAGGCATGGCTGCAAGGGTACGTATCCTATTGTTGAAGTGACCAGTAGTAGGACCGAGTTCGGACCCAAGTGAGGGAGAACTAATTTCTTATGGCGAAAGGAGACCCTTGAATGCCGAGGGGTGGTTATGAATGAATGTTGTGATTTGGGGTATATGCATCCGCCGATACTGGTTGTATTAGTGTAGTGATGGCCTCACGAGGTAGATGTATACTGAAGTATGGGTAGAGTAGAGGATCTACGAGGGTGTATGTGGAAGCTACACCTCAATTACTTTACGACCAACGGAATTTGAACATGCGTCAGCAGAGATGGCTCGATGTGGTGAAAGATTTCGACTGCGAGATACTTTACCATCCTGGTAAAGCGAATGTGGTAGTTGATGCACTTAGCCGGAAGCCGGTCGACGAACCCCTACGCGGGTTGTGTTTGCGGATGACAGTGGTTACACCGCTCCTGGAGATGATTAGTAAGACCTAGGAGGTGGCGGTCTTGGATGAGAATGCCAAGCGTGAGCGGGTTTTGGGTGAGATTCCGATCTTTGTTCGGGATAGTCGGGAATTGTTGACTAGATACGGTCGGGTTTGGGTTCCTTATACCGGGGTAACAGACAGATTTTGATGGATAAGGCTCATAAGTCCAAGTTTTCTATACATCCAGGTACAACGAAGATGCATCGGGACTTACGTGAGGACTACTGGTGGCCCTGCATGAAGCGAGATGTGGCTAGATACGTGGAGGAGTGCTTGACTTGTCGGAAAGTCAAGGCTGAGCACCAACGACCTCATGGTATGTTACAGCCTTTGGAGATTCTTGAGTGGAAGTGGGAGCACCTCACGATGGATTTCATCACCAAACTACCAAGAACTCAACGAGGAGTTGATGTTATTTGGGTCATAGTGGATCGATTGACCAAGAGCGCTCATATTTTACCGATTCAGGAGAGTTCCTCAGCAGAGAAACTCATAGACATTTTCGTCAAAGAGATCGTTGCTAGGCATGGGGCACCTGTTTCTATAGTCTCTGACCGAGATACGCGGTTTACAGCTCGGTTTTTGGAGAAATTTCAGGAGGAGATGGGTACTCGTTAGCGTTTCAGTACGACATTTCACCCACAGACGGATGGGCAGAGCGAGCACATGGTTCGGACACTCGGAGATATGCTTCGGGCTCGCGTCTTGGATTTCGGGGGTAGTTGGGATCGATATCTCCCGTTGGCAGAGTTCTCCTATAACAACAGCTACCACTCTAGCATTGGTAGACCACCGTTTGAGTTGTTGTATGGGAGGAAGTGTAAAACACCCATCTATTGGGGCGAGGCTGGGCATCGAGTATTGGGAAGCACTGATATAGTGGTTGAGATGACCCAAATGATCCAAATGGTACGAGAGCGTTTAGTTACTACTCAGAGTAGATAGAAGACTTATGCAAATAAAAGACAGTCAGATTTGGAGTTTCTGGTGGGTGATTATGTTTTACCGAAGGTTTCTCCATTGAAGGGCGTTATTCGATTTCGGGAGAGGGGAAAGTTGGGACCTCCGTATATTGGACCATACAAGGTCATTGCACGGGTTGGTAAGGTGGCATATCGGTTAGAGCTACCTGATGAGTTGAGGTTGATCCACAACACCTTCCATGTGTCCCAGATGCGGAAGTGTATCATGGACGAGACGACAGTAGTTCCATTGGAGGATATCCAGATCGATGAACGGCTTAATTACGTAGAGAAGCCGGTCACCATTACAGAAAGGAGGACGAAGACTGCGAAATAAACATATTGGATTAGTAATGGTTCAGTGGCAGCATAGGAAGGGTTCTGAGTGGACATGGGAACCCGAGGTGGAGATGCATGGGCATTACACTGAGCTGTTTGTTGGCTTTGACTTCGGGGACGAAGTCTGATTCAAGCGAGGGAGAGTTGTAACACCTTGTTTCTCGATATGTAATTTTTTTATATTTATTCTGGCGTAATAAATATAATAATTTGGTAGTTACAAAGATAAAAAAACTTTAGTTATAATTTCATATTAAAATCAGCATTATGTGCCGTTTTTAGAAAAATCATAATTAATTCTATGAAAATCATTTCGACCTCAAACCAGTGCACAAAGTTTAAAAATTGAGTCTAGTAGAATTCATAAAAATAATACTAAGCTTGAAAATGACATTATCTATGGTGAAAAATGCAATCTTAACTGATTAGTTCGAAATTGACAGATTAGATAGTCTGTTTTCAAAAATTCATAATAAATCATAGAAAAATCATATAAATACATACCATATATCCCTGAAAAGGTATTGAGATGAATTTTCAGAATATCAAATAAAAATCTGAATTGAATGGGTCGGCTAAACCAGTCAAGAAGAGGTTGCTTCTAGAAGGTCTTCAATTTAAATAAATTTATATTAATAAACTCTTTGGTCAAAAGTGGCATTCTAGTTTTTCAAATGGCATGCTAGTTTTTCAAGTATAAATACCCTCCAAAACATCTCATAAACCACACAAATAAATCACAAACCATTCCATAGAGTTTGCTAAATACTTGAGAGTAATTAGTGAGCGGAAAGAGGCTCAATAGCCAAACGCAGAAATTCTAGATCCCGACGAACCATCATAAGGTAACTACAAACCTTTCTATAACTTAATTAGGTATTGTAAAATAATGTTTGTTAATTAATAAGTATAACGTATGCTATATTATACTTATTTCCAACAATAGTAAACAAAAACCTTAAAACGTCATTATTTTAACAATTATTAATTCCGAAAATAATACCGATTGATTTACTTACGAGGACGGTGACTAGGCCGATTACTTGGGATCTGGTTGTTGGATTTTCCGAAAGGTTAAAATGCTGAAAGGATCCTGCCACCCCATCTAATCTTCTACTTGGCCGTTCTTTACTTGATAAATCATGGAGTATCATGTTGGAATTATTGAAGGGTTTAATGATGCGACTATAATATAGTTAAGGATTAAGAAATGATAGATTTCTTATTATGTTAACAGTTAAGGTTGAAAGGGAATACAAAGCAAAGAAAGATAAACGCTAAACTACAATCAGGTGAGTTTCTCACTGCATTGTATTGATGTAATTCATTTCCTGCTGGCTTGTGTTATGAATATGAGTTGATATTTTATCTGTGTTTCGTGATATATGTGATATGTGTGTTTTTTGGTATACTGAGTGCATTGTTTTAAATATAGTGGTGATACTACTGCTGGGTGCATTATGTAGTATTATCATTGTTGGGTGCATTATGAGACCATACCGCTGCTGGGTGCATTATGTGGATGGTCACACCACTGCTGGGTGCATTATGTGGTGATACCACTGATGGGTGCGTTATGTGGTAATCTGTGTTTGTTATGAAGGCATGCTTGATTGATATATTATGTACGTGTTGAAATTCACTAAGCTATGTGCTTACCCTTTCCCTATATAAATTACTATTTCAGGTTCTTTAGATGTAGAAGATGGTAAGGCGTGACTTGTATACACTATGCTACTTCATTTGCGACTTATAAATTGAGTTGATGTTTCCGCTGATATTTGATTACTGTTAACTCGTGTTAATTATGGATGCTTTTACTAGATTTATAAATTGTTGTGTGTTTTATAAAAATTAAATAAAGTGGTTTTCTGTAAATTAAAGTGATTAAAAATTTATAAATTTACCTCAAATTTCGGGATGTTACAGATAATAGCACTTTGTAACAATTAATGAGTAATAATTATAATGGGCAATGTGTTTTTTTACCAACGTATCTATATTACTATTCTATGTAATTTGCCTAAATTCTAGTCGGAAGCTAAGTGAAAATGAAATATACTTCATAAGATAAAGGCAATGACTAAGTTCAAGAGTTTCTAAAAGCTCTAAGTGTAAGGTTAAAAACACGATCAAAGCAAACAAACAAACACAAGTATTGAGTATTCAATCAGTCGAATGATTTATTCACTGTAATATGAGTAAGGCTCCCAATCAAAGAGATGAGCACCTCAGATAAGAACAATTACAAGGAATACTATGACTGCTACATTTACATCTAGGGTTACATCAGATATAAATACTAACAGTAAATGGACAGCAAACCTTAAAGCCATAACAATAAGATAAGTATGTAAACCCTAAATAAATAAGGAAACTATAACAGATAAGCATTATCACCAAACTCGTTGACTTCAAACAACCACCTGTTGACTTCGAATATTCAACAACTTCAAACGGGAACTTTAATACTTCAGATAGATAAATCTCGACACAATCAATAGCCTAACAATCTCCCCCATTGTAGTGAAGATGAAAGGTATCCCAAGTTATTGCATTAAAAAAGCTTTGGCCAGTTCCTTCCTAACAGCAATCCACCACAAAATGTGTTCACTCACTTAATTTTGCGCAACCTCCAAATTTTCCTTGTTTACTTCAACACGCGTAATCAACCCTTCTAGGAAGGTTGTAGGAAATTTCTCCTTCTGATCCATGTCGAAGAACAATTTCTTTACAACACCACTTCTTGACTCCTTCCCTCTGTATACAACTCTCCAAGGTTTCTTATGATCCTCCCATCATCGTAATTGTTTATACCAGACAGTCTTTTATCCGATGGAGCTAGTGATTCTTTGAATAACTTAGCAATTTCATAATCATACCCAACAAACGTCCTTAGATTAGTGCCCATGAAGTTCCCAATCATTTTCTGTCCATTGGTGAGACTCACTTGTTTTGACATTTTAGTCTGATTCATCTTAAACCATCTTTCAACCGGGACAATAAATTCATTTGGGTTCATCAACGGGAAATCAGCGACTGTGAAAGAACATAAAACCTTTTTTTCTCCTCTCCGAACTTGGTAAGTATAGTTCTGATGAACTTCCTCAAACAATTCACCTGTATCGATTTTGTCAATTCCGACAATCCTTAAACTTGACCAAACTTTGGTTTGTTCCTTACTTAGGTTCGCATGAAAACTGACATTCTGTTCTTGATGTTTCTTCTTCTACGAAGGTAAGAATTCAATATCGTATTGTTTAGAGGCGAAGAGCTTTAGATTGCATGGAATGTCCAGCTGTGTGACAACCAAAAGTTTTTACGCGTATAAGATATGATTTGACACTTAAACGTGTTATTGATGATGAAAAGGTCAAAGGAGGTAAAAATACGGAAATTTACGGATTAAGACCTTTTATTAAGTTAATATGACATATTATTTCAGTTATAAATTGGTCTTAATGATATGATGGCAAAATCAGAAAGAAAGGACTAAAAGTGAAATTTTTATTGAACAATCTTTAAAAATTAATATCTCAAAACATATAAGGAATTAAGAAAAAGTTATCAAGGCGACTTTGATAATATTTGGTATAACAAGAATACAAGAAAAAGATTTAGGTCATTTGGAGCTCTAAGACCATCTCCAGCCCACCTCTATTTTTTACTCTATTTTTGAAGTAAAAATTGTGTAAAAAGTAGATCATCTCCAACCCACCTCTATTTTTCACACTATTTTTACTTTAAAATGTATATTCCTAGCATATTCTTTTTTCTTCATTTACAAAAATTGTCAAAATCTCCCCTTTTACTTATTAACTTTTAACATATTTTTACTAGAATATTCATACTATATATATATATATATATATATATATATATATATATATATATATATATATATATATATATATATATATATATATATATATATATATATATATATATATATATATATATATATATATATATATATATATATATATATATATATATATATATATATATTGTAACGGCCCGGCTTTTCTCGGTACGTTATTTATTTTAATTAATTAATTATGAGGCATTATATTAATTTAATTAATTAAGGTATGATTAATTAAAAGATTGGGCTTATAATTATTCCCATCTTTTAATCATATAATTAAGTCCATGGGTTTATAGCCAAACCCAATTAAAGCTTAGATGGTCTTCTAGCCCAAAGGCTTTAGGGTTTTGCCCACTAATCTAATATATTAGGGTTCAAAAACCCTAATTTCTCCACTCCACCCTCTCAGTCACGGCTCCCTCTCCCTCTCCTTCTCTCTCTCTCGGCTCACTCTCTTTCTCTCCCTAACCGTCTCTATTTCCGGATTTGAGAACATAGCCACATTGTTTGGGCGATTCCCGGAGATTGAAAGATCGGATTGCCACGAAACTTTAACCGAAGGTTCCCAAGACATATATCCAGGCTCTGACAGGAGGAATTTTGATTTCAAGGTCTAGATACTGAGTTATGAATTTCGCAACATAACCTAGGGTTTCTGTCAGATTTCACTGGTGAGTCCCCCTTCTTGTAAAAATCATATCTCGAGTTCTAGAACTCAAATGGACCCCATATCAGTGCCCAAAGTTCAAAAATCGACTTGGGTAACTTTCTTAAAAGGAACCCTCGATAAAAAGGACTTTACCTATGGGCAACAACAGCTTCTCTGCTGTTGGGTCTGATCCGGGTCTGCTGTGATATGTCATTTTGTTTTTATCATTACTAGGGTTTGGGAAATGATCCTGAGTGATTCCAAATACCCACATGTACATTGCATAGTTAATTTAATATCTGGAGAAGATGGGTCGTTAATTCTTATTATAACTTGGTTAGAATGGACCCACACTCCAGGTCAATGGACAGTCACCAGCTTATGCTGATTCTGTGATTGACCACCTTGTGATTTTTATATCTGGAGCTTGGGAAACCCTTTTTAATCTATTTCAACTCTGAGACTTGTATTTTTGTGTCTAATATTCCTCTGATTTTTGGTTGGGGCTAATTCCACCCACAAGTTGGGTAGAATTGGCCAACACCACCTGACTGTCCGTCCAAAAACTGCAGTGACAAGTCTTTTTGTAAAATTCATATCTCTTACATGCTTTGGAGTTATGAGGAGTTCCTTATGGTTCTGGAAACCTAAGCCATTATAGTTTCTTGTAAAAATTATTTAATCCTATGTTTCTATTGTGCATTTTGGAGTAATTCAGTCCCAATCAGCAGGACTGTTTTAGAGTCCTTGCTGTGATTACTCCCTTCTCATTTCTTAGTTTCACAACTTCACTCTTCTAACCTTTAGTTCTATTTAGGTGAAGCCTTGAAGTTTGCACAAGCTTGGTAGCTTTATATTGACTCCTATCCGTTACACACTCACTCAAGGTGAGTTCTCTCACACCGTTGTATTAGTATTTATGTTTGCTAGATAGCTCGTGTGTGATTGATTAGATTTACTACTTAAAGCATGCTATATTATTATTATAAAATCGTACATGTGCACTGTATGTGATTGATTAATACTATGAGGGGTAGTTAGGTAAGATCACCAACGTTATACTCTTTTTGAGGTGCGGGGATCGGGGCCAAAGGATACGGGATTTACCCGGTGCGGCTCAAACCTACAAGTCCTCCCTATTAATATAAGCATTGATTTGTTCCTTGCTTATTAATGTAATTATAATTGGAATTGGATTTGGATTAGTAAATGTGAATATTGATATGATGTCTGTGTTTGAATTCACTAAGCTTTATGCTTACGGTTCTCCCTAACATTTTCAGGTATTAAGATTAAAGAGGCTGAGGCGTGACTTGGAGCACCGGGATACCACTACTAGAAGAATTTCCATTTTGGGACATTATTATTATTTTGCTTCCGCACATTATTATGTTTATTTCGTTATAATTTGGTTTGGTGATACTTATCTTTTGTAAACTCATAGCTTCTTCTATAAAAGTTGTTTTAAAAAGTTTAAATATTTTGCGAAAAAACTTGGGTGTGACAAGTTGGTATCAGAGCACACGTTTGAGAGAACTAGGCATTCTTAGGAATGTTCTAGACTCAAATTTGAGGCTCTTAAAATTTTATTTCCCTTAAAATAATTTCTTAAAGAATTTTCTTTAAATTTTTGAAGACTAGTAGTGGAAGATCCAAGGGTGTGCTGGTCAGCCAAGTAAGCCTTGTTTCTTATACTTTTATTTTGATAGATTTTTGCACCTTGAATTGTTATTAGGAGCTTTGCCTTTAGACTTATCATTAGCTAGCCCCAAAATTGTTAAAATTTCACCTAGGCTACTAATACCATGTGAGAGGGAGTTGTTTAAATAACTGGCTAGAGCGAACTGGAACATTTGAAACTAGACGCGAATGCAAGATTGGAATTTGTGTGGAAGGTAGTAGAAGGGCCCCTACTATTTGATGCACCGATGCCGATCTCGTGTCGGGGCAAGGTTGAAAATGTCCAGTGAGCTGAGTGTTCCGTCTTCATAGAAATATCTAGGACGAATAAATCCTAATAATCTCTTTACTCTGCGAATATAGATGGCTCCGGCTACTCGTCTAAATCGGACCCAAATGGAGCAAGTTAGGGAACTCATCGCTGAAGAATTTAACAATGCCTTCAACGACCTCATTCCGAATGTCACTATTGACATCATTACCCAAGTTCGTGCCTTGTTGGATGAGCGTTTTGCAGCTGTTCACGGAGGAGCTTTACCCGCGCTGCCTGTTCACGACTCATCCTACTACTATGAGAAGTTCTCTAAGTGCCACCCTCCTCAGTGGAATGGTGACTTGAATCCAGTAGAGGCTAAGCACTGGATTGCCGATATTGAAAGCGCCCTCATGACTTGCGGGTGCCCAGACCAGTTCAAGGTTGTTGTATGAGCCAGCTGAGGAAGAAGGCGAATGCCTGGTGGAAGACTATTACAACATTGTTGACTGATGATGAGCTGAGAGCCATGACTTGGGCCCAGTTTGTGGAGAGGTTTGAGAAGCAGTATGTGCCCAAGGTGGAGCAGCAGCGGATGCTGCAGCAGTTTATGACCTTTGAGCAGACTTCAGAGTGCGTATCAGATATGAATGCCAAGTTCCTGGAGATGATGTCTTTCTGTCCCTCATTTGCCGGAGATGAGGCATGGTTGGTTAGCAGGTATAAGGATGCCCTACGCACGGAGATACGGGAGTTTGTGAGCATGCAGGAGTTCACAACACTGTCAGCTGTTATGGATGCCGCTAGGAGGAGGGAGATTGAGCTACAGACCCAGCAGCACAAGAGGAAGGCGGACCACGCCCTGACCAAGACGTCCGGAGTTGCACATAAGAAGCAGAAGAACGGTGGGAAGACGAGATACGAGTATAGGCCGTCTGCAGGACAGGACGACAAGAGTCGGTTAGTGTGTTACAACTGCAAGAAGCCGGGTCATCATTGGAAGAATTGCAAGTCCTCAGTGGTGGTGGCATCACCACAGGTTCCCTCTTTAGTTCCTACCTGTTTTAACTGCAACGAGAAGGGACACAAGAAGCCTGATTGCCCACTGTTGAAGAATAGTAGTGGAGGCGGGGGTATGAAACCCGCGGGTGCATCGTCATCTAAGGGAACTACCATGGTGACACGAGGACGTCTTCACCAACTGACTGCAGAGGAGCCGGCGATTACCGCGACTGTGGCGGGTAAAATCCCCTTTCCTTCATTCTCCTTCACTCTTGTATTGTTTAAATTTGATGGTAGTTTAAATATTGTTTATATGTTGTGAATCAGGCACTTATTTGTTAGACTCCGAGCCCGCTGTTGTTATGTTCGACAGCGGTGCTACTCATTCTTTTGTATCTCGCACATTCATTAATCGTCTGGGCCGTAGTATTGGGAAACTGGCTCGCCCAATGGTTATCGAAGTTGCCGATAACCATATGATTTATGTCACCGACGTGTATCGGGGCTGTACTCTCGAATTTTCCAAGGTTGAATTCCCTATTGATCTTATTCCCATTGCGATGCGAGATCTTTGTGTTATCGTGGGTATGGATTGGCTTGACGCGTTTGATGCGGAAATGCTCTGTCGTAAGAAACAAGTTTGCGTTCGAAACCCTAAGGGCGGAGAACTTATCATTCAGGGAGATACTCCTCGTTTGGCCATCGCTTCTTGTTCTGCTGCCAGTGTACTTAATGAAATCCCGGTTGTTTCCGACTTCAACGTTGTTTTTCCGGAGGAACTCCCTGGCTTGCCCCCTATTCGGCAAGTGGAGTTCCACATTGATCTATTGTCGGGTGCGACTCCGATAGCTAAAGCTCCATATCGGTTGGCGCCACTCGAAATGAAAGAACTCCAGGAGCAACTTCAAGAGTTAAGTAGTAAGGGTTTTATACGGCCTAGCTCTTCGCCATGGGGTGCTCCTATTCTTTTTGTCAAGAAGAAGGATGGCACCCAGCGTATGTGTATCGATTATAGGGAGCTGAACAAGCGCACGATAAAGAACAGATACCCGCTACCACGTATTTACGACCTTTTTGATCAGCTGCAGGGAGCATCTTGGTTCTCCAAGATTGATTTACGGTCCGGTTACCACCAGATGCGAGTCCGAGAAGAAGACATTAAGAAGACCGCATTTCGTACTCGCTATGGGCATTATGAGTTTGTGGTGATGCCTTTTGGGCTCACCAACGCACCCGCCGCTTTTATGGACCTCATGAATCGGGTGTGCAGCCCGATGCTTGACCACTCTGTTATTGTGTTTATTGACGACATATTAGTCTACTCTAAGACCTAAGAGGAGCATGAGCAACATCTTCGGGAAGTTTTGGAGACTCTCACGAGAGAAAAGCTTTATGCTAAGCTCTCGAAGTGTGAGTTTTGGTTAGAATAGGTTCAGTTTTTGGGGCATGTGGTGAACAAAGAAGGTATCAAGGTCGACCAAGCCAAAGTTGAAACCATTAAGCAGTGGGAGGTTCCAAAAACGCCTTCCGAAATTCATAGCTTTTTGGGTTTGGCTGGTTACTACCGTAGATTCATAGAAAATTTCTCAAAGATTGCGTTACCACTTACCCGACTGACCAAGAAATCAGAGAAATTTGTGTGGGGCCCGGAACAGCAAGCGGCGTTTGATGAATTGAGATCCCGATTATGTGATACACCAATCTTGGCCCTAATGGATGGGTGGGGGATATAGTGGTTTATTGTGACGCATCACTTCTGGGTTTTGGTGCAGTACTGATGCAGCGAGGCAGGGTTATAGCCTACGCCTCCCGACAGCTAAAACCCCACGAGCAAAACTACCCCACTCATGACTTAGAGCTTGGGGCTGTGGTATTTGCCCTCAAGATTTGGAGACATTATCTCTATGGGGTAAAGTTTATTGTATATACCGACCATAAGAGCTTGAAGTATTTGTTCGATCAGCGAGATCTAAACATGAGGCAGATTAGATGGCTGGATGTGGTGAAAGACTATGACTGCGAAATTCACTACCACCCCGGTAAAGCTAATGTGGTGGCTGATGCTCTCAGTCGCAAACCGTCTGCCGAGCCCATTCGAGCTAAGTGCCTCCGTATGACGATGGTGTCGCCCTTGCTAGACCTGATCTGTGATGCTCAAAAGACGGCAACGAACATCAGGCGGGAGAAAATTGAGAATGAACTGCCCAAAATGGACATCGATAGTCGAGGTTTGTTGACCCGCCATGGTAGAGTTTGGGTTCCATTTACAGGAGGCAACCGTAAGACCTTAATGGAGGAAGCTCACAAGTCTAAATTCTCCATACATCCAGGTGCTACCAAAATGTATCTAGATCTTCGGGAGGGTTACTGGTGGCACGGAATGAAGAATGATGTAGCCCGGTATGTGGAAGAATGTATGACCTGCCGGAAGGTCAAGGCGGAGCACCAGAAACCACATGGGAAATTGCAACCTTTGGAGATTCCGGAATGGAAATTGGAGCATCTGACCATGGATTTTATCACTAAGCTGCCTAGGACTGCCCGTGGAGCTGATACTATTTGGGTGATTGTCGACCGTCTAACTAAGAGCGCTCACTTCTTGGCCATAGAGGAGAGTTCATCTGCAAAGAAGTTGGCCGAGATCTTTGATCGTGAGATTGTCTCATTGCATGGTGTGCCCGTTTCTATTGTCTTCGACCGGGACACCCGTTTTACTTCTCGATTTTGGCGGAAATTTCAGGAAGAGATGGGTACACGATTACACTTTAGCACAGCCTTCCACCCGTAGACGGACGGGCAGAGTGAGAGGACGATTCAGACACTGGAAGACATGCTTCGAGCATATGCGATCGATTTTGGTGGTAGTTGGGATGATCACTTGCCGAGTTCTCCTATAACAACAGTTATCACTCCAGCATTAAGATGCCCACGTATGAAGCCTTGTATGGAAGGAAGTGTAGAACGCCTGTTTGTTGGGGCGAGGTAGGACAGAGGGTACTTGGGAGTACCGAAATCGTGCTCCTAACTACGGAAAAGATTCAGGTGATACGAGACCATTTGGCCACGACAAGGAGTCGTCAGAAAAGCTATGCCGACAAAAGATGCTCGAACCTCGAGTTTCAGGTGGGAGATTCTGTGTTGTTAAAAGTCTCTCCCTGGAAAGGCGTAATCCGTTTCTGGAAGCGGGGAAAGCTAGGACCACGATTCATTGGACCATACAAGGTCATTGCTCGCGTTGGGGAGGTGGCCTATCGTTTAGAGTTACCTGAGGAGCTAAGCCTGATCCATGACACCTTCCACGTTTCTCAATTGCGTAAGTGTGTCGTTGATGAGACCACGGTGGTACCATTGGAGGATATCCAGATTGATGAGTGTCTCAACTATGTTGAGCAACCAGTCGCGATTCTAGATCGGGAAACGAAGACCCTTCGGAACAAAACTATAAACTTGGTTAAGGTTCAGTGGCGACATAGACGGGGTTCGGAATGGACGTGGGAACCGGAGGACGAGATGAGGGCTCATTATCCGGATTTATTTGTTGGCAATGACTTCGAGGACGAAGTCCGTTCCTAGTGGGGGAGATTTGTAACGCTCCGGCTTTTCTCGGTACGTTATTTATTTTAATTAATTAATTATGAGGCATTATATTAATTTAATTAATTAAGGTATGATTAATTAAAAGATTGGGCTTATAATTATTCCCATCTTTTAATCATATAATTAAGTCCATGGGTTTATAGCCAAACCCAATTAAAGCTTAGATGGTCTTCTAGCCCAAAGGCTTTAGGGTTTAGCCCACTAATCTAATATATTAGGGTTCAAAAACCCTAATTTCTCCACTCCACCCTATCATTCACGGCTCCCTCTCCCTCTCCTTCTCTCTCTCTCTCGGCTCACTCTTTTTCTCTCCCTAACCCTCTCTATTCCCGGATTTGAGAACATAGCCACATTGTTTGGGCGATTCCCGGAGATTGAAATGTCGGATTGCCACGAAACTTTAACCGAAGGTTCCCAAGACATATATCCAGGCTCTGACAGGAGGAATTTTGATTTCAAGGTCTAGATACTGAGTTATGAATTTCGCAACATAACCTAGGGTTTCTGTCAGATTTCACTGGTGAGTCCCCCTTCTTGTAAAAATCATATCTGGAGTTCTAGAACTCAAATGGACCCCATATCAGTGCCCAAAGTTCAAAAATCGACTTGGGTAACTTTCTTAAAAGGAACCCTCGATAAAAAGGACTTTACCTATGGGCAACAACAGCTTCTCTGCTGTTGGGTCTGATCCGGGTCTGATGTGATATGTCATTTTGTTTTTATCATTACTAGGGTTTGGGAAATAATCCTGAGTGATTCCAAATACCCACATGTATATTACATAGTTTATTTAATATCTGGAGAAGATAGGTCGTTAATTCTTATTATAACTTGGTTAGAATGGACCCACACTCCAGATCAATGGACAGTCACCAGCTTATGCTGATTCTGTGATTGACCACCTTGTGATTTTTATATCTGGAGCTTGCGAAACCCTTTTTAATCGATTCCAACTCTGAGACTTGTATTTTTGTGTCTACTATTCCTCTGATTTTTGGTTGGGGCTAATTCCACCCACAAGTTTGGTAGAATTGGCCAACACCACCTGACTGTCTGTCCAAAAACTGCAGTGACAAGTCTTTTTATAAAATTCATATCTCTTACATCCTTTGGAGTTATGAGGAGTTCCTTATGGTTCTGGAAACCTAAGCCATTATAGTTTCTTGTAAAAATTATTTAATCCTATGTTTCTATTGTGCATTTTGGAGTAATTCAGTCCCAATCAGCAGGACTGTTTTAGAGTCCTTGCTGTGATTACTCCCTTCTCATTTCTTAGTTTCACAACTTCATTCTTCTAACCTTTAGTTCTATTTAGGTGAAGCCATGAAGTTTGCACAAGCTTGGTAGCTTTATATTGACTCCTATCCATTACACACTCACTCAAGGTGAGTTCTCTCACACCGTTGTATTAGTATTTATGTTTTCTAGATAGCTCGTGTGTGATTGATTAGATTTACTACTTAAAGCATGCTATATTATTATTATAAAATCGTACATGTGCACTGTATGTGATTGATTAATACTATGAGGGGTAGTTAGGTAAGATCACCAACATTATACTTTTTATGAGGTGCGGGGATCGGGGCCAAAGGATACGGGATTTACCCGGTGTGGCTCAAACCTACAAGTCCTCCCTATTAATATAAGCATTGATTTGTTCCTTGCTTATTAATGTAATTATAATTGGAATTGGATTTGGATTAGTAAATGTGAATATTGATATGATGTCTGTGTTTGAATTCACTAAGATTTATGCTTACGGTTCTCCCTAACATTTTCAGGTATTAAGATTAAAGAGGCTGAGGCGTGACTTGGAGCACCGGGATACCACTACTAGAAGAATTTCCATTTTGGGACATTATTATTATTTTGCTTCCGCACATTATTATGTTTATTTCGTTATAATTTGGTTTGGTGATACTTATCTTTTGTAAACTCATAGCTTCTTCTATAAAAGTTGTTTTAAAAAGTTTAAATATTTTGCGAAAAAACTTGGGTGTGACATATATATATATATATATATATATATATATATATATATATATATATATATATATATATATATATATATATATATATATATATATATATATTCTACGTTATTTTATAAAATATGTTATCGTGGTTTAATTTTTTTTTTAAATATACGTAAATTTTTATATGAATTCGATATATAAATATTCAATTTTGATAATTATAATTAATTAGTAGCATATTATATATATATATATATATATATATATATATATATATATATATATATATATATATATATATATATATAATATGATTGTAAATATTTGTTATTATATTTAAATAAACTAGAAATGTATAAAAATAAAAACTGGATGACCAAAATTGACAAGTGAAACATTAACTCTATATTTTGTGTAAATGAATAGTATTACTCTATATTTGAAGTAATACTATTCAAATACCTAAATATAGAGTTGGTTATAGTGTTGGGTTAGAGAAAAATAGAGTAAAAATGAAGTAAATCTATTTATAGAGTGGGGTTGGAGATGCCCTAATGAAAGAGGTATGAAGGTATGAACATGGCCAAAAAGTGACAAAGATGACCAAGTGCCCATGTTTGAGGGTCTGTAACGAAAATCTGATTAGAATCTGACTTAAGTCAGTAAGAGTATGTTGTAAAACTTGTTCCCTCCTTTCTAAAGACATATGGTTTGTAAAATTCGGATATCATAAGAGGAAGTTATTAGTAGGGGAAAATCGGGAAAAAAATAATAGGCAAAAGCTAAAATAATTTTAAGTATTGAAGAAGGGCATTTTTGGAATTTTTGCTGTTTATTTGACTTGGTCAAAACTAAACACGGTTTCAAGGGTGTACCATGTACGCATCCCCGATTTTTTCTATTGATGTTCGTCAAATCAAAAGAAAAAAATTTGATTCCCATGGGGTGTGTGATCGACCAAAAGAGAGAGATGACACACAAACACACACACACACACACACACACACACACAGTTGTGTGTGTTCGTGATAATTATTAGAGAAATCCAAAGAGGGAGAGGACGAAAGAGACAAGATCAGGGGATAAATAAGGGTGATCGAGAGCCAGAGTGAGATGAGGCAACAGCCTTAGGTTGTTGTCTACACTGCTACCTCCCGACGACGATGGCGAATCAGAGGAAGAAACATACATATGAGATCAATGGAATGAGTGAACAAAAGAGATAGGGCAATGATAGCTGCTGCCATCGCAAATCATAAAAACGAGAGAAGCAATTGATGGGTTCAAATCGTGGTGGCCCTGTCGCGATTCAGGAACGAGAATGAACAGAAGTGACTTTTTGGTCCTAGTGGCTTATGATTTCTAGCAGGGCTGTTTGGAAAAGAGCAATAGTGATAGGAACAGCCAGCAGCGGTGCTGGTGCGGCGGCCAGGAGTTGACGGTCGGTGGCTATGGCCGGTGCTAGGCCTAGAGTGTAACATCCGTCAATCGCACGTATCACAATATTGTCCGCTTTGGGCCACCCAACCTGAAAACTTCCCAAGGGTCACCCATCATGGGATTTCTCCCACCTAGGCACGCTTAACTGCAGAGTTCTTATGGGATCTACTGCCCTCACGGCTTTAAAACGCGTTGTGATAGGGAGGTATCCACACCCCTTATAAGGAGGTGCTTAGTTCTCCTCCCCGGTCGATGTAGGATTAGGGATCCCTCCCCATTCACCCCCACTACAGGGTTCGACGCCCCCATCGAACACACCGACCTCGTGCACCAAGCTCTGATACCATCTGAAACATCCCCCAATCGCACGTATTAAAATATTGTCCGCTTTGGGCCACCCAGCGTGAAATATGAAAGGTTTTTAAGCAATCCATGAATTAATAAACCTAAGTTCACATGCAACCTAATAAAAGATCTATGTTTTTCTATCAATGAACATATAAGAAAATTCCTAAGGCCAACAATTAATCTCTAAAGAATAAAATCAAGAAAACCAACCTTTGATTCTTGATCCAGAAGCTAGCAGCACAATTATCCTGCCTCAAATGGAGTCACACCCAAGCAATGGAGAAGACAGCAGAGTTCCAGAGAGATTCTCAAAAGTGGCATAGAAAAAGGATGGCCAGGAGGTTCCTTTTATAGCCTCCAAGGGTTACAGTCTAAACCCTAGAGGAGCCTCCTTAATGGACAAGCCTGTTGACCATTTGGACCAAGGCCTCTAAACCCTAATTAGGGTTTCGAGATTTAGAGTGTACCCACTCTAATTCTCGCCAACTTTGGTCCCTTGCCACTGGCTAGCCAGTTATTCAACTATTGAATAAATACAAACCAGTCCCTACACTTTTAATTAATTAAATTAATCACTAAATTAAATCCAATTAATTTCTTATTAATTAATATATTATCACTTTAATATATTAATAAACTATTTATTTTATTTCTATTGATTTATTAAACAATTAATAAATCAGCCTCTCTCTACTTAACTCTACACCAATCCTCCAGCTATGAGGGCAACCCAAATGTACTTTGCTTCTATTAATATAATAAATACAATTTATAAGTCATGGCTTAGACACCTAATCCAACAAAAACTTCCCAGGGGGTCACCCATAATGGGATATCTCCCACCTGGGCACGCTTAACTGCAGAGTTCTTATGGGATCTGCTGCCCTCACAGCTTTAAAATGAGTTCTAATAAGGAGGTTTCCACACCCCTTATAAGGAGATGCTTAGTTCTCCTCCCCAGTCGATGTAGGATCAGGGATCCCAGGGATCCCTGAGCTACATCGACCGGGGAGGAGAACTAAGCACATCCTTATAAGGGGTGTGGATACCTCCCTATCACAATGTGTTTTAAAGTCGTGGGGGCAGCAGATCGCATAAGAACTCTGCAGTTAAGCGTGCACGGGTGGGAGAAATCACATAATGGGTGACCCCCTGGGAAGTTTTCACGCTGGGTAGCCCAAAGCGGACAATATTGTGATACGTACGATTGGAGGATGTTACAAGATGGTATCAGAGCTTGGTGCATGAGGTCTGTGCGTTCGACGGGGGCGTCGAACCCTATAGTGGGTGGTGAATGGGGAGGGATCCCTGATCCTACATCGACCGGGGAGGAGAACTAAGCATCTCCTTATAAGGGGTGTGGAAACCTCCCTATCACAACGCGTTTTAAAGCCATGAGGGTAGCAGATCCCATAAGAACTCTGCAGTTAAGCGTGCCCGGGTGGGAGAAATCCCATTATGGGTGACCCCTGGGAGGTTTTCACATTGGGTGGCCCAAAGCGGACAATATTGTGATACGTGCGATTGGGGAATGTTACATAGAGTGGCCAGAAATGCGATTTTAACCTCATTGATACCTGGTGTAGCCAAGGATCTTGATTCTTCTTTTCTGGATAACAAAATAAAGGTGAATTCTCAGACTAATTTGGATTTTATAAATGAGAAATTGAAAAATCTATTATGCATGTTGGTATTCATGTTTGAATTATGAAATGTTCTATGCATTATTAGTTCTTAAAGATCAAAGGATTGGATGCTTGGTTAATGCATCGAACAATTGGGTAAGTTGACTTATGGATGAAGTCAAACTATATGTACAAGATGAATTTCTTAGAATACTTTGTTTCATGTTTCTATCGTACTGAACTCAAGGAAGGATTTGTTGGTTTTGAGTAAAATTAATGGAGAAACAAATGGGTATTCTGTGATTGTTGAACTTTGGTTAGTAAAATGTGTAAACCTTGAAAGGGGTACTTAAAGTTGGTTGTTAATTAGCCTAATCTCAGATTATTACTTTCTGTTTTAGCAAATTTCGATCCATAGAATGAAATTGATGGGTGAATAAACATATGATATACAAGTCCAAAAGCGGGACTAAAGTGTGATGTGATATTATTAGTCAAACGTTGAGATTAGATTTGATTTTTAAACCCAATCATTAATGTTAAAGCAATAATGGAATCTATTTTTGCTATTATCCAATTATGCATAAATAAAAATGGAACCAATGCTAGCCAAGAAAAAATGATAGAAATATTAAAGACTATAATGATTAAAACAGTCGCGGTCAAAGCTAAAAGTTCTAGTTGTAATAGAGGCGTATGAATATAAAATGGAATTTGGAATGCTATTCTCAAGTGTTGGGAACCTATTAGTGTCAAGTAAACGTAAAGTAGCATGTTTTATCAACGGTGTCTATTTTTAGAAACTTTATCAGTTGAAAGTTGTCGAAACGGAATAAATGGGTAAACTGAAAGATGATTTGACATCCAAATATTGAAATAAGCTTATGAAGATGTTAATTTTTGATTGTTATGAAAATTAATTTTCAGAACCTGAAAAATACCATTTTTGGTCAAAATGGGACATAAGGGTAAAAATGCCCAATATTGGTATTATATTTTAAGAATCACAGTTGTGCACTGGAATGGAACTAGATGATGACTAGAAGTAGTTCAAGAATGATTAGACAATTACTATATATTTAGTTGTCTAATAAGTTTTGATCTTCTATTAGATAAATAGATATTGAAATATGGTTGGAAGCAACAAATGACTAGGGTTACGTGGATTAGTGTAGCTAGACGTACGTGGGTACTAAGGTGACTAAATGTGGTTTTTTTCCCACTATAGGGTACATAGCAAAGTATTTATAAAGATTTATGTGACTTCCAAATGTGAATCTATATGCAAATTTTACTATTTATGCCATGCTTATGAAAGTCTCATACGAATGTTTATGAAAGAAAGTTTTGGCATCAAGTCATAATTATTCGAACGTATGTTTTGGCATCAAGCCATAGTGATTTGAAAGTATGTTTTTGTTGGGATTTGATCATAAACACAAAAACTCATATGCAATGGAAGACAAATAGACAAATCACATAATAATCAAGAACACATTCAAGATAATATCAGTTCATAGAAAATTATAGCAACTTAAACATAACAGAATGTACCTCAAGAAGTCGTTTCTTTTGAGATCTAGTCAAGGCCTCGATTGTAGGATGGTCAGGATCCAATATGTGAATCCGTCTAGTGGCTTGTACCTAGGGACAACCAGAAAACCAGGCAGATCAAGAGAAAAGATCTCTAACCCTAGAGAAGGAAGAGATTTCACATAAGGAAGGAAGGGGGGGGGGGGGGGGTTGGCAGCACACTCAAGGGTTTTGATATGCCTTTTGGTGTTATCCCAAGGCTTCTATTTATAGTACAAGGCTCATAGGGTTTCCAAACTATGGAGCCTTTTGGCGGCCGCACCCCCTGGACTTGTTCTATTGATTATGAATTTATTCAATAACAATCCAACCCCTTTAATTGGTTCCAAATTAATCCTAGATTAATTTACCAACTAAATTGACATTATTCTTTTAGTTAAATTAATTAACTAAATAACCTTTCCTCTATTTTGACTTTGTCTAATTTTCTGGGTTCTGGCCAACCCAAAAGGACTTCACTTTTATCAGAAGTATTCAGCAAGTTAATAACCTTAGACACTATTCCAACAGTCTCCCACTTTGACAAGTTGTCAACTTGAACACATCCTGAAAATAGTAAAGCATTCCATCCAATGCATTAGCCAAACTCTGATCAATGAAAAGAAACAACTCCTAGATAAGTGATCTCTCTTCCTCTGTTCTCATGATATCGATATGAACTTCGGTCATGGAAATAGTCAGATCCGCCAGATCAAAGTTTGTTTCCCGATAGAGATTTATGATGACCTATTCAGACCACCAATTGAACACATCAATTTGGTCAGGGCTTGGCCAAGCGCTTAGTGTCAGCATCAATTAATCGAGGGGCCCACATATATCGCTTCCCTTTTTCAGGCAGAAGAAATAGATAAACTTTGACTACATAGTCTCTGTCTATTTCATCATGTAATACCTGAACATACACGTTATAACCACCGGTTACGAATAGCGCTTGGGTAGACGATGTATGACAGAATCATAGGCAGATCCCTTATGTATCTCAGTTTGAAAAATAAGAGATATTATCATCCTAGATTACTTGTGACTAAATCCATGAAGTAATCTCTAGGTGCGGGTTGTTCCAATACTTGAATCTATATCAAGCACTCATGATGCATAGTCGCAATCATTATGCTATGTCTGATCTCTACAAATAATCTATTATCACTGATGACAGTCCTAAATCATTACTTGCTTCCAAGAGTACGACCGACTATGGAAGTTTGAATGTGTTACCATTCAGGAAGCGGGTTCCAAACATGCAAAAGTGAAACACAGTGATAATTGAAATGCAAATGGTGACTCACTAGTCTTTTATTAAATCTCCACTAATAAAAGCCCAAGTCATGTACAATCAACACTACTATATGTTTCGATTACTCAACAATAAACTAAACAATTAAGACATTTCAATAGCATCTCTAATGCCTATGGTCCTCGTATGCTTTTATATGCTTGGACCGCGACAATGACTTGGTGAACGGGTCAGCCAGATTATCCTCTGATGTTACACGTCCCACCACGATGTCTCCGTCTTGAACTCGATTTCGAACATTGTGGTACTTTCTGTGTATATGTCTGGATCTCTCATGGTCTTTGGGTTCTTTAGTCAATGCGACTGCACCCTCGTTATCACAGAAGACTTCAAGGGCATCCTTGATGCTGGGAACAACGTCAAGATCACCAATGAAGTTCTTCAACCATGTAGCTTCCTTTGTAGCTTCACTAGCAAGTATATACTCTGACTCACACGTTGAGTCAGCTACCGACTTCTGCTTCGAACTTTTCCAGGTGACCGCTCCTCCATTCAAATGAACACCCATCCTAATTATGAGCAAGAATCATCTCTGTTTGTTTGGAAACTTGCATCACTAAACCCAGTTACTCTTAGCTCATTCCTCCCTCCATACATAAGGCACATTTCTTTAGTCCTTCTCAAGTACTTAAGAATGCCTTTAATAGCTGTCCAATGACTCTCGCCTGGGTTGTCCTGATATCTGCTTACCATGCTCAAAGCATAAGAGACATCAGGTCGAGTACATATCATGGTATACCTGATCGATCTAATTGCTGAAGCATATGGGACTCGACTCATTCTATCCATTTGATCATCACTCTTGGGACATTGCTCTTTACTCAACTTTATCCCATGATGAATTGGCAAGAACCCCTTCTTGGAACAATCCATCTTGAACTTCTTCAAGATCTTGTCCAGATATGTAATTTGGCTAAGTGCAATCAGATGTTTTGATCTATCTCTATAGATCTTTATACCAAGTATGTAAGATGCATTTCCTAGATCTTTCATAGCGAAACACCTCCCAAGACAGTCCTTTACACCTTGTAAGGTTGGGATGTCGTTTCCTATGAGAAGTATGTCATCGACATACAGTATCAGAAACACTACGTTACTCCCACTAGATCTGACATATACACAGGATTCATCCTAACTTCTTGAAAATCCAAACTCTTTGATCTTTTCATAGAAGCAGATGTTCCAACTGCGAGACGCTTGTTTAAGTCCATAAATGGATCTTTCAAGCTTACACACTCTATTCGGATACTTGTTGTCAACAAAACCCTCTAGCTGTGTCTTATACACATCCTCAGTCAATTTTTCGTTCACGAAAGCGGTTTTGAGATCCATTTGCCATATTTCATAATCATAAAATGCAGCAATGGCAAGTGACACTCTAATAGATTTTATCTTGGCTACTGGAGAGAAAGTTTCATCATAATCAACTCCTTGAGTCTGAGTGAAATCTTTCACAACTAGTTTGGCCTTAAATGTGTACACATTCCCATCCATGTTTGTCTTCTTCTTGAAGATCCATTTACACCCAACCGTCTTGAGACCTGGTGTTGGATCAACCAAGTTCCAAACTTGATTGTCATACATGGACTGAATCTCACTCTCCATGGCTTCTTTCCACTTTTTAGCCACAGGGTCTGCCATCACTTCCTTGTAGTTCTATGGTTCATCCTCACTAACCAGTGTTTTATCATTGATCAGCGTGTCAACTTCTATAGTGATATGGAAACCATAAAACTCAAGAGGTAGACACACTCTACTGGATCTGCGAAGCGGAGGTGGAGACTTGTCAGTTTCCTCAATAGGAATCTCATACTCGGGTTGAGAACTAGTTTCAACTATAGGCTCATCATCGGTAGATTCTTGAATCTCGTCAAGATTTATCCTACTCCCACTAGCTTCCTTGGATATGAGGCTTCTTTCTAGAAATACTCCCCTTCGAGCAACAAACACTTTGTTCTCGGAAGGCTTGTAAAACAAAGAAACACTTCTTTGCTCTTTGTTCAAGCTTGTCATGCGCTTCGTGCCAAACAAAGACTTCACAACCCCAGACTTTTATGTGTGCTAGTGAGGGACGTTCCCCACTCCAAACTTCAGAAGGTGTCTTTGCAATCTTCTTAGTTGGAACGAGGTTTAAGATGTGAGCTGCAGTTTCTGAGGCATGACCCCAGAAACTTATTAGAAGTGTAGCACGACTCATCATTGATCGAACCATGTCTAACCGCATTCTATTTCTCCTTTCAGACACACCGTTGTGTTGTGGTGTTCTTGGAGGAGAGAACTGTGAAACTATTCCACAGTCCCTAAGATGATCGTAGAATTCTTGACTAAGGTCCTGTTTGTTTACCTCATAATTAGGTTATTAAGAGGCATGATCTTAATCTGAATAATTTAGATCGTTTGTTTACCACTTAATTTAAAAAATCCCTCTTAATTCATCAGACTTTACGGCACCTCTTTTTATTTAAGAAACACGCGAGTTCCTTAAAATACCCTAACCATTCTTCCACCTCCAATATCCAGCCTCTAATGTCGGCTCCTGTGCTTCTTCTCTCCAGATATCGTCTCCCCCTGCTGCTCCGCCGGCGACGTCGCTGCTGCTCAAGCCGGTGACGCTGCTGCTACTCACTCCGACGACGCCTCTGCTACTCCGGTTCCCTCTTTGTTATTGATTCGCCTTCCGTTGTTTGCTGTCTAGGTACGAAATTTTCAAACTCGTTTTTCTTTTCTTGAAATCATCCTTCACGAAAAGTGATCATATTCCCCCAAATATGTTAAGTTTGCTATTAAGTGATCATATTCTTGAAATCATCATTCACGAAATTTTCAACTCATTATTGTGTTGCTCCTTTTTCTGAACTACAAATCTGATGCTCGTTTTCTGTTAACTTTGCTAAAACTCATTTTTTTTTTGTTGCTCTTAACATCAAATCTTGCTGTTAGCATTGTTAACCTGTTCAAATATTGATGTTAACTTGCTGAAAACATGTTCATCTTGCTGTACATAACCTATTCAAATCTTGATGTTAACTTACTGAAAATATGTTCACCTGTTCTTGCTGTTAGCATTGTTAACCTGTTCATCTTGCTGTTAACATTGTTAATCTGTTCCATTTGATGTTAACTTGCTGAAAATCTGTTTGATATTATTGAGTTTAACATATACATAGGAGAAAAGAAGGATAATATTAGTTGGAAGTATGAAGTCGTAGAGAAAACTTTTCTAGAAGCGTGTTTGCATGAAGTTACGGCCAATGGGCGGGAAGGGAGTAGCTTAAAATCACTTTCTTGGAAGATTGTTGCTGAAAATTTCGAAAATTAACATAACTTTATTGTCGACCAAAAACCAATGAAGAACCACTATGACTACCTAAAGTCAAAGTTTAGCACCTTTTTGAAGTTAAGAAACAAAACCGGCAATTACTATAATCCATCAACCAACACGTTCAATCTTACCAAAGAACAATGGGAACTTGAGTCGACTCGTTTAATATTTATTGATAAATAAATTAATATTTATTAATAAATTAATATATAAAAAAATATTATATAAAAATATGCAGGCTCGTTTAGGCTCGCGAGCCTGAATCGAGCTCGATAGTGAGGTTCGCATCGATTGCACTTAAAAGGAATATGTAGGTGTAGGTGAGGAGTCTTCTGGTCAATTAAGGACACGAAAGCGTAAAGAGATGTCAAAGAGTAAAGATACATTGAATTCAAGATTCCTAGATATTTGAGAAGATATTGCCAAGGTTGCTAAGATATTTGTAGATAAGTATACTTCTTCAGATTTGGGTGCATGTATGGAGAAATTGGAAAAGCTAGGGTGGGGAAAATTTAACTCAAGATACACTGCATCTATTTTGCTTTTTGGTGAGAGTGCCGAGAAGAGACAAGTTTGGTTAACTATTGATCTGCATATTTGTGAGACTTAGGTTAGGGGCACCCAAGCACATTATGGAATGCTATGACGAACATGGTGTCTTTTTTTTCTATGAATTAGATTTTTGGTTGTGAAACTTGATGTTTATGGATTTAACATCATGTATTTTGTGAACTAGATTTTTGGTTGTGAAACTTGATGTTTATGGATTTAACATCATGTATTTTGTGAACTAGATTTTTGTTTGTGAAACTTGAGGTTTATGGATTTAACATGAGGTATTTTGTGAACTAGATTTTTTCTTGAGAAACTTTACGTTTATGGATTGAACTTGATGTATTTTGTGAACTAGATGTTTTTCTTGTGAAACTTTATATTTATGGATTGAACTTGATGTTTTTCTTGTCCTTTTACTTTCCTCACAGATTGACTATGGATTCGGAGGAGGATGAAGTTATGTTTTTCCTTTTGGTTTGTTGTTATTAGCTGAGATCAGTATCTAATAGAATTGAATGGGCAATTGATAACAATTCACAATTGAGTGGTCATGCATATACGCAAGAGTTGCTACATGGTACGTCTAGACAATGTCATGAGTTGATGCGTCTATCACGTGAAGCGTATGTACTTTTATGCAACCATTTTAGACAAAACAATTGGTTCCAAAGCAGTAGGTCAATAAGCGTTGAAGAAAATATGGCTATGTTCTTGACAATTATAGTACATAACGAACGATTCCGGATGATAAAACGAAGATTTCAACACTCCACGCAAATTGTTCATAAATGTTTTCATGAGGTTCTAAATGCAATGATGATTTTTGCAAGGGAAGTTATTGTGCCAACATATTCTAATGCTACTGTACATTTCTCAGAGCGACATAGAAGGCTAATAGAAAATTTTCCTAGTGCAATAGGTGCGTTAGATGGAACGCTAGTACATGCAGTTGTGCCCACTGCTCAACAGACTTGTTACAGTGGACGAGGAAAAGGTGAATGCTTTCAAAATGAATTAGTAATTTGTGATTTTAATATGGTATTCACATTTGTATGCACTGGCTGGGAAGGCATAGCACATGATTCATGAGTTTTGAAAGAAGTTGCATTTAACCCGACTTCCGGCTTTCCATTCCCTCCACCAGGTATGAAATATTTATTAATTTTATTATTAATTATGATTCCAATTTTTAATCTAATAGTTCTATCACTCATGTTTATAGATAAATATTATTTGTGTGATGTTGCATACACCAACACTCGTGGATTTATGGCTCCATACCGTAACACGAGGTATTGGTTAGCCAATTATCACCGGAGACGTGCGACAATTAAGGAAGAAAAATTCAATCATGCTCATGCATAACTCATAAATGTTATTGAGCGATCTTATGGTGTTTTGAAGAAGAGATTCCCACTACTGAAGCAAATGGCGCCTTTTCCTTTTTTGGTGCAAAGAGACATAGTGATTGCTTGTTTCACTGTCCATAATTTCATAAGGAAATACGATGCTCATGACAAATTATTTATGGCGTCCGGGGAGAACATTGATCAAGTAGAAGGAGAAGAGGGTGATGGTCAACACGTGCATGATATGGAATGAGATTCACAAGCCAATGGGTGCATGAGTAATTTGCGTGATCAGATTGCGAATCAATTTGCATGAAATTAAACTTGTAGGATTTGTTGGAATTTTTGTATGTGGTTGTGGACTTGAATGCACTTATGTTTGATTTGGATTTCTGTTTAATTTGACTTTATGTTTATTTCGGATTTTATATGATATTTTATATTATTTTAATAATATTCAGGAAGTTGGTTACGTTAATTTATAAAACAACAACATTTATTCAGAAAAAAATAATATATAAGGGTAAAATTGTCATTTTTTCATTCAGCACAACAATTAAGAGGTTCCAACCAAACAGCATGTTAACAGTTCAGCTCTTAACAATACAGACCCTCTTAAATTCTCAGACCTCTTAAAAATTCAGATCTTAAAAATTAAGAGGTTGTCAAACAGGGCCTAAGATATTCCCCACCTCTATCGGAGCGAATCATCTTAATCATCTTGCCTAGTTGATTCTCTACTTTGTTTTGAAATTATTTGACACTGCAAAGGTTTCTGACTTGTGTTTAATCAGATAAACGTAATCATATCTACTGAAATCATCAGTAAATCTGACAAAGTATCGGTCACTTTGTCTAATGGCAGATCTGAACGGTCCACAGACATTTTTGTGGATAAATTGCAACAGATCCTTGCCTTTTTCACAACTTCCTGTGAATGGCGATTTGGTCATCTTTCCAAGCAAGAAAGACTCTCATACATCATCCAATTTTAGGTCGAATAATTCCAAGACTCCTTTCGACTGGAGCTTGCGATGCGATTTTGTGAGTGCAAAAATATTAAGATCGATAGATTCAAATAGCGGAATAAGTAACAAGATCAAACAATGAAGAACTGTAGTCGAATGATTGTATAAAGTTTCTCAAGAACAATTCAAAGAGAACTATTTAGTATGAGAGCCGTGAACAAGAATTACAAAAACGTTAACCCTAATTAGGGTACATGCATGCCTTATATAAGAAAACTAAATATGGAATGGACAGGCCCACCCATTTAAATTATCGGCTAATCTAAAGGCTTAATTATGTATTCGCGATTGACTCAATCTCATTTATGACCTAACAGATTCTTGTTGATATGACCAAGACGATGGTGCCATAGACGTGACTTATCGATAATGTTCTCGTCAGAATCAACATTCAAGGTTACATTATCATTTCTACCAACACAAACAACACTTTTATATATGCCTTTACAAGGACTAGGTTTAAAGAAAAAATAATTATTTTATAAATTAAAATGCAACGATTGTCATTATCAAAATAAAACTTGAAACCATCCTTGTACAATGCATAAAATGATGTTGGGTCATAATTTATTATGGTTTAATCTTTTCATTTTGGGCTTAAAAGAATATTTAATTTGGGCTTAAAATAGAAAATATGTGGCTAAAATGGGTTTTTCGGTTGGGATCGAAAAACCCCCTTGTTGTTCGGTTGGGCCTTGTTGTCATATGGGCTTAGGGTTTAGGCTAGGTGTCTAGGGTATTTAAGGAAAATATGACCTCATTTGTGAGGTTGGTTGTCCTAGAAGTGTGTGCTAATTAGAGTGTTCTTGACAACCAAAGAACTTATGTACTAGTCTTGGATTAATCAAGAGTGCATTGAAGTTTGTTTAATCTCCTTGTTCTACTCATGTTCTTGTGATTTGAGTGATACCATTTGTGTGTAGATCTAGGATTTGTGGACCTATAATTAGTATCAGAGCTTGATTTTGGTATCAATATTTGATTGTTCTTGGAGATTCTTGAAGATTTTTGAGTGTTTGATCCGTTTTCATCGAGTTTTGGACTGTCTTTGGTGTTTTCGTTCTTGAAGTTCTTAGTGTTCTTGGTTGATCTTCAAGCAAAACCATTAAAAAATCGTTTTTGATCCAAAAGGACTGTTTACGGACTTGTTTTTGCGAGTTTAGATCTGAATTGTGTTGCTCGATCACGCTCCTGGAAGTTGTTCGGCGGCAGCTACTGTAGCGATTAGGGTTTGGAGGTTGTTCGGCCCAAATTTGTGTGGTTCGGTCAGCCCATTTTAGTGGTTCGGTGCTTTAGGGTTTCGCTTTTTTCGCCTGATTACTCGGTTCCTGGTTGTTCGGTTTCTGATTGTTCGGTCCTTGTTACTTGCTGAGTTGTTTGGTCAGAGGATCTCGCCTAAGTGGTTCGGTGTACTGTTGATTGGTTCATCTAGTTGTTTGGTCCAGGTTCGGTGTGCTACAGTGAAAAAAATTTCGACTGGGTCAAATTTTTGTTTCTCGGCAGAAATTTTTTGGGGTTTTCAACCATTTTTCTTGGCATTTCAGTCTCGTTTTCGATTCAAGTACTACCAATTTGCATTTTTCTTGGCATTTCAGTCTCGTTTTCGATTCAACTACTACCAATTTGCATTCCGATCTTGATACCATGATGGGTACTGTTACCCGGATTCCCAGATTGTTAAATGCTGAAGGTTTTGATGAATGAAAATTTAGATTTGAGAAATATGCGAAAATAAAGGACAACAAGATATGGAGAAGCATTGTGAGAGGTCCAATTATAATAACAAATACACTTGAGGATGGTACGGTGGTTATATAGTCTCCGGAAGAATACTCGAATGAAGATTTCGATTTAACTGAAGTTGATGATCGTGCCCTCGCTACTCTCACGATGGCTTTGTCTCCTGATATCGCTCAAGGATTCAGGGAATACAAATCTGCCAAAGCTTTATGGGAAGCACTGGTTAAGGTTTATGAAGGCAACGAGGACATGAGACAAAGGAGACATGATCTGCTTAGACAAAGATTTAACTTGTTCAATCATGTTCTTGGGGAGACACTTGATGTTCAGTTGCAATGCTTTATCACTCTCAACACTGAGTTGACTAGTGCTGAAATAGTGCTGTCAAGATCTGAAATCAACAAGAAGTTGCTGAAATCCCTTCCAAGAAATTGGGCTATGCATGTGGCTGTGATCAAGAAGACGAAGGATCTAAATAGTTTGTCTCTCTCTGAAATTTTGGCTGTCATCAAAGCATGCGATATGGATGAAAAACAACTAGAGATAAATTACGCAAATTCTTATCAATCTGCCAACCTAGGTGTTTCTACAAATAGTGCTTTTTCTGCTTTGCCTGCTCAAGCTCCAGTTTATCAAGCTTCTTCCTCTTCCAGCAAGCCAATGGCATCTCCAGTTCCCTCCATTCCTATTACTCCAGCTCCAACTCTTCCTAGAGGAGCTGAAGAAAATTTAGGTTTAATGGTTGGTCTTCTAAACTGTTATAATGCTCTTTATGCTTGTGAGCTGGTTCAACCTATGATGGTAGGAGATCTTGATCAAGTTCACCCCAATGATGTGTAAGAAATGGATATTTCCTGGCATATCACTATGGCGGTATTCAGGGCAAAGAATTTCATTTAGAGAACGGGTAGAAAAAATTGGGTTGCCAACAATTGAGAGAAGAAAGTAGGCTTCAACAAGACCAAACTCCGGTGCTATAATTGTCATGAGCCTGGGCACTTTGCTCGTGAATGTACTAAGCCCAGAGTGGAGAATACTGAGAGAAATCTGGTGCCTACTGGAACAAACCGTGATGCAGATACTCAGAATACTGAAAGGGCCATGGTTGCGCAACAATTCTCTTGGGATGACCAGGTGCAAGCGCTGAATTTGATTGAAGGTGGTGAAGCTCACTTGGCCCAAGCTGAAGGTAATATGGATGTTAATGCTGTTGAGGAGCACATGATGAATCTGCAATTTGCTTTTGTGGTTTCCACTACTCCTGCTTCCACCCCTGCCAAAACTGAGGTTAGTGAACTTTCTTGCTCTTCTCAATCTTGTATTGATATTTTGCTAAGTATCGTGAACATAATGATCATCTTGTTAAAGAAGTGTTTAACCTTACAAATAATGTTCACGATGCTAAAAAAGAAACTAAAACCTCTATAAGAAAAACTTGATGCTAAAACGTCTGATTTTAAGAAAGTTCAAGAGGAATGGAGTACTGTAAGCACTCGATATCGTTGTGCAAAAGAGTCAATTGCTAAATTAACTGCTGAACTTGACGCATTGAAATCAAAATTCAATGATGCTGAATTTAATTTCAAAAAGTTCGATGTGTCAAGCAAAGTACTTGAGTCTATAATTGAACATCAAACTAAATGGGCTAGTAAACATGGTGAAGGTTTTGGTTATAGATCTATTCCACCTCCATTTAATCATAATTATGTATCATCTGTTGAAACTGAAGAGTCTGAGGAATGTTATCACTTGAATTTCATCAAAAAGGATCAATCTGGCACCGTTGAGAGTAATAAATCAAACTCTACTGACGCTTCTACCTCATGTGCATATAATTTGAAAGAGAAAGATGATAAGAGGGAAGACAATAGTACTTTTGATTTTGTTAAAACTTGTTCTAAGACTAATGATTCTGATTCGTCTGTTTTAAATTTGTCTGTTAAAATTGCTAAGATTGTTAGACCTTTCAAAAATCATGATGATGTTAATTTTCAAACTTCTAGGTTTAAAAATTCTGTTGAATGTTCTGATTCATGCTTGTGTATGTGGAAATGCATTGAATATATCTGTACCAGGACAAACATCCACTGCCCCTGTTAAAAGACAAACCTGTTTTAACTGTGGAATTGTTGGTCATATTGCCAGAAATTGTCACCGATATCTGTATACGCATCAACATGAACAGTTTTGGCAGAACGTGCCAAGGGGGAGATCTTATAAAAGAAAACCCTCGAGGTTACATTCTCGAAATGAGAATTGGAATGATGTGAAAGCCAAGAATCAAACTACTCAATACAAAAAGTCTGTTTCGAGAAATGACGGTGTCTTACCAAACTTTGTAAGCTCAAAGTCATCTCAAGAATCAACTTCAAATAGCAGTTCTGATTCCAAATCTGATGCAAAGGTTCCCATCTGCTCCAAGGATAAAAGATTTAAATCAAATTACAGATGGTTTCCTAAAGGCAGCATTCCAAAATCTACTATGCATTCCCCATTATCTAACAATCATGATATGAGTTTAGAATCTGTAAAATGTATCGATAGTTTGGGTCAACCCAGTTTCCGTATGGACTGGGTCCCTAAATCTAATTGATCTCGCAACTTGTGCAGGAACAGCTGTGGAGGAATATCAGCAGACCCTGGTATGTTGATAACGGTTGTTCCAGGCACATGACAGGCGACATGTCCTAGTTACATGATATTGAAAATTTTAATGGCGGATGTGTCTGCTTTGCGAGAGGTGAAAAGGGAAAGATCACACAAAAAGAGACTGTATCTAATGGCGTGTTGAAGTTTGAGAATGTCAACTTTGTACCTGAGCTCAAGCACACTTTACGGAGCGTTTCTCAAATATGTGACAAAGGTTTTTCAACCCACTTCACAAAGAATAAATGTCTGATATTGAAACCTGGTGGTGTCATTCCCGAGGAGTGGATTCTTGTTCGATGAGAACAAAAAAGCAACGCTTATATCATCGACATGAATCATAAAACTCCTGAAAATGTCACTTGCTTATTTTCAAAAGATTCTGAACAGAGTGCTATTCTATGGCATTGACGTCTCGATCACCCTCCAAAGCGAAGAATTTGAATCGTCTTGTGAAAAATGAACTTGTTCGGGGGCTTCCCATCAAATACTTCATCACATTTGAGAAGTGTGTTGCCTGTGCTCAAGGAAAACATCATCAGAAGCCACATCAACCTAAATTGGTCAACTCCATTGATTCGTTTCTTCAACTGATTCACATGGATCTCTTCGGTCCTGTCAACGTTCTCAGTATTAATAAAAGCTCTTATTGTTTAGTTATAACTGATGATTACTCACGTTTTAGTTGGGTTTTCTTTTGAAGGAAAATAGTGAAACTACTGAGTTGGTCAAGAGATTCGTCACCTTAATCGAGAATCAAATGAATCAGAAATTGAAGGCAATTCGATGCAAAAATGGGACTGAATTCAAGAACGTGGTACTAGATAAATTTTGTGCAAATAAGGGAGTGCAGCGTCAGTACAGTGCTGCTTGTACACCGCAACAAAATGGTGTTGCTTAGCATCGAAACAGAACTTTAATTGAAGCTGCACGCACCATGCTCTACGATTCTAAATTACCAGTGTTCTTTTGGGCTGAGGCAATAAACACGGCTTGTTATGTTCAGAATCGGGTCATCATCAACAAGCGCCAAATGAAGACTCCGTACGAGATCCTCTATGGTCATAAACCATCTGTTGCATATTTCCGTTCTTTTGGTTGTCCTTGCACCCTTCTTCATCTTGAAGCTACAGCAAAGTTCAACTCTAAAGCAGATGACTGCTACTTTGTTGGATATGCGGGTAAAATTGCTTATCGGGTGTATAACAAGGTTACCAAACAGATCGTGGAATCGTTTGATGTACGGTGGCTAGAGGAGAATCAAACGGATGCTCGAGTTGGCCCCAACTGGATATTCAACTATGCCGAATTGTTTAAGTCTTTTAATGTGTTTTCTGATGTTGTCTCAGGCACACAGCTAGGTCCAAGTGGAGTTAACAGAAATGAAGATGAGGAAATCATTGCTGATCCCATCATATCGCCATTGATTTTTGAAGATCCTATTCTTAACGATGGCGCATCTCCTGTTTCCACTACTTTGACTAAAGATGCTCCTGCTGACTCATCCCAGATTGTTGGCGAACCACCAGCTGCTGAAGCATCTGCCACTCCTGAAGGCGTTATCAATTTTAAACCTGCTGATCTTTTCAACTCCACCATCATGGACTCCCTCTTTCCAGAGAGAATTCCCGATGAGTACGTAGCCAGTACTTCCCACGACTTCAGAGACTCCGACAGAGGTACTTCAGGCTCAGGAAGAATTGAAAATATAACAAACCTTCCAGTTTATTCTGCTTCGCTCGAGCATGCTATTTCTTCAAGAGTTCAACGCGATCACCCAATTGAAAATGTCATTGGCTCTCTTAACGATGGGGTTCAAACCAGAAGTCAGAGTGGTCAAGTCAATGAGTGCCTCTACTCATACTTTATCTCACAAATTGAGCTGAAGAATGTAGAGATGGCACTTAATGAACCAAGCTGGGTGGACACAATGCATGAAGAGCTTAACCAGTTCGAGAAGCTAAATGTTTGGCAGTTGGTGGAATTACCCGAGGGCAAGAAGTCTCTTAACACGAGATGGATTTTTCGCAACAAGCAAGATGACTCAGGAGTTATTTTGCGAAACAAGGCACGCCTGGTTGTACGTGGTTTTCGTCAGATTGAAGGTCTTGATTATACCGAAGTGTATGCCTCGGTTGCACGATTAGAAGCATTTCGAATTTTCCTCGCCTATGCCTCCTACATGAACTTTACTGTATAACAAATTGACGTTAAGACTGCTTTCTTGTACGGTGAGGTGAAAGAATAGATTTATGTTGATCAACCTCCCGGTTTCGTCAACTCCAAGTTTCCGAATCATGTCTACAAGCTGGATAAGGCTCTCTATGGTCTTCATCAAGCTCCTCGTGCCTGGTATGCAACATTGACGGATCATCTGTTGCAGCATGGTTACACTCAAGGCACCATAGATCAGACGATGTTCATCAAGCGCTAGAACTCCGACCAGATTGTTGTCCAAATCTATGTGGATGATATTATCTTTGGTTCAACGAGTGAGGCCTTGTGTAAAGATTTTGAGCAAGTGATGAAGAAGCGATTCGAGATGAGTTCGCTGGGTGAAATGATGACATTCCTTGGGTTTCAAGTAAAGCAAAGTTCAACTGGTATTCTGCTTCATCAAGGAAAGTATGTGGAGGATATTCTTGCGAAGTTTGACCTCAAGGATGCTAAAGTTGCTAACACTCCAATGGCTGAGCGACCCTTGTTGACTTCAGACCCAGATGGCCAATCTGTTGATCAAACATATTACCGTTCTATGATTGGATCTCTGATGTATCTGACGGCCAGCAGACCGGATATCGTCTTTGCAGTCTGCCAGTATGCACGTCATCAGGCTAATCCTAAACTCTCTCATTTAACTGTTGTCAAACGGATCTTTTGATACCTTAAAGGGAGACCTAAGTTAGGTCTCTGGTATCCAAAGAACCGTGAATTTGATCTTTATGCTTTTTCAGATATCAATTATAGGGGATGTGACATTGACAAAAAGTCTACTAGTGCTGGATGTCAATTCTTAGGAGACCGACTGATTTCCTGGCAATGCAAGAAGTAGCAAACCGTGTCAACCTCTACAGCTAAAGCTGAGTATGTTGCTGCCTCGGCATGTTGTTATCAAGATATTTGGATGCAGCATGAACTTCTTGTTAGATTAGGTGTCTAAGCCATGACTTATAATTGTATTTATCTTGTTAATAGAAGCAAAGTCCATTTGGGTTGCCCTCATAGCTAGAGGTTTGATACAGAGTTCAGCAGAGACTAGAGAGAAATGTTGATTTATTAAATGTTTAATAAATCAATAGAAATCAAATAAATAGTTTATTAATATATTAAAGTGATAATATATTAATTAGAAACTATATTAATTAATTAGAAATTAATCTAGAATTAATTGGATTTAATTTAGTGATTACTTTAATTAATTAAAGGTGCAGGGACTGATTTTGTAATTACTCAATAGTTGAGTGATTAATGGCCAAGTGGTGGTGAAGTTGGCGAAATTAAGGGTGGCCAAACGCTTGATTTTAAAACCCTAGTTAGGGTTTTAGAGGCTTGTCCAAATGGGTAACAGGCTTGTCCATTAAGGGGCTCCTGTAGGGTTTCCACTGTTACCACCTCGAGGCTATAAATAGAAGCCCCTGGAGGCTCCTTTTCTGCGCCACCTTCTACCCTGTCTCTCTGGAACTCTGTTTTCTCCTCCTATGCTTGGGTGTGACACCATTTGAGGCAGGACACTTGTGCTGCTGGCTTCTGGATTAAAATCAAAGGTTGGTTTTTCTCATTTAATTCTTTAGAAAATTATTATTGGCCTTTAGGGATTTTATTATATGTTCAAAGATAGAAAACATAGATCCTTTTCTAGGATGCATGTGAACTTAGGGTTTTAGTTCATAGATTGCACGAAACCTTTCACTTCTTGACTATGGTATGAACTTTGTTGATACTCCCATATTTTGTGATAACGATGCAGCTATCCAAATTGTCAAAAACCCTGTTCAGCATTCTAAGACCAAGCATATGAACATCAAAATACTTTTTATTCGAGATTGCTACGAGCGAAAATTGATTCATTTGGAACCAATTCACACAGATAACAATGTGTCGGATTTGTTTACAAAACCATTTGCAAAAGCTCGGTTCGATACGCTTGTTGAAATTTTAAAAATGATACATTTCGATGACTGTTAAATCATTTCTGTAAATATTTTACTCTATTTTTGTTTAGTTGAATTTGTTCATGGTTTTTACTTCCGCAATTCTCTTCAATGCACAAATTTAGGGGGAGAATTAAAAACAAAAAAAAAATTAAAAAACTTTAAAAATACAAAAATAGTTTTCTTTATGTCTTTATTTTGAAAAAAAATTTACGATGCACCGAGTTTATACCACTCAATGCTGAGGTAAACTTTAAGTGTTTGTGATCCTCATTGGTACACCCCAATGAATGTGAAGCACTGACAACCGCTTCTTAACCATTCTAAAAGTTTTCTTGTGTAACACCAACTTCTAGACACTTTGAGAAAAACCACTCAAAGTCGAGAGTTAAAAAGTCTGTGCTGATGGTTAGACTGCATACCATAGTCTATCACACACACCAATTTACTCTTAACCATCTTTACAATTTCTGATGCAAGAAATAGACGATCCATTACTTTAAACCAAGTAATGATGATATTTCGACATTCTATGCTAATGATCTCTGCTACAACACAAGTAGTAGATGTGATGCATCAAAAACCTTTCTTACATACAAAGCTTCTAATTCAAGAGTTGGATGATTCAGTGTAATAAACCATACACTGATGACAATTCGAAAGTCTAGCCGATGGGTATGTCTAATAGCCAAGACATATTACACGCTCATACCACTCTTGACCTAAAACTTCTTCTAAATAAGATGTTCGTGACTCAATGTGATATTACCTCACATTGATGAAACATTGAAACTCTGGGTCAATGATCGTTGTTGTTAACTACAATAGCTATGAGACCCCAACAACTGTACCTGATTCAAAATTGGCACTAGGATGGTACACTCTGCAGAGTTTGGATACCATTGAACGTCTCGCCAAGAGCCAAGTCAACTTGTTGACTTGTCAACTGCATTGAGATCTTTAATCAAGGATATGCAGGGGCCAAAATCAAAATGGCCACGAGTAGTTCTCTCATACTCAAACAATCGCAGTGCGTTCCCCCGGGTTCACACAAATACTGCGAGAAGTCTCATTTTGAGCCAAGGATGAATCCTTGAACAACTGTGGTGAGAGTTTATAACTCCATGACCCACAGGATTTACAATCATTGTTCGTATCGAGAAGCGTCAGCAAGAAGTGATGTTTGAAAGTTTCGAAACGAATATTTTTTTGTTCCAGAAGAAGCCGAAGCTTAATTCCATGTAACAAGCTGCTTGATTTCCTCCTCAGTCAGTTTGCTGCTACATTCGCTACTTCATGTGATCTAGAGTGAAGATGTTGAATTGCACTCCATGCTCAAGTCAAAGTCAAATCAGAAGCTGGATGTGCTGATATGAAAATTATAAAAAATATTTTTGTATTTTCTAAAAGGAAAGATATGAAAATTATAAAAAATATTTTTTTATTTTTTAAAGTTTTGTAATTTTTGTTTTTATTTTCGTTTTGAAAATAAAAGACATAAAAGAAAAAAAATATCTTTTTGGAATTTTTAAGTTTTCTGAAGAGATAAAGACAAAATAATTTTGGATTTTTTAATTTTCTTAAAGTAAAGACATAAAGATAAATACATATTTTTGTATTTTTGAATTTTATATTTTTAGTTGTTTTTGTTTTTTAATTCTCCCCCTAAATTTGTGCAAAGAGGAGAATGAACAAAAATGCACAAATTTAACAGAAAACAAAAAGGAAAATATACAAAAATTGAACTATTAGTCATCAAAAAAATCAAAATAGTTCAGGAACGAAGTTACCTTTTCAATTTTTAACACATCGTTAGTTACGAACCCCATGTGATCCTTCATTTCGTCCTTTTCTTGCAAAGGACACATACTCTCCATTAAAGATTTGAATGGCGTGCATTTAAGAGATGTCTCCATTCGTGCGCCTGGAACAGCCACTATCAACAAACCGAGGTCTGATGATATTCCTCCGTAGCTCCTCCTGCACATGAAGCGGAATTAGTTGGTCTTGGGAACCCAGTCCATCTTGAAGCTGGGTTGACCATTGCTATCTACACACTTGACTCTTTCCCATGACATATCCTACTTATCAAATAAAGAACATGAAGAATTAGTAGGACAATTATATGATTTGGAATATTGGTCTTTGGGTACCCATCGGTAGTTTGGCTTTTGTCTCTTGTTGTTTAACCGGATGGGTGTATTAGCAGTTGATGTCGAAGCAGCACTCCCCCTTGACTTGTGCTTATGTTGCCAGTGTGGCCTCGAGGACAATCCTTGAGATGAACTCGACCTTACCGATTTCGATTTGGCAGAGTTATCTTTCGAGTCAGTCCTTTTGTCCTTGGGGGCCTACTTCTTGGCCTTTGTTGCGTTCCAATCACCATCGCTTGAACGTGATCTTGAGGGCTTTCTTTTGCAAGAACTCCCTCTTGGCACATTCTGCCATTGTTGTGCATAGAAGGGAATGTATGGGCGGTATGGACAATTCTTGGCGATGTGACCTGTAATCCCACAGTTGAAGCATGTTTGTCTTTTTAGGTAAATGAGATTGTGACTTGGTCCTTGTCCTTTTGAATTCTTCAAGGAGTTGCCACAAGTGCAAGCACAATCACATTTAGTGGAACTCGGTCTTTGTCTAACAGGAATTTCCCTTCTTTCACAAACTTTTGTGGTTTGAATTTTCTAGAAGCACAATCAGTTGAACACATTGCAGCATCAGTCTTTGAACAACCAGCAGCTTCAGTGCCTTGACCCACACGAGCATCAGAAGTGTTTGCAGATGAGATGTTAGGATAACTCTTTTCAGAATTTTACTTGTTATCATCTTCCTTAATTTCATCTGCATACTGAGCAGAAGCATCAGTATTTTCTACCACAACCTTTTCAGCCTGACTGGATTTCTCAGCAACAAATATGTCATTTAAATCAAGGGGTGGGGTACAATTATAATTAAATGGAGGTGGAACCCTTTTGTACCCGAGACCCTGATTTTCATCCCATTTAAGCTGAGATTCAATCATCGACTCGACTATCGTGCTTGACCCTTCAAATTTTTAAAGACAAACTCTTTATCTTGAGCTTGGGCTTTCAAAGAGTCACGCTCGATAGTTAGTTTGACAATGTCTTCGTTAGCCATTTTGAGAAGACAATTTTTTGGTACTATAATAATCCTGTAATATTTTGAAATCATTTATCTTGGCACCCAGTTTTTCTTGCAAAGGTTTAATTTTATTTTTAAGTCCGTATTTGAGATTTTCGAGTTCAAATATTTCTCTAACAAGATTATCGTTGTGTTCGCGAAGTTTGGCAATTATATCAACACACTATTGAGAAGAACAAGCAATTTCTGAAGCGTCTTTTGTTACCATTTTACAGGTTCAAGAGGACCGAAAAAGCCTTCAAATGCCAAAATATTGATCGAAAACCCCAAAACAATTTCTGGCGAAAAACAAAAATTTGACCCAGGCCGAATTTTTTTTCACTGTAGGTCGAGAACCTGGACCGAAAAACGGTCACACCGAGAAACCAGGCTGAACAACAATACCGAACATCAGTCTGACCGAATAACTAGGCGAGAAACAAGCACCGAACAACCTGACCGATCAACTCTACCGAACAACTAACAATCCCATTAACAGGAAACCCTAGAAGTACCGAATAACGCAATTTTTAATGATTTTGCTTGAAGATTTGACAAGAACACGAAGAACACCAAGACCCAAAACGTCCAAAACAGCAAGAAATCGTCCAAAACTCGCCAAAAACACCAAAATCCAAACAAATGTTTCGAAAAATTGATACCAAAACACCCAAAATTTGGGATTTTAGGCTCTGATTCCACTTGTTAGTCCCAAATATCTCCTAGATCTACTTGATATCAATCAATCACTTGATTGTGAGGAATCCAATCAAGCAATAATAATGAAACACAAACAAGAACGGATACTACAAACCTTCAATGCACTCTTTGATTAACAAAAGACTAGTACATAAGGTTCTTGGAGGTCGAATGACAAATTCTCTCTATGTGATGCTCCTCTAATTTGACCCACCCTTATAAATGACAAGGAAAAAACTTTTTATACTAAAGCCTAAGACCTAAGCCCATCTACACCCAAGCCCACCAAAATCGTATAGGAGCCCAACCAAAATCCATGAGGATTTCGGTCCAAACCGAGATTCCATTGCAGTCCAAATAATTCCTTCGTTTTAGCCCAAAAGCTCTTGAATTTGATTCGATTAAATGCAAAGCTTAAACCACTCATAATTATGGCCCAACATGTGTATCAGACAAAGGGAAGAAATTTTCCTCCTTTTTCTTTTTCTGGTTGAGTTTACGTGTTTTGGGAAGTAGGACGAGCCCATAGGAAGCGTATAATACTGATAGCTGAAATTAATATGGAAAAGACAAAAATGCCCCTTCTCAAGCCTTAGAAAATATTTCACCATTTATCCCAATATTTTCTTGAACTTTACATAGTCATAAGTTTCACGTGTGATATCCGATTTTTACAATGTTTATACCTTTAGAAAGGTGAGGATGAGCTTTAATCTTCCTTCTTACTGACTTAAGTCTAATTCTTTCTATATTTTTGGTTATAGGCCCTTGAACATGACCATTTGACTATTTTTGTCACTTTTGGGCCATTTTGAAACCTTCATAACTTCTTCGTTTCATCTTCAAAGGACCCGAATCTTTTTCCTATATTTTTTTCTATCTCAAATATCACCAAAGTCACCTTGATGACTTTTTCCCAATTCCACTTAGAGTTTGAGATATTAAATTTTAAAGATTATTTAATAAAATTTTCATTTTTTGTCCTTTATTCCCATTTTTCTTTTGAGGTCGCTAAAACCAAATTCTAATTGAGGTAACATCACATTGTGACTTTAATAAAGGTGTTAACAAATAAAATTTTCATAATCTCACATTCTTGGACCATTTTGCCCTTCCATAATCCTTATCTTACATATGACAAAATTTTGGTTCACATGGGATAGTTGCATCATGCATTACATTTGCATATCATCACTATCTATTTTGAGTAAATCTTTATGATGTTTTAAACAACTTTTAAAGTGTGTGTCAAAACTATTTTTGGGGGTTGTCCCGAGTGTGGAGGTTAAACTGCTCACTCGAAATGGGTCAACCTCGGGTAAGCTCACTAGGCATTCCATTGCCTAACTTATTTTGATGTGTACTCAGGTTGAGGAGCTTAGATGACCTTAGGGGCGCTGGATGTTTAGAAGGCCACGGATTGTGTGATTTCATTCAAATTGTGTAATGGTATTTGGATTGTAACAACCTCGCTATTTTATAAACCAAAACGTTTTATTTAAAGTGGGACCGAATGGTTTTTCTGCAACTCAAACCCGAATTATTTTGAATAATCCCATGTCCTTTAAAACGGTTTTGAACGAAAAATGACTTGATTTGAAGATGTTGAAATTAAAGTTTTCACTTAAGGATGATTTTTGAATATTGATGATAAACCATGGGTTAAAATGATGTTTTTATGAAAAGCCTTAAGTGAGGGTGTTTCACTTACCAAATCTTATCACCCCCTTCCAAGGTGACACCTTTATCATTAGCAGATCGCCTTCTTGTAAATCATATAGTCTTTTCTTTAAGTTCACATAACTTCTTTGCCGGTCTTATGCTGCTTTCATGTTTGCTTGAATCTCACCAATCTTCTCATTGGTTATACTTACAATTTCTGGTCCCGTGAGTTTCGTTTCACCCGCTTCAAGCCAACACAGAGGTGTTCTGCACTTTCTACCATATAATGCCTCAAAAGGTGGCATTCCAATGTTTGAGTGATAACTGTTGTTGTATGCAAATTCTACAAGGGGTAGATGCTCATCTCAGTTTCCCCCAAAGTCTATAACACATGATCTCAACATATCTTCCACCGTTTGTATAGTCCTTTCGCTTTGTCGACCATTTGTGTATGGGTGGTACGCCGTACTCATATGAATTTTTGTTCCTAATTTTCTTGTAAAGCATCCCAAAACTTAGAAGTAAATCTTGGATCTCTGTCAGACACTATCGATAATGTTAGTGCAAAAGATGAGTCGTTGACCAACTCAGTGTTTGGGGTTGTCTTTCTTTTGGTGGTAGTTAATGTTAACCTTTATTTTGATGGAATGTTAGAATGAATGAACAAGTATTCGTCAGAATGTTTTTAAGTATGAAACAATGGTTATGTTTTGAATGATCTAAATTGTATGTTCCAAATATAGTTTATGACCTTTGATATGATCTCGAATAATCTGTATAATGATCTGTTCATTTATATGTCCGAAATCCAGTCTTGGATTTCGGAACCTCGACTAAGTCAACATCAGAAGATACACTTTTCGGAAGACATGGTTCGAAAGACCATACTCCGAACTAAGTTAGAAGATCAACCATGATCATGAAGACCAAGTTCAGAAGTTACTCTGATTCCAAAATGCCAGGGCTCTGAAATCCATTCAGGATTTTGGATCATCTATTTAATCAACTTCTGAGGAATTTCACACTTAAGCATTCAATACAGAAGACTGAAGACTTGAAGACCATCTTATAGATAAGACAAAGGATAAGCATCTCAACTTATAGGACATGATTAGACTAGATCAGGCGTGACCTTTTAGGAGCATGTCGGTTGTACTAAATGTATTATTTTATTCTAGATAAGCCACCCTAGTCTGACATTGTATTATTATATTAGTTTTATCCTTTCTGTCTGACTGAACAGAGACGTGTTGTCTACTCTTCAGTCCATCGGTCTTTATCCGAAAGTCATCCCTTATCCTATAAAAGGGAGACCATGTCCATCTTCAGTCCTCATGAGTTTGAGAGACTTTGTGTAACACTTTTACAATTATCAATATAATCTCTCATTCTATCAATTCTCTTGTTCCTATCTGCATTTCTTTATGTCTTTACATTTCCAGCATCTCAAGTCTTCGGACTTGTCCACTTCCGAAACCTCACAGTTTCGGAACTTTACTTTCCGCAAATCTTTTCTTTCCACATCTTACTTAGAATAATTGGCGACAACAATTGGTATCAAAGCCTGAATAGCTGTCCATAAGGTTCTAAGTGCCTAGTTTGCTCTAAGCCATGGTTATAGCAACAACCTTAGAATCCTCTATGGATCTTGCATTCTATTGTAGCTCAAAATCTCTAAAATCTCTTCTAGTGTGTCAAACAGTTCAAAACTCTTTTCAAAATGTAGATGAACTACTCTCTAAACGTTGCAAATAGTGTCGGAAGTTCTAACAGAGCTCATATACTCATTCCTACCGAGTATAATGGCTGGGCCTCTAGAATGCGAAACTATCTTAAAAGACAGGGAAAAGATATCTGGCGATCTATGAAGGAAGGACCTCATGTCCCTATCTACACCCCTAGAGCTGACACTGCTGAAAAAGCTTTAGGTGGTGCTCCTCAGCCCAGATTAACTGCCCTGGACATTGAAAAATTAGAAAACGATCAGATAGCATTCACTGACATTCAATGTGGTATTCCTCCGGATCTATTTGATCTTATACAGAACTACACGACGGCCCAACAAATCTGGGTTCTCCTGCACAACATGTTTTTAGGAACGGAGGAAGCCAAAGATCAAAAACTTGTGTCAAGTCTTTCAGAATATAATCAATTTGCAACCTTCCCTGGAGAATCTCTATGACAAGCATTCACTCGTTTTTCCATCATCGTTACTAGACTCTTGAGCTCAGGAGCTGAGAGGTCCAATCAGGAAATTAATCTAAGATTTCTTGAAGGACTTGGAAGAGATTGGATGCTTATCAAGATGATACTTTAGGACTCTAGAAAACTAAAAACGTATAACATGTATAGACTCTATAACAATCTTGTTGGACAGGAACAAGACTTAAAGGGCAAAAATCAGCAACTCGGAGGACCACTGACACTTGCTGCCGAGCACAACTCCCAAATGTTAGGCAACAGTCCTCAACATCTCATGCAGTATCAACAGGTCACTCAACAACCCAACTACATCTTACCTGCCAGCTATCAGAACCCTCCGACTCCTCAACTTGTTTCCAATTTGAACCCTCCAGCTCCTCAACCATCTCCTGTCCCTTCTTACCACCCTTCTCAACCACAGATCTCGTATCCTTCTTACTATCAATCTCCGATCGTTCAAAACCAAGGTACACCAACCTCACAACCAACTGTTCAGTCAGCAGCTCCAACTCTCGCTCTCTCAGCACCAGCTCAACCTTCGGAGTCTTGTTACTCTGAATTCGATGAAGTAGAGGAGGCTGCATACCAACATGAAATAGCCTTGATTAGTCAGAAGTTCAACAGAATTCCATCTTATACAAGCCCTAGAAAGAACTTCAGATCCAACCAAAATGGAGGCTATCCACGAAGAAACAATAACAATTATCATAGAGGACATCATCAATCTGGTCAAAATCAGAACTGATATTACCAGAAAGCTGAAGAGCAACATCAAGAGAAACCAAAAACGGTTCCAGCTACCAGCACTAATCAAGTTCAACCTCCAGAGAAGAATGAAACTGAAGTAATCAAATGTCACAATTGCAGAGGACTCTGGCATTATGCCACAGACTGTAGAGCCCCAAGAAACTATCCGAAGGGGAAAGAAGAAGAAAAACTCAAAGCATTCGTTGCATCTGGAAATGTTGAAATCTGGTCTTCTGGTGATGAAGACGAACATTTTGAAAACAAAAGAAAAAGAGGAAAAGGCTTTGGCGAATGCATGATCGTACAAGCAACTCTAGAAACTCCAATCCCAGGATTAGCAAACGTCAAGCATATCAATGACACCGCTGAATCCACATCTTCCTACATGCCAAAGAACTATGCTTTTATGGTCAACCACAAAACTGGCAAAGGAGTAAGCATCATAGAACAGGTACGTAATATGCTTCACTCTCATCATATTTACTCTAATGATTTAGAATCTGCTCTAGAAAAAATATCTAACACTTGTGCAGATGCCTTAGCTACATATCAGCAGGTTCTGGAGGAAAGGGATGATAGGTATGACGAAGTGATAAAATTAAAGAATAGGCTAGAAGATAAGAAACTATTTTGTGATAAACTTACCGCTGATTTGAAGATCGAACAGACTTCTAGGACTTTGTTAGAAAATTCAAATCAGCTTTTGACATCGCAAAGGGATTTAGCCCGAAGCGATAATGTAAGGCTTAACAAATTAGTGGATCAGTTGTATCATGCAACTGAAGTTTTCAAATCTCCTACTAATACTAATTCTTCTGATAACACTTTCAACTAGGGATGGGCAAGAAAAGCCACAAATAAAAAATTATCCCATTTACAACAAACAAAGTCCCTTCTTTCAATATCCAACAAATGAATATGATGATAAACACGATGAGGACTTAACCAAAAAATTCTCAAATACTCCCATTAATGAATCAGAAAATGTCATTTCTAACTCAAAAGAAGGAATCAAAATTCCCTTCTCGTACTTCTCGGAAGAGGACACTGCCGAAAGCAGCAATTTGTCTATAACTTCGGTCCCATTCATGCCCAGACATATGACCTCGGTCCCAAATAATTCATCGTCAAATTCTCAGCAACACTCATTCTTCGAAAATCTGCAAAGTAACTGTGTTACTGAAGAATTCAATCCATGTCATATCGACTCGGAAAATTCAAAAGAAAAACATGTTGATGTAGAAATTGAGATGGAGAAACATCCAAGTAATATCACCATCAAAAACGATTTCAACAAAATCACAATTAAAAATCTCAATGTTGTTAACACATCTAATATGATTTCTGAGCCATCCTGTTCCGGCACCAAATCATACGTAGGCGTATTACAACATAATCTTTCGAACGACTCAAATCTAGACAAAATTTCGATCGAAAAACTTAAAATTAATCATGAAGAGTCAGACTCTTTAAATGATTATTTATCTGACTCTTCCCCAAGAAAGAATTTTCAAAAAGGAAAAGGACAAAATCTAACTAAAAATGGGGTAAAACCAATGTTAAACCAAAAAGATATCTGGTCTCCTCGTTCTCATGCAAGATTTGAACAGAAAAATTGTTTCTACACTCAGAGAAAACCAAAAGTAAACTCAACTTTTATCACTCCAAGTCATACTCGGAAACCTGCTCCTCCAACCTCACGAAGGTACATCCACAAGGGATTACTTCCGACTCCAAGCATCAAACCTTTTCATTATCATCAAAACACCAACTCCCTTGATTACAACTCAGAATTTCCAAAAAATGCATGTAATACGAAAAATCTTCCAGTAATTTCAAAGAGACTTGATACTGAATCTTTGAAACCAAAAATCACATTTTCTGTTGTTATGAGAAGCAGCAAGCAAAATTTTAACTCCATCAAAAATCAAAAAGAAAAATCCATTCCAAAACTTCCGAAAAGGGAAAACTCCGAATATTTTCAAACGATTCCAAAAATTTTGAAACGACATCAAAGTAATACATGCTGTCATTGCTGTAATCATACTATAAGAACTCCTTTTGTTAACAAACCAAAAACTTTCAATCAACAAACACAAATTGTCTTTCAGAAACCTCCAAAAAGATTTGTTCAAAAATGGGTAGTAAAATCATCCATTTCGGAACCAAAATCAATCATCAATATCTCAGAAGTTCCTTTGAGCAGAACAATCAAAAACACATCTTCCGTGTCTGGAAAAACAAATGGGTCCAAACAAGTTTGGGTGCCCAAACTAACTATCTGGTTTTCAGGCATTTAGTGTGGAAGAGCAGGATGATGGCTTATCGACAGTGCCTGCTCAATGCACATGATCGGAAGATTGGAGTTTCTGAGGGACTACCGGGAAGTCAATCATGGTGGATATGTGACATTCGGTAACAATGCAAACGGAATCATCAAAGGTTACAGAGTCCTAACCAACGGAAACTTCACCATTGAGAAAGTGGCCTATGTCCTTGGACTCGAACATAATCTAGTCAGCGTCGGACAACTCGTCAGCACCAGTCTTCGAGTCGAATTTGACAAAGATTTCACCTACATCATGACCGCCACTCGGAACAGATGCCTAGTGAAGTCACCAAGACACATTAATATGTTTCCATTAGACATCTCCGTGTTTCTGGGAAAACCCAGACTGTGTCTACTATCAAAGGCACACTCCGAAATTAGCTGGTTATGGCATCGGAAGCTAGCTTATTTGAACTTCTGATACATGAACCAACTAGTGACTGGAGAAATGGTTAGAGGAATGCCACTTCTGAAATTCGATAACGAAAATCTGTGTGCCGCTTGTGCATTAGGCAAACAGAAGAAGAAACCACATAAGTCAATCTCTGACTCAAACATCACCCACCTACTAGAACTTCTCCATATGGATCTATGTGGACCATCAACTGTTCAAAGTCTCAATCACAAGAAATATATCCTAGTCATTGTGGATGATTTCACCTGCTTTACTTGGGTAATTTTCTCAAGGCTAAAGTCGGACACTTTTCTAGAACTCCGAAATTTCATAGTGTCCATTGAACTCAAAGTAAAATTTCCGGTTAAGAGAATTAGAAGTGACAACGGAACTGAGTTCAACAACCATCAAATTGAAGAATTTCTAGCCTCAAAAGGAATCGAGCACAACTTCTCAGCACCTTATACACCTCAACAAAATGGTGTAGTAGAACGAAGAAACCGAACTCTGGTAGAAGCAGCTCGATCCATGCTTAATTTTGCAAATCTTCCACTATCCTTTTGGACAGAAGCCATTGCAACCGCATGTTTCGTTCAGAATCGATCAATCATCAATAAAAGACATTAGATGACTCCTTACGAAATTCTGAACGGAAGAAAACCCAATGTTAAATTTTTCCATGTTTCTGGTTGCCGTTGCTTCATCAAAAATAACAAAGATCACTTGGAAAAATTTGTTTCCAAAAGTGATGAAGCAATATTTCTAGGTTATTCACCTAAATCAGTTGCTTATCGTGTTCTTAACAGAAGAACAAGGGTAGTTGAAGAAAGCTTTAACATAGAATTCGGTGATCAATACTTATGGAGGAAGCCAGCTTAAGGGATCTTATATGTTATGGAAGCTGATATTCCAATCAGACATCAGCCAATCCATACAATTGAGATAGATTATGATCTTCTCTTTAATCCTCGAGAAATAGCCACGCACTCCGAAGTCATTTGTTCTCCAGAAGCCATTCAGCAAATAATCTCAGACTTTGGGCCATCAACCTCTACAATTTCCCAACTAGGCATTCTGACTAACCTGGATCAACCTGCAATCAATAATGCTCCAATTGAGGGGGAGCCTTCGCTCCCTTTGTTAAGGATATTTGTGATGAAGTGCTGATGTATCCGAAGTTCTATCAGAAGACTTTTTGAAGAAAAACCCCGAAGTAATAAACGAATAGAAGACCCCGAAGTCTGAAGACTCTGAAGGGTATCACCTGGAGGATCCGAAGACTTCACAGCTGTCAAACCCTGGTGCACGCGTGGTTGCAGACTACGTGTTGCATGACCCTATCATTCTATTGGATAGTACATCTGATAGAATATTCTCTGAACAATATTGTACTATGCGTATCACTGATTCAGTATAAATATCAGTGATACCATACCGTGTTGGTGTGTGATTGTAAAACCCCATTGTAAAACCCTAAAGTTATAATCAAGCATTCGGCACAAGTTATCCATTTTACTTTGTTCATCTATTTGCTTAACATTACTCATGCATGATTGTTAAACTCTTATATAATTGCTAGAACCATAGTCACTATTCAACTCTTAATTGATTTCAACACCCAACAAGTGGTATCCGAGCGGGTCAGCTCAAAAACCTGTTAGTAGAACTTTTATTCCATTGCTACGGTTCTAGATTTGAATTGTTTCTCAGATCTAGTCTTCCGCAACTGTTGCAAATCTCTATTACTCGTTTTACTGCAAAGATCCTGTTGAAATCTATTCAAGATGACTGATTCCACAGCAACTTATGCCAATATGCTCAACTATGCAAACCTCATTGGTTCTACAACCAAAGCCCCTGTTCTAGTAACTTCTTACTATGATTACTGGGCTGGAAGAATGAAGGATTATCTGATTGGAGTTGATAAAGACTTATGGAGGTCTGTGACTGATGGTCAACATACAGACATTGCTGGTCGTTTGGTTGTCCCCGATGGAGAAGAAGCTGTAGTTCTTAATGCAGCAGATATGAAGAAACTTGAAAATGATGAAAGGGCCATGCATGAACTATGAAGTGGTTTGGGTCCTGATGTCAGCCATCATATTGCTGATGCGAAGTCTACCAAAGAGATATGGGATAATCTTGAACTTCGTTTTGGAAGGGATAATATTCTTCACACCAGCAAGGTTCAAGAAATTCTTGCAGACTTCGGGAACTTCAAACAAGAAGAGAATGAATCTCTCGAAGCATGCTATGAACGTCTCAGCAACATGATATATACCCTAGACAAGTATGGGGAGACACGAAGCCAACAGGAGATCAACATTAAATTTCTTTATAGTCTTCGCAAAGAATGGAGACCAATCATGCTCATGGTTAAATCCTATGAAAACATTGAGAAGTACAAGTTGGCTGCTCTGTACAATCTGCTAAAGTCACATGAACCAAATGTCGTGGGTCGTAGAAGTGAAAATGATGGATCTGGACCACTTGCCCTTGTTTCAAAAGAAGAAGAAGAAACCAGTGATGAAGAAATAGCTGCCTATATGGTTGATGACAATGGTGAAACTGTTGCTCTCTATGCTGCTAACAATCGAAGGTTCAAGAAACCATTCATTAAAAATAACTCTGGGAAGCCTTTTGTCAAGAACTTCAACAAATCAAACTTCAATTCCAAACCCAAACCAGAAATATTCACTCCGAAGGATGAAAATTTAAAATCTTCAACCCCGAAGCCATCTGAAAACAGGCTTCGGAGTCATTCAAAGAGAAAACCGAAGAGAAAAAGGTCTCCGGTGATTCAGGCTATGACTACAATTACTGCAATGGTAACAATCATTTTACAAGGATTGTATGCTTCGCAAACAAAATGAGAAGAAACCTCAAGTGAAGGACGAAACATACTATGCAAGGAAAATGGAGGAAGTTAGAGTAAGGACCAAGGACCTAGCTCTAATGTTTTGGGTTTTCTGAACAACTACCTGCTGAGGTTCGCCAAGCACGACATTGAGTTATGTTCTTACTACAAGCAACCAGTGAACACTCCTCCTGTTGTAGTTCGGAACATAACCAGATTCAAGAATGGAGAGATTCTCGATAAACCATATGGTGTAGTCTTCAAAGGACTTCGAAACGAAACCGAAGTCATGATCAAGTTCTTTAAAATAGACTATCTTGGCCTCCATCCCTCCTTTTTTATCTCAGGAATGATTTCTCATGTGAATGCTTGTCATGTTAATTCAGATGAAAAGAAGAAGAAGTTCATGGATCATACGAACTGGTACTTGGCAGTGAGGAAAACCTTGAAGAGGGCCTACAAAAGAAATTTTCGTGTATAGGCTTCGAATGCACTTCACACAAAGGGGGAGATTGTTGAGGATATTTGTGATGAAGTGCTGATGTATCCGAAGTTCTATCAGAAGACTTTTTGAAGAAAAACCCCAAAGTAATAAACGAATAGAAGACCCTGAAGTCTGAAGACTCCGAAGGGTATCACCTGGAGGATCCGAAGACTTCACAGCTGTCAAACCCTGGTGCACGCGTGGTTGCAGACTACGTGTTGCATGACCCTATCATTCTATTGGATAGTACATCTGATAGAATATTCTCTGAAAAGTATTGTACTATGCGTATCACTGATTCAGTATAAATATCAGTGATACCATACCGTGTTGGTGTGTGATTGTAAAACCCCATTGTAAAACCCTAAAGTTATAATCAAGCATTCGGCACAAGTTATCCATTTTACTTTGTTCATCTATTTGCTTAACATTACTCATGCATGATTGTTAAACTCTTATATAATTGCTAGAACCATAGTCACTATTCAACTCTTAATTGATTTCAACACCCAACACCCTTCACAGGATCAACAAGGTTAGAGGGAGCCTACGCTCCGAGCATGAGTCAAGGGGGAGCTCTCGCTCCCTACTCATGTTTATGGCATCCCATAGTCCGAGGGGGACCATCAACACTCGGAAGAAGTTAGAATTAACTCCTCAGAAGATGCATCCAATGATGCTCCAATCCTTACATTCGAAGCTGATGAAGACACCTCTGCTGAAGAATCACACATTCAGGACATACCTCCTGAGAACACAGACTTCATTCAAGAAATTGCTCCTTCGGAATCTGACCCAACCATGATTCCGAGACTCCACAAATGGACTCGGAACCACCCTCCAAATCAAATCATCGGAGATCCTTCATCAGGAACCCAGACCAGATCAAAGAAATCAATACAAGATGAATGTCAGTTTGCTGCTTACATCAGCAAATTCGAACCAAAATCCATCTTTGATGCGCTGGATGATGATGACTGGATAAAAGCAATGCAAGAAGAATTAGAAGAATTCAAAAGAAATCAGGTATGGGATCTTGTGCCAAGACCAGCAAATCATACAATTATTGGTACAAGATGGGTCTTTCGAAATAAATTAGACGATATGGGTACTGTGGTCAGAAACAAAGCCAGACTCGTAGCAAAAGGTTATAGTCAAATTGAATGACTTGACTACGACGAAACATATGCTCCTGTAGCAAGGCTAGAAGCCATTCGGATCTTTCTTGCCTATGCTGCACACAAAAACATTATAGTACACCAAATGGATGTAAAAAGTGCATTTCTACAAGGTAACCTTCAAGAAGTGGTCTACCTTCAGCAACCTCCTGGCTTTGAAGACCTGTCTAGACCAAACCATGTTTATCGTCTGAATAAGGCGGTATATGGGCTAAAACAATCACCAAGAGCTTGGTAAGAAACATTATCACATTTTCTGGTGACATCAGGGGACACAGAAGAGGAGTTATCGATCATACATTCTTTGTTCGATCCCATCAAAAACATATCATGATCGTACAAGTCTACATGGACGATATCATTTTCGGATCTACTGACCAAACAATGGTTGATGAGTTCGCTAAAATTATGACTGAAAAATTCCATATAAGCATGAACAGGGAGATCAATTTCTTTTTAGGTCTTCAAATCAAGCAAACGAGCAGAGGAATCTTCATTCATCAGGAGAAATATACAAATGAATTGCTAAAGAAATTCTTTCTTGAAAACTGTTCTACTGCAAAAGTCCCAATATCCACTAACCACAAGACATTTGCGGACCCAGAAGGTGAATCAGTAGATCACAAGATCTACAGAGGGATGATTGGTTCTCTGCTATATCTAACTGCCAGCAAACCTGACATTATGTTTGCTACCTGTATTTGTGCAAGATATCAAGCAGCTCCGAAACTCTCACATCTGATTGCAGTGAAGCAAATCTTCCGATATCTTAAAGGCACAAAGGCAATAGGTCCAAGTTACAAGCGTTCACAGATTCGGACCATGCTGGATGTAAATTGGATCAGAAAAGCACATCCAGAGGCTGTCAATTTCTGGGTGGAAGACTCGTTAGCTGGTCCTCAAAGAAGCAGAACTGTGTTGCCTTATCCTCAGCAGAAGCTGAATACGTGGCTGCATCGACCTGCTGCTCACAGGTACTTTGGATGAAGACACAGTTACTCGATTATGGCTACAGATTCCTGCAAGTCCCCATCTACTGTGACTCCAAGAGTGCTATAGCCATTTCCCACAATCCAATTCAACACTCTATGACCAAGGACATCGATCTACGGTACCATTTTATTAAAGACCAAATTCTACAAGGTAACATCGAACTTTACTTCATCCCAACTGAAGAACAGGTAGCTGATGTCTTTACCAAGGCATTGGATTCGAATAAATTCCACAATTTTCTGGAAAAACTGGGAATGTTGAACCCTGACTCAGATTTCTTCAGAGAATAATCTCATCTACCTGTCCTTCAATCTCTATTCTCACTTTTCTTTCTTATTCCTTAAAATCTCAAAACACATTCAGAAAGGTCTCTCCGAAATCACCTCTCGGAATCCCCTCTCTGAATCTTTTCGGAATCTGCCTTCCGATGAATCTTCCGAGAAACATTCAATTTTCCCATAACAACCTTCTGAACTTATAACATGTAAGTTATTAATTTTTTTCAAACTAAGCCATAGTTCACCTTTCAATAATTGCCTGTTATGTGTTCGTTACGTTTAACCAGTTTGCTAAAAATCAAAAGCCAACATAACTACTTTTCATTAAAAGTCATAGAACTTACATCAAAAACCCCAAAATACTATGACTTAATCTAAAAATAGTTAAAACAACAAAAGCTAACAACACTACCATTCTAACGTTTGTTGTATTGCCATTTGGTGGATCACCATGAGAGAACTTTTGAGTGATTCGCAGACTTGACTCATAAACACGCATTGGTGTTCCATCCTCTAGCATCACATGATACAAATAGTTGCCAACCAACCCCCTAGTCACCCCCTTCCACCAGCCATGGCGGTACCAAACATCGACGTAGTCAAACTCCTTGTACTCCACCAACAATGTTGGTGGAACTGGACGAAGGAGCCCATACTTCACAATCACCACCATATGCTCCCCTGTTGTTGGATCCGGGAGACTGTCCAGTTGGACCTCACATCGTCTCGTCCATGTCTTTATTATCACTCCTCCATAAAAGCCTCCTGCGAAATCTCCCGTCTTGAACATCACTTCCACCTCGTCATGACATTTAAAGAAGTAACGAGCCATATTGCGTAAGTTTTGTTCTTGGTACAAATCTTTAACATTAACCAGCCTCTCCTTTTATAGGCTAATCGTTGGCCTGTTGGTATTCCCTAATCCGTTCTAATCAATGCCTTAGAGGTCATAATGACCCTAGTGGAGAGTTAATGCACTCATCACATCAACATCGTGTCCAAGGAAGTTGATTAGACAGTTCTTGTTGATACAAAAATGAGTAGGATCAAGATTCAAGTGATGCGGAAAATATAACATTAAGCAAGAACACGTAATATGTAGAACTGATGTCGAATGATTATATTGCAACTCAAGAACAATTCCAAGAGAACTATTCTGAATGAGTGCCGTAAAGAGAATTACAAAAGTTAACCCTAATAAGGGTACATGCAAGCTATAAATATGAAAACTAAGTATGGAAGGACATGCCCATTCCATAACTGATCAGCTAATTTAAAGGCGCTAAATCAGCCTACAAATCCGATCCGCATTTTGACTCAATTTTATTAATGACTCAACAATCTCCCCCTTTGAGTCAAATTGCGAAGAGGCTTCATTCTTTAGTTTCTGGTTTCACAACTTTTAGAGTCTTCTTAAACACCTTCAGAACTAGAAGCAATATCCTCTTTCGGAAGTCAATGTACCATGTCAACATGTCATTGAAACATCTTTTGTCGTTCTCTGAATTGACTTTGGTCTTGTTGATGAGATCGAGAATCTTCTTTAGTGCAGGTGTTCGGTACAGATGTTTGTCTCACAGAAAAAATATTCTTTTCACAGACTCATTTCATACCTTGGTAGGATAAGCCACATTCCATTCATCACTCCTGATTTTTCCGAGACGACGTTTCTTAAGATCAGAAGGAGGTTTTTTAGGAGAGCATTCAGGAGTGGAATCCAAAACAGCAGCTACTTCCACATCAAGTTTTGCAACTTCAAGGATGTAACCCATGAGAAGTTTCTTAACATGCTCCAGAAGAATTTCATGATCTTCCCTCCTAGAGAGTATGTTGAACAGGGATACCCAATCAGCTGGATTCATGAAAGGAAGATCAGCCAGTGTCAATTCATCCTTTTCCTCATCAGATCCCCTGCGAGCAAGGAAAATGGTATTTCTGAAGGGAGAGATAACCTTTGGCATTCTTGGAGTGAGCTTCACAATCTTCTTCAAGCTCTAAGAGAGATATTGAGGTTTCGAATGTTCCACATAAAAGTTGAACAGCATATCATTAACAACAGTCCGAGGTTGTAAGTTCGATATGAGTTCGTAAAAGCATCGAATGAGAAATACTCTAGCCGTCATCGGAAAGTCGAATTGAGAATTCACTTGATTTCCGATGTCGTAAGAGCAATTCGGCTACAACCAGTTTTCAATTGGCTGAGTGATAGCTTCCGTCTTCATGGTTTCGTAATCCCAATCAGGAAAGAGCGATCTCTGAGTTTCTAGTTCGATCAGATGATTATTAAGAATCATCGAAAGGTATCTTTTAATGTTGAGGTTTTTGTTTGGGTTGGGATTGCTTCCTTCCGAATTCCGAATCGTGAGAAGTGTCCGAAATCGGAAGAAAGAACTTGTTTGACCGGTGTAGTCATTAAAAACAAGTTAGGTAGGAGAAGGTTGTTTGACTAATGAAAAATTTTGGAATCTAAAAAAAATTGAAAACTGGATCTTTGTGGGTAGAAATATCTTGGTTAAAGAGAAATTTCATAAAGATCACGCAAAACAAAAACTGAGATTTCCAATGGAGTCCGTCAATTTCATAGGGTAATCGGATTTTTGGGTTTCATTCGGAATGGGGTTAAAGATGATTCCGAAATCATGAACACAGATTTTGTGTAACCATCAGTTTTCAGTGGTAATGCTGAAAACCTTTATAAGGGTCACAGTTATATGGAAAGGTATTGTGTGGAGAAATTATAGAAAGGTCAAGAAAGGTTGGTGAGTCTCACAGCGTATCATGGTGCAAATGATTTGCGATCTTCGACTAGAGTTTCTGAAATCATATATTGAAATTGGTTTATATTTCAATAATCATCGAGTTTCGTTTTGGTACATAGAAAGTGATGTAAGAAGAATTCCGTCAAATCAAAAGTGTTACATACTAAGCACAAGACAGTAATAACGATATTTTTGGATAAAAAAAACAATAAAAAAATAAAAAAAACTTTAGAGCATCTGCTGAAGAATGCTGACGTAGACTCAGCCATCATGAGGAGTCATTAATTGCTCAGGCAAAAAAGATGGAAACGTCCAATCGTTTTTCTAATCAGCCGTCACTGCCTTAATGACACGTAATTATAGCTATAGAGTCCATCATTATCCCAAAAAGTAATTTAATATCTATAATTGGGAAGCCAAACAGGTGTCATGTTTGCCTATAAAAAGGAACTCACGTTAGTCGTAACAACACACCCCAAATAAATTACCATCAGAGAATTTGTCAGATGGCCCTTCGTCCCTACAATCGTATTGACAAAGTGGAAGTGAAAATGCAGGAGGGAGAGTACGCGGGTGGCATCTATGGCGGAGTGATCATGGGTGTGTGGAATCACCGCTACGAAGTAAGGATGACCACACTCAATGATGTTGAGAATGGTGGTCCACTGACCGTCCATACCAGTTATCCCTACTTGTAGCCTGTCCCACCAAGAGTCTTGGTGGAGTACAAACAATTCGACCTCGTTGAGGTGTGGCACAGGCGGGGATGGTGGCCGGCGGTGATCACTCGCACAACTCCCCACAACAGTTCCATGTGGGACTGGCTGATGGGACTCGCCTCTTTGTGGATGAGAGTGAGGTGCGAATCCACTAAGCTTTCCATCTGGGTGATCCTCCCATGTGGCACTATTATAAACTGTAGGAAGTTGTTGTTGTCTTTTCGTTTGATGTTCTGTACTTCCTTCCTTTAGTGATAATAAAATATGTCCTTCTTTTGTCGTCTTGATGATTCAATATCTGCAGACTTGAGCACAGCAAGAACAAAGAAAAACCAAAGAAAAAAAATTAAACAAAAGAGAAAACACTAATAAAAATAACACATATTTTTGTTCTTTTAAGAAAAGAAGAAGAAAGAAAGAAAAAAAAAGTTAAAAAGAAAATATTTTTGTTAAAAAAAATAAAAATAAAAATAACACATATTTTTGTTGTTTTTTAAAAAAAATATACAAAAGGATACTTCCATTCCGAATCTACTTAAGATCAATTACGATTCCGAGGTATTCCGAATTTCGGAATCATTCAGAATTTTAAGTAATTTTCGGAACAGATTCAGCTTCCATCATTCCGAGACCATGAAGTATTCTGTTGAATGTCAGTTCAGGTAGGGCATTGGTAAAGATGTCTGCTAACTGATCATTTGAACGAACAAAATGTATTTCGATGTTACCATCTTCAACATGATCTTTAATGAAATGATATCTAAGTGTAATGTGTTTGGTCTTTGAGTGTTGCACTGGATTGTGGCAAATCCTAATCGCACTTTCTGAGTCACAGTAAATAGGAATGCGTTTCATGCCGATACCATAGTCTCTAAGTTGGTTCTGAATCCAAATGATCTGAGAAGTGCAAGAAGCAGCGGCGATGTACTCAGCTTCAGCTGTGGAGAGTGAGACACAAGTTTGTTTTCTTGATTGCCAGCTCACGAGTTTGCCATCTAGAAGTTGACAACCTCCTGAGGTACTTTTGCGATCTAATCCACATCCCCCAAGATCTACATCGGAAAAAGCTTGTACGAAAAATCCAAATCCTGACAGATACCATAGCCCAAGTGAAGTTGTCCTTTTTAGATATCGGAAAATATTTTTCACAGCAGTGATGTGTGGCTCTCTGGGATTAGCCTGATATCTAGCACAGTAACATATAGCAAACATAATGTCAGGTCGACTAGAAGTAAGGTAAAGAAGTGAACCTATCATTTGTCGATAAACCGTAATGTCTGCTGCAGGTTTATCTAGCGAAGGAGTAAGCTTGGTTCCGAACGCCATCGGAACTTTGACTTTAGAATCTCTCATCATACCAAATTTTTCCAAAAGTGACTTGGTGTAAGCCTCTTGATTGATGAAGATCCCTTCTGAACTTTGTCTGATGTTGAGTCCTAAGAAGAAGTTGATTTTCCCCATTGAGCTCATTTCAAACTTCGTCTCCATTAGTTTTCGGAATTCAGCCGTTAGGCTTGGATGAGTAGATCCGAAAATGATATCATCAACATAAATTTGAACGATCATAATATGATTGCCTTCCTTTTTGCGAAAGAAGGTCGGATCGATGGAGCCTTGCTTGAATTTAGATTGCTTGAGGAAACAAGTCAAAGTTTCGTACCACGCTCTTGGAGCTTGCTTCAGACCATAAACTGCCTTATCCAGAACGTAGCAATGATCTGGATATTTGCTGTTGACAAAGCCAGGAGGTTGTTCAACGAAGACGGTTTCTTCTAGTTCTCCATTCAGAAACGCACACTTGACATCCATCTGATAAACATCGAAACCCTTGTGTGCTGCATATGCAAGAAAGATCCGAACGGATTCTAATCTAGCAACAGGTGCGAACGTTTCTTCGTAATCGATCCCTTCTTCTTGACAGTAACCTTTGACTACCAATCGAGCTTTGTTCTGAATGAAGACTGCCCAAAAGATGTTAGAAGAGGTAGAAAAGTGTCAACAGAAAATTCCCGAGCTTGTTGAGGTCGTAGATGTCAAACTCAACTCTTTACTTGAAAATATGTCCGGTTATCTTCACGGAGTGATTTCAAAGAACACTTCTCTCAAAAAACTCACTTTCTCCTCTTACAAATCATCACACATACCCTGCAATCAATAACTGGAACAATAAAGGGTCCAATTCAGCATATCAAAGTCTGCACCAGTCTGAACATTCAAGTTATGGAAGACTTTAAAGAACTGGCCTCTAAACTGCTTACTGAGGATCTCAGCAACCTGTTTGCCGATGTCACCGCTAAACTTGAATCAATTTTAGGCCGCCTCCCTGTGCCCCCTTCAGTTCCTACAGGAGCCCCAGGAGGGGAGAGGCGGATAAATCAAAAGAAACTCGAACAGATGACATGATAATTGACACATTTGCCGGTCTAAGTGGACTCAAGGAAGGAAATGATGGTCCTGAAGGTGAAAAAGACCACAACTGATCAGAGAAATAGACCAATTCTGAAACCAATGAGGATCAACATCAAATTTTGACAGAAGAAAATCCTCAAAAGACTCATGAAGAAAACCCTCAGAAGGCTACTGAAAATCCTCAGAAGACTCCTGAAGATAATCCTCGGAAGTCTCCTGAAAAGAATCCTGAGGAAACCCCAAAAGAAACAATACACACAACAAATTCTCCTCCAAAACATCCTCCAATTATACAAATTCCTAGCTTCGAAGAGGAAAACATTATGTATTCTCCGATACGAGATTCAGACTCACCAGAAGTCAAAGCCAAGAAAGATGAATACTTTAATGCCAAGGCATATTTACATGTTGAAGGTTTTGAAACAGATTCTGACCAAGAAATCTCTAATCCAATCATTGCCGGAACAAGTGAATCCAAACTAGATTTCTCAAAACTCTTCATGTTCCGACCTTTAAACGACTCAGATTTCAAACCTCAAAGATCATACAATCCTCCTCCAACTCCTGAGCAAAACCGGGACATCCCTTTGACTCCTAATGGAGACAAATATGTCTACTCACTCAACTTCTCAGGATTACCAAAAATCAACAAAGACTTGGCCATCAGAGTTAGAAACCAAAAGTTTCTAAACAAATTCACTCAACCCAACTCAAAACATGGTCAATCGAACCCATAATAAAGGTTGTCAACGTCAAAAGAAGAACATTTGAAAAGGCTAACTTCTTCGAATATGAAATTGTTAGAAAACTTGATCAGAACAATTACTCCTCTCTGATAACCGAAGCTGATTTCAGAATGATGAACCCAGCTGACATCTATTCAATTGTCATGAAGCTGCAATCCAAATCAGAAAGGAACCGAGACTCAAAAGACGCCTATCTTGCAGCAAAGTGATTTCTTCACGGTCTTTTGGAATAATTCTGCTCAGCAAATGGCAAACTGTTCGAATATGTGAAAAATCACCCTGACGATCAATTCCAAGAACTGGTAGACCCTTCAATGCCTGATGACAGAAGAAACTGGAAAAGAGGTGTCACCAATGACCCGGTACTTGGATTGGTATATAAGGACTCAGCCAAGAAGGAAATGCTACTGAGGATGGAATGGATGCTGGCAGTAAGAAATTTCTGGTCCTACGCGGTGAAACAAGGTATTCTGGAAGCACACTGAAGATCTCCACTCAAACCCTTCGATTGGTCACCGAAGGGGGAATTGTTAGTGCAAAAGATGAGTCGTTGACCAACTCAGTGTTTGAGGTTGTCTTTCTTTTGGTGGTAGTTAATGTTAACATTTATTTTGATGGAATGTTAGAATGAATGAACAAGTATTCGTCAGAATGTTTTTAAGTATGAAATAATGGTTATGTTTTGAATGATCTAAATTGTATGTTCCAAATATAGTTTATGACCTTTGATATGATCTCGGATAATCTGTATAATGATCTGTTCATTTATATGTCCGAAATCCAGTCTTGGATTTCGGAACCTCGACTAAGTCAACATCAGAAGATACACTTTCCGGAAGACATAGTTCGGAAGACCATGCTCCGAACCAAGTTAGAAGATCAACCATGATCATGAAGACCAAGTTCAGAAGTTACTCTGATTCCGAATGCCAGGGCTCCGAAATCCATTCAGGATTTCGGATCATCTATTTAATCAACTTCTGAGGAATTTCACACTTAAACATTCAATACAGAAGACTGAAGACTTGAAGACGATCTTATAGATAAGACAAAGGATAAGCAGCTCAACTTATAGGACATGATTAGACTAGATCAGGTGTGACCTTTTAGGAGCATGTCGGTTGTACTCAATGTATTATTTTATTCTAGATAAGCACCCTAGTCTAACATTGTATTATTATATTAGTTTTATCCTTTCTGTCTGACTGAAGAGAGACGTGTTGTCTACTCTTCAGTCCATCGGTCTTTATCCGAAAGTCATCCCTTATCCTATAAAAGGGAGACCATGTCCATCTTCAGTCCTCATGAGTTTGAGAGACTTTGTGTAACACTTTTACAATTATCAATATAATCTCTCATTCCATCAATTCTTTTGTTCCTATCTGTATTTCTTCATGTCTATACATTTCCAGCATCTTAATCTTCCTGTATTTATCTAACTGTTAATTCACCCTATTTATTGTTGAGCTATTAAGATCTATTCTAAGTGTTACTTCTTTACTATTATTCCGCATCCATCTCAAGTCTTCAGACTTGTCCACTTCCGAAACCTCACAGTTTCAGAAGTTTACTTTCCGCAAATCTTTTCTTTCCGCATCTTACTTAGAATAATTGGCGACAACAGATAAGGGTGCACCATGAAGTCTCAACACTTCATCTATATAAATTTGAGCTAACTTTTCGAGTTGAGTAGTTTCTTTGATTGCTAGGAATATCGCGCTTTTTGTCAATCTATCGACAATGACCCAGATACAATCATGTCATCTTCTCGTTCTTGGCAATCCAACTATGAAATCCATAGTTATATCTTCCCACTTCCCTGTTGAGATTTGTAATGATTGAGCACTTCCATATGGAACTTGATGTTCTGTCTTCACTTGTGCACACGTTGTACATTTAGAATTGTATTTGGCCACTCTTCTGAATCAATATTTTATATGGATTTAAGTATGATAATCGATTAGATAAAAAATTCATATTTAATTATATGCTATCATAATCATATATTTAGTGTTAACTATGCATTACTATGTTATTTAGTAAAAAAGAAATATTGAATATTTTTTGGGGTAAGACTATTATAACAAAATTTTATAGAAAAACAAGATAAATTTTTAATTAAAAAGAATCATAAATACAACAAAATTTTATAATAAAAAAAACACAATGGATTTTTAATTAAAAAGAATCATATCAAGACAAACAGAAACTTGTAAAAATACCTAAAAGGTTGTTTTCTAACTTTCTTTGAAACAAAAAAATTAATTATTTTATGATGGACAAAACTGGATAGAAATCGATATTTACGAAGCCAAGAAAGTCGGAAGCATGCAGTGTGGTGCGTTACGAGACTAAAAAAGTCGGAAGCATGATTAAGCTATTAGCAACTGCAACCTTCAGGTCTCGGACTTTACTTTCATTTGGATTGAATTGATAAAAAGCTTCTGTAGACGATTTTCTCGCCGGCCATCGCTTCACCAGCCATCTCTCCCACGCCGCCGCCTCCTCCTCCTGTGGTATGTTCTCACATTTGTTCTTGTGTCCCTTCTATCCTCTAGCGAACCTGTTCTTGTTTCTGTCAATTTTGTTTGCTTCCTTCGAAATCAGAAGTTACTTGACCTTGATTTTGGGGAATGAAGTTGAATCATCAGCTTATTATCAGAATTTAGGGCCACGAAGATGAAATTACTCGTTGCTTACTCTCTCGATTTTGTTTGCGTGAAATTTTTTGATTCTCATAAATCTTATTTTAATTTCTGAAAGGTTATGGAATTGTAATTTTGATGTGAATATGGGTTTTTCATAAATCTATATCTGATAAGTATTTATACACAAGAAAAGTTATGGAATTGCGATTTTTATCCATTCTTATGTTTATGCTTATATTTGAAAGAAGTGGAAAACAGGAACAGTGACTACTCCAACAATATGTACATGTTTATACTATAAGTGCTATCTAACTCTTTCTCTCTGCTTATTTCTTGTGGATGAATTTATGTGTCTAAAGAGGGAGGGTATCCCCAAAATCTATAACTGCATCTTCTCTTGAAATTCATATCTTGAAATATTTATTTTTCTTTGGTTTTGACTGGATCAATGCCCCCAAAACTTGTCCTAATTCCTAAATTTCCCCTTGATCAGATAATGGGCAAAAAAAGAAGAAGTTAAACCAACAGAGGCAGAGTGCCGGTGGTCAGGGCGGTCACACCGCCACTGTCACCTCCACAGCCACCGCCACCGCCACCACGGCTGCTACTGAGAATCTTTGTGATAAACAACAGCGTGCATTTGGGAAGTTAAAAAGTTTCTAATGATGAAATTTGTTAATTGACATGTAAAACTATGTGTTTTTGGGAAGATAAAGAATCTCATGCTCCTTGATACTTTCATGCTCCTCTTTTATTTGTTAGGTACGTCTATAGTAACCATTGACAAGTATGCAATTTGCTATTAATGAACCAAAACAAACCAATATGGTATGATGAGTCATGTGATTTGATTGTATGATGGAACATGATTATAAGTTATGTTTAACTGAATTCTGGTCTTCAAGCCTTGAAGCATATAAATGGCCAAAATAAGTTGAATCCAAGACATGCAAAATGGGTTGAGTTTCTATAATTGTTTACCTTTGTTTTAATGTTTAAAACAAGGAGTTCTAACATTGTTTCTTAAAACCTCCACAAAAAATTACATCATTATGAACATCCAACACATATAAACTTCTTTCTTAAAACCTCTAACAAAAAATTAAAGCTGGCAAGACACGCCTTCAAAAGGTAAGATTTTTACTCCATTGTCAAAGACTTATAGAAGACTTGCATTATTGACTTGAAAAATATGTACAACTTATAATTATTAGCAATTTAGCATTCTAAATATGTATTAATTGTATAAAAGTTAGTTACACGTTCAAAAAATACCCGTAAATCGTATATTCGATTCAGTTCATCTTTGTTCCAAATCCTGTCCATTCTCACAATCATTACTCTCATTCGATATACACCTCTCAACTTTCTGCCTTTTCTTATCTCTCGGATTTTTCTTCTCATCAATAACCGATAACAATGTCTGAAGCCGCCTTGACCCAGACCCACCGGAATCCGGTGCCGCCCTAGCAATGTTACGAAACCGCCGGAAAACTTGACAAAAGTATATAAAAATGGCAATGAAACACGCGATACCACAAATAAGAAAGAGACCCCAAAAGCTTTTGAGATGCAATCTGTCTGATTCAAGCTCTGAATTATCGGTGCTGCATCCGCTTCTTATTAGCCATTTGTCGTGGATTCGTTGAAGGTCTCCGTTTTCTGATAGCGAGAGGATTGTGGTTGACAAGTCAACTGCTAATGGAGAATCACGAGGGAATGCCTGTAATGTGATTTGACCGTGTTAGCCTTGGTTATTGTTTCAAGTTCGGAAATTAATTCGAGTTTTGTGGGTAATGAGTCTTCTCGTGAGGGTTAAATACGAGAAATAAAATGTCTTTTCTTTAGTTTGTCAATTATCGCATCTTACTTTTGTTTATTTATATTACAATATAGTATTTTGAAAAATCTACCTAATTATATTAATGTCACACAAAGTATCCACATATCAAATTATAGAAAGCGAAGAGAAAACTTACAAAGCCCCAGCCGCTTTTGGTGAACTCGCGCCCAACAACCCTAAATCTACACTGATTCGATAAGAAAAGCTCAACGTACGGTCGTTCATCAACAATGGCCGCCACACCACCATTGTCGGAACCTTTTAGGAGCGCATCAGCATAAGCATCGGGTGTTCCAAGAGGGACAAGTCTTGATTCAGAAATCCCGATCTCATCAACCAAATATCTTTCTGCAAACGATCCCACTTGGAATCCAATTCGATCGTTGGTTTTTTTCAAGGTATCGATCCCTTTAATTGGAGAAGATAACTGTTGGACCGTGAGAATTGAAGTCAAACTTGCGGTGTAACTCGAATTGATTATTAGAACTACGAAAAGCCATATGAGTAAGACTATACGCCCGAGTGTACTTGCGGTGTTCTCTCCTGCATAAAAGAAAACGCATCACTCATTTTGGAATGAACTGGAATATGAACAGGCAAAAGAGGTCTTTGTGAAATTTTAGGCTTAAATTGGGGTATTTTAATACTTTGACTTTTTAAGTCAAACGTTTTCTCTCAAACTTCAAAATTGATATGGCTATTGTCACAAATTTGGCACCCAATTTGTTCCCGGATATAATATACGTTTGTTAAGTATGCAATTTTCATAACTATTTTATTAAATTTCTCAAACATTGATATCAATTACAAGATCAAGCATTGTTCAGTTTGACTTTAAAAGTCAAACAGAGAACGGTATGAAAAATAAGCACCACTCACTGCATTTTGACTTATAAGGTCAAACATGTTGATGCTGAAATTCAGGATGGAAGGGTTAATTTAACACCCAAATATCGTGTTGTTATAACATCTGATGAAATTATTATCACAAGTACTTTTTGATTTTATTGAGAATTTATCAAATTTGAAAGTAAAACATTTTTTGGTTTGACTTTGCAAGTCAAACAACAATGGGTGTGAAACTGTCACTAACTAACATGAAAATTCGGCATCTCACTTACTATGTGCAAAAAAGAGAGTAGAAAGGCTAAACCTGCAAGGAAAGAAAACAAAAAAAATCATTAAGCAACAAGATTGTAGCAAAAAATATCCATCTTTTATTTTCAAATCTCATTTTACTATGTGCATGAAAACAAGAAATCATTAAGCAACGCCAAACTTGTCTTAGGTGGTGTTTCAAATCTTTTTGACTAATATTCAAACAATTTAAAACCAAAATATGCATATGTGTATATGAAACAAGACGAAAACTCACCATAGAATCGTAATGATTTGTCTCTTAGGAGTCCCCCTGAACTCATCATTTATTCGATGTTCTAGAATCCAAACCACGGTGCCAACAACAAGAAAGAAAGCAGCAGTGACTGCCCACAATGTTGGAGAAAACGGGCGCAAAAACGCCCAAGCACCCGTGTTCATTTTCTTAAATGGAGCCACTACAACAAGCCCCGATGCAGCATACGGTTGCGTGAAATCCACAATTCTTGTTCGGTTTGTGACTATCGCAATATCGCCAACCGCACCATCAAAAACCTACAATAAAAGTTCATGTTTTCATGCTTTTATCTTTTCTTTATAAAAAAGAGAATCCTTGTGTATGCTATAAATTATTTACCGATTCTTTAGACTCCGTTTGTTACAAATGACATGATGACATTGTACTTTGTATGACATGCATTGGACCGGGACTAAGACTGATGTCAGTGGGACCACCAAAACTGTCCCACCAAAAAGGTGGGACAAAGATTTGCTATTTTTCGAATTTAACCCTATTAAAAATTAACAATATTCGAACTCACCCCTGCTGCGATCAATTTCACGAGCTCGGTATAACTCGGGTTTTCTTTCCCATTTCCAAACGGCACAAATTGATACGGAACCGCATATGGTAACAAATTAACCGCGGAAACAAACACATCGATACAAAAACCTTTCGAAAAATTACTCCCCGGTAACTGTGAAACAAATTCCTTATAACTAACCCTAATCGGGACCGCAATTTTCAACAACTTCCCATTATTCGGGAAAACCCATCCTCTCGGCTTTGTCACTATCTCTCCCGGCCAAATCACACTATGAAGTTCTTGATTATGCGACCCGTTGACTTTTCTCGAGTCAAGATTCTCGGGGGTCAAAGTTGACAAACCGGAACTGTTTGACCAATATCCAACCGTTCGAAATCCGGTCCCGATTATGTTAAGAATATCGTACGCCGGGTTTACAAGGTTCCGATCCGAATCAAATTTTATACGCCCGGTTAAACCAATAAAATCACTTTTCCATATATTATCCAATAATAATTTTCCTCCATTAAAGATACTCATGGCATCAAGATGAAGATCCGCAAGACCCGCGTCACTTAATCTTGAATCATTTGAAAAAGAAACAACACCGCCTTGATTAAAGAACGCATCAAGCGCATGTGCTATAATCCAAACGGTATCATACGCGTATAAACCGTAAGAATTTAACCCAAAAGAACCACCCGTTAACTTTTTAAATTTTTCCGAAAAATCTTTAGAACCGGGCGTGTGTTGGCGTAAAGCAAGAACGCCTTGCATGTCCTCCATTTTATCTGATAAACTTGGAAAATTTGAGTCTAAAGCAGATGAAAGCCAATCGGTAGCAATCCAAACGTACCCATCTTCCATCATTCCAAGATACCGCGCAACTGAAAAAACCAAGAAACCGATATCCGGATACACATGAAGAACGATCACTCGGGATTCCATTAACGCGATTTTCACAAGAATATCCATGATTCCACTCCGGTCATATTCCGATTCCGATCCCGGTGGGATTCCGACCTTGTATGATATTCTACAACGTCTTGCAGCTAACGCATCATCTAATGCTAACACCCCGTTTCTTCCATAATCATCGTCTATGAAAATTGCAATGACTTCCCTCCAAGTGTAAAAGTCTATGATTTCGGATACAGCTGTCATTTGGTGTAAATCACTTTGTGTTGATCTTATGAAATATGGGAATTGGAGGTTGGATAGTGTGGGGTCCGTGGCCGCGAATGATAAAAGCGGGACTTGTAATTCGTTTGCTACATGTGATATAATGTGGGCTACTACGGACGATTGTGGACCCACAATTGCAACCGTATCGCTTTCCATAAACTGTAACGCTGTAAATGGTGAAAAGATAAAAGGGTTATATGCAAGAAATAGCAACGTACTTTCATTGATTTGTTTATTACAACATTCTACTTTCACTTTTTATTACAACAGTGTAATTTGAAAAATCTATCCAATTATAGAAATGTCATCCAAAAACAAATCAGTTTTAACAGCTATATTTGGATAGATTTTTCAACATTTAATCTACGAAAAAAAATTGAAAGTATGAGGTTATAATTGGATAGATATATAAATTACAAAGTATTAACAATACAAATAAAACAGAGGTACAAATTGTTGTAATTGAAAGGAATGAAAGTAGGATGCTAACACACATAACTAACTGGAAGTATGTTGTTTCTTGCATCTAGTCCCAGATAGAAAAAAAAAAAAAGTATATAAATACTTTTTATTCTACCTTCTTATAATCGGTTTTGTTACAACTACTATAGAAACTAATTATTAGACCCTTAAATAATCTTTAAGCATAAATAAAGCACGTGAACCACAATTAGAAAAAATCAGATAATCACTTTCAAAACACGAATCAAAACAACCTGAAAATCAAATTACCTATATGCCCCTATAGAAAAATATGCAACATTAGCTACGATTCATCATGGTCCACAAGATTTACTTTTATTAGGCTATAGAGTTAAGAAGAAAGCCTCTTTTGAACACCCATAAGCATTGAAACATTTTCCTTTTATGGATGTCCCACAAGAATACTTTCTATATCAAGTTACCTCTTAAAACACTGCAGTTTATATGGTCTTTTTGAAGGAAAGAAGATCAAAAGCTTACTTTAAGAACATAAATAAATCTAAATCATTCGTTATAAATTCATGTTTTTACCTCCAACCATGCCAAGAAACCCACTACAGTTTGAACTGCGCATTTCCATTCTAAGTTCTGTCCCATGAAGAACCGTTGAATTGGCATTAACATCTTTCACAGCCTCTTCAATTGCAACCTTAGCAACTCTCCCAATGGTTGAATCAAAAGTGAAAATTGCTCCAATATTCACGACAGCTGGCCTTGTTGACGCATTATGTGTGGTCAAACCATTTGTAAGAAAAACCCCCAAATTTAGTAACAGTGTAACAACAAGATTCCAAAGAAGAACACTCGTCATATCATATTGAATTTGATCAACCTGAAACATAATATTACACGATTGATTAATGGGTTTCTGGGAATTTCAAATTGATTGTGGAATTAGCGATTTTGTCACTGAATTCTCAAAAAATGAAGAAAATACCAATCACGTATGAACAGAGTCGGTACTTACCAAGAACATGCGAGAGTTTTAAAACCCTAATCTTGAAGAAATTATCAGTACATCAAATTCATGAATTTTATTGATCAAGTAATATCAAAAGGTAACCCACGAGGAAGGATTCTTTCCTGCACCCCACAAAGAAAAAGTTGCGAACAGAAACAGAGAATCAGATGCAATGCCCTAAACACAATTTTTAAAGAAACCCATGTCATAAAGATTCTCAAAAGCTTAAATGATTAAGCAAAACCTCAAAATAGAGGGACAGCCACAAAGCAAATTCAACTACAAGCTTGCTATTTTAAGAAAGAACAAGTAAAAAAAAAAATTTCTTCCGTTTCTTATGATAATCTGCCAACGTAACACAGTAGGTGAAATTAAGTTAATGAAAAGTAGAAATAAATACCTAGGGTAGGTGTATGATGTTGAATTAAAAATCTGGAAGCATCAGAAAACAGTGGACTTCAAATCTTCAATGGAGTTATCTTCGGTCTTGACAGCATATTACAGCAGGGTCAAAGTTGGGAATCAAAATGAAAACTTGAATGTGGAAACCAAGAAAGAGAGAATCTATCTGTGTGCTAGTTGAAGGGTCATTTTCTAACGAATTTATTCACGTTTATAATAATGATAATTACATGAGCAAAAGGAGTTTCGTTTCTTTTTGGTTGAAGGGTTTCTCTGGATAGGGGTAAATGAAGTAGGTGTGTATATATATAAGTACAAGACGACAGAAGGTTGAGATAAAATGGGGATAAGACTTCTTGGAAAGGAAAGAGATGCATGGATTTTAGGTGGAAGAAAAGAATAAAAATAGATTAGGATATAGAACATGACAACATGTAACACACCCTCCACTTTCTTCAAACGGAGATGAATATAATATTACATGCATAATTAAATATGAGATTAATCTAGGATTTAAGATCCCCTTTAATGATTAAAAGCCATTAAATAACTCGCCTTAGAAATCTTTAGCACTGTTTTTATAAAGTTTGATTGGACATATGAGTCACACCACAAGGAACACATGGAGTCGTCTTTTATATTTTTTTTTTAACAACAACAATTCATTAGCAGGAGGTTAAGCGAGAAGCTCAGCCTCAAAAATCAAATACAGTTAATAGGAGACATAATTCATAAATGCCAATCTAGACAACGTAAATTGGACCTATCTTTAAGAAAATTAAAGAGCAACAAACATAAATCATCAAAAGTCACTAGGACAGACTTGCGCTCCTTTCTAAAGAGTCTAGCATTTCTCTCCTTCCAAATACCCCATAAGGAAACATAAGCGATGGACAGCAGTAGGAAAAAAGACCGAACATTACCCTTGAAACAACGAAACACCTCCAAGAGCTCCCTGCTCGAGCCTGGTGAAGAGCTAAACAGCCCAGACCAATCGAAAAAACTCTTCCACAGTACCTTAGCAAAGTCGCAGGAGAAAAAAACATGGTCTAAATTTTCATTTTCCGCCCCACAGAAAGAACAAAGCGAGGAGGAAACATTTATGCCTCTAGCAGAAAGATTATCGAGCAGTGGAATTCTATTTTGGAAAAGTCTCCAAGCAAAGCAATTCAATTTAATCGGAATCAAATTAGTCCATTTGAAAAAAGAACCTTTTGTCATAGTAGAGCTAATAATAACTTTCCTAAGATCATGAACCGAGAGGTCATATGAAGAGTAAACTAAATGGTCATTGTGGTTTTTGGTCATATTCACGGTTCCAACCCCACTTTTAAAAACATGATACGGACAGCCCTTGTAGTTGTTATATTTGTAAATATATTACCCTCGAGACAAATAAAAAAATCTAATTACAAGGACCAAACATTAAAAACTCTGACTATAGAGGAACCAAGTCGATAAAAATTACAACCGAACATTTTAATCTCCTACCACCAGCTACAAATCCTTGTCTCCATCCATGTGACTCTCCTTTCTTCCTTGTTCACAAATTGGACATACAAATCATAACGGAAACCTAGCTACTAGGCACCACCCTCTTCCCTCACCCTCTCGGCGTCAAGCCCTCTCCCTTTTCTTGGTGCTTAATTCTCCTTCATGGATTGCAAAGACCAAGTGCTTGGAGGGCATAGTTGGAGGTTTCTTAGAGGTGCCCACAGTTTTGGTGGTGCTTTATTGGAGTCCTTTTGATCATTATTCTTAGGGTGCAACTACATTAAAGGGTGCTACTTTATATCCTAGATCATCCACTGCTTGAAGATCAAACGTATAAACCCTAAATTTCTTATTAGGTTAAGTTTTGTTACATGGTTTGTTAAACTTGTGATCTTTGCTCTTGGATTTTATGACTTTGTTTTATTATGCTTTCGCTGCCTCTATGTTTGTTGTTGTTGTCATCAAAACACAACAAAAGCTTTGATCAAAATTGAGATCAATTCCAATATCATCCACATTCACATGTGCTTCAACTCAAATCTAGGTTAGGACCCGATGTTGAATGTGTTTATTTTGGATCCTTACCCATCGATGAAAACTCGTTAGAGCAAGAAGTCACTCAATTCTTCTGAAAAACTTTGATGCATAAACAGTCTTTTATCATCAGAAATCCAGAATAAAATTTACCATGGATTCAGAAAATTTACTTATAGTCTTTTCATTACATGTTACATGTTAGAATAAATTTATGTATGTTATTAAACCGTTTAGATCCATAATTATCATCTCAATATGATGCCTACTTTTCTAAGAAAACAATTTCACAGAATCAGAGTCGTGTTTTTCTTGCACAACCTTGATGAAACCAAGTACAAAAAGGTGCCAAATTGGAGATAAAGCATGGTAGGACTTAGAACTTCTCATTTATTGCTAAGATCTCGTGCACTTATTGTTTACAATTGGAAAGCTAGGGTTAATAGTACGGGTTGTGTCACACCCCGATCGACGGCGGATTCGTCAGGGTTGCGACGTTATAATTGGACCACAGTCAACCACTTATATTGAACATTTATCATACTTGAATTAATATAGTATAGACTTTAAGTTTGAAAACGAAGTTTCAATATCATAATATAAAACATGCCAAGTTTATCACAAAAGAAAGTAAATATAATTTCCTCAGGACTGATGTCCTAACTCCGGCTTCTTAGTAACCTAAGAATACACATGTTTAAAATACGTCAACAAAATGTTGGTGAGTTCCACAGGATTTGATTTCGTGAGCTTTTATTAAAAGTAAAATTTTATAACATGTAGAGTGTTTACAAGGAGATGTTTGTACACGTATATAAACAATAATGTTATCAATTAGATTTATGTGAAACTTATACTTGAAATCAGATACAAATATTCATGTTAACTTACTTATTATACATAAGTAATATTCAATATATTTTCATGAGGTGAAATATAGAGTATTTATTTTATATAAATAAGTACTAATAATTTGTTTAACATCCTAAACGTGAAACCTTATACTACATACAATCTTATCTTTATCTTGTATTAGTATTTTTGTATTGAATTCCAGGATTATGTGGAGTTTATAACCGAGCTATATGACTTGAACTTGCCTCCGTGAAGCACAATAAATATGATGGTTCTTTTAGTCCCAACGACCCTTTATCAACGTCGTGATAAAAAGAATAAGAATAAAACAAGAAGTTATCGTCCACTTTATCTCGTCAAAAGAAGGTTGTATCTAGTAACCATAGATGGGGGTGTCAACTCGTATAGATTTATACACAACGTTCATTGCTCACAAATGATTAACGGTTATTACAGAGGTCTACACTAAGTTGTTCTTAGTTTGATGAATGTGAAACTCCCACAAAAATCCCAAGTTTAGTTACAATTCTACAATTGTTATGTTTGGAAACTTTGTCAAAAAAAGAGTTTATTTAACCCTTAGCGTAAATCAATACGGTTTCTTACCAAAATTTTGAAAACATACCGGCTGTATGATTATGACCGAATCATTCCTAAACATTCATTCCATTAGACTTTTTGTCGTGACCATTTCGTGAATATCTTATTTTATTCATTATAACGACATTTTTTATATCCTTATAATATATAAAGTTTGAACAACATAATACGATTTATCTCTTTTCTTCATATAAGTCTTTATTCATGTATTTTAACACTTTATAAGGTTTTATAAACTTTTATGAAATGTATGATCTAAAATCATAAGTTTTTATACGTATTTGTGAGATCTAGTTTTCTTGAATCCAAAGTGTGTTACCAAAAGGGTATTGGAACACAAGGCTTTTGAGGAACAAGATGCATCTTTCTTTGGGTTTTTGGCCACTCGAAAACAGCAACTTATGGGGCTGTTTTGAGTCTCAAAAATTCAGCAAAAGAGCAAGAAAAGAAGCTAGTGGTTTAGGTTCTGTTTTGATTACCATTTTGGAGTAGTGAATCAACACATTTTCAGGGGTGTTTTGGGGTCGGAGTCTTGACCAAATGAAGGAAAAAAGGGGTTGAAATGAGGTTGATCCTGAGTGGTATTTAGAGAGCATTTAGTGAAAATTTGATGGCAAGAAATGAGGGAGAGGATGTCGAATTTTATAGGGAGAGAGAGAGAGAGAGAGTGAAAGAGAGTGAAAGATCTTCGTAAATCTAAGAAGATATGTAAAGATCAATTTGATTAGATTTGGATTTGGTTACATGCATAACTAGTTAATGTTCTTAATTTAATTGATTATCTAGTTAGGAAATAGTTACTAGTTAGTCTAGTTAGTTAGAAGAGAAAGAGATGGTGAGATAGAGAAAGAGAAAGAGAGGGGAATGTGGTGATTTCATGGACTTAAAGGAGATTTGAGCGTGGTTTTGAAGTTTTATGCATGTACTTGAAGTCTCCTTGCAATCTAAGGTATAAATCCTGCCTTCTAGTCTTGAAAATTCGAGTTAGGGTTTGCACAAAATCCTAATTTCTATGTATGGATGAGGTTCTTCCTATAATTCTATTGATTTATTTGAGTTTGTGATCACCAAACCATCTATATTCAATCTATGGATGATCAACATTCTTTGTTGTGATGTGAATTGATGTTATGAACCCTAGATTCATGAAATTAGGAAGTAAAATACATGAATTTCATGGTACTTTGATTTCTATGGATGTGTTGGTTGAAGGAATTCTTAATATAAAAGATTCATTGTGATTCCATTCACTTAAAGTTGGATGATTTGATTAACTATTGAATTTATTGATGGTATTGGGTGATTTGAACCCTAAAATTTGGTTTTTGATGAGATATTGATTCATTAGATGTTGGGTGGATTATTTGATTATTTTTGGATGAATGGAAGCAATTCTAATGGTTTCCTCATGATTTCAACCAAATGATATTGAGAACATGGTTTTTGAATCTCTAGAACATTATGGAATTGTGTGTTGAAGGGGTTTTGTTGATTTGAGGATAAATTGGACTTTTGGTGATGTTGTGGATTATGGTTTCATCCCCAGATGTTCCCCAAATGATTCTCGCTTAATTGTTGTAGAAAAACCTTGAGAATTACTTGAAACCATGACTGGATTTAGATATTCCATGAGTTTCATCATTTGAACCAATGATTGGAATTGTGGATTCCATGAGCTTACCTTCTTTGGGACTAGAGTAAGTGAATAGGAATGACTCCCATGGGGATAGCCTTTTGATTAAGTTCTTAATGTGTGAATGAATATATCCTTGTGCAATGAGTGACTTAAAAGCAAATGTGAATCCATACCATGATGTAATAATGAAATAAGCATCATTAAGTGCTTATTGGTTACGTTATGAGTATTTTGAGAATGTGAGGTATGCTTTGAGCATTTTGAGAATGTGAGGTATACTTTGGGTTAGAAACCCCTAAAATCAGTTATCCCTTAGTTGTATATGTCTTTGGGAAGCCTTGGGATGCATTTGGACTTAGTTGGGTCAAAAGTGAGAGAAATTTGGATTTACAGCACGTTTCACGTGGTCTGCATGAAGGATTACACTGAACCGCATGACCCACACAGATTGTAAAAACACACAAGACTTCCCAATGTCTCACGTGGTCCATGTGAGATTTAGCCTTGGGTCAAGCAGCCTACGTGGCCAACTTCAGACCCCTAAATACAACTTTTTTCCAATGTAGCTTTTTCCTTGCTTGGATCTTTGGTGTTTGGTTCTACAACCTTGAAAACTTATGTTTAAGAGTTTATTAGCATATTAACTCCATTTAGAATGGTTGCTTAACCTTGAGTTATAAAGATAATAAGCATGATAAGTTTGTCCCCGTAGATTGGGTGAATTGAGTGTGACACCTTCTTTTATGGACTTATAGGATGGAGGTAGAGTTGTAGCAACTTGGAGCTCAGATTGAGGACTTAGGTACCACTCAACTAAGAGAATTTGGAGGTTGGGGAGATGATGTCTAGCAACTAGTTTAGACATTACAATAGCATAGAGATGACTATTGATTTTTTAGTTAATACTAAGGTGAGTTTATCGGGAGTACACATCCCTACTATTACTACTTTAATGTATGGGTTGTTAACTATTTTCATGCATGTTATATATATGAAATGTGTTTGTATATGTACTAATTATGCATGTCACGAAATGAGTTTTTAAAGATGATTTCATTATAAAGAGTACAATGTTTTTTAAAGAGTTTTGGCATCCTATTTGTGCATTGCATGTAGGATGAGATTGACTGTGCTAACCAAAGAAGACACTTTTTGTCCTCCCTACTTACGGGAAAATAGAGGAGATGTTTTTGTCTTCCCCACATAGTGGGAAGACGGAGGAGATGTTTTCCCGTCAATAAGGAATCGCATGAGGGAATTGATTAACCCTCATGGGGCTAGTGTGATGGCCACTAATCCTGGTTTTCCCTCTTGGGCGATTGGGTGCTATGCTTTTTGCGTATTGCTTGAGAACTTAAGGAGGTGCCATAGAGAGTGAGATTGTAATTATACTATATTGACATGGGTTAGGATAGTTGCATATTGCATTGCATTACATTCATAACTATCCATCTTTTGTTTGATTCTTATGAGAAAATAAAGCTTTTGTACAAGCTTTTGGAACGTGGATTTATTTCAAACTTTTTAATTATTTTAAAAATCATTTTTGGGGGTTTGTCCCGAGTGTGGTGGTTACGCTGCCCACTCTAAATGGGTCAACATCGGGTAAGCTCACTAAGCATTCCATTGCTTAACCTATTTTGATGTATACTCGAGTTAATTGTCATGAAGGGAGTCTACTCATAAGCATGGATATTTAGAAGACCACAAGATGTGTGGCCACTGAGACTATGTTTTGTTTCCTTATTATGATACCACCTCGCTACAAAGATTTTAATTACTCTATTTTGACATTGTGGGACCTACCTTTCCACAAACAATGACTATTTTAATTATCATTGATGGTTGAACTTTTAAAATGAAGTTCATATTTATAACCCTATCAAGGGGTGTCACTATTTGGTGTCAGGGCATGAGTTTAATTGAACTATGTATTATAGTAGTGCTTAGACTTAAGCTATGATGCTCTTGAGGATGTTTGAATTCGAATATAGTTGGTCTTAGAACTTAGTGATAGAACTTACATGTGATTAAGTTTCTAATCATTTAATTAATAAGTTAGAGCTAGCATATATAATATATTATGATAATAAGGACTTGAATAAGGTTTTTGTGTGGATATGTAGTATGACATTGTGTGACAATTGTAAATTTTGGTCAACAAAAGTCAACTGTAGTCAAACGAAGCGTACGTTAATTTATATGTTGAAAAGTTATTTTCCATAACTTTTGCGATGAATTATTAATATTATAGTATTACGTATGCTAAATCAAAACAATTATCGGTTAAAAGTCGAAAATACGGACAGCAGACTACTGTAGCGTAAAAATTCGACAATCGTACAATTATTATTTTGAGAATAATAATATTCATAAAACGATCTACTCGTAAATACGAACCTGTGGATATATAGAACGTCGAAAACGGAGTTCGTATGAGAAAGTTGTAACGATTAAACCGCTGTGAACGGATAAATATACACAGGGTTTGGACTCAAAATACAAAATGAGGTGCCTTAAACATCAAATATGAAATAAAAATTCATATGATAAGTAACGTAATAATATCTAGTATTTAATTCCAAAGCTAAATACAATTTCCGGTAAAACGTCAAAAATCGCGAAAACGGAAGAATACTGCGCTTAAACGCGTATTCCGATACCCAACGAGTTATAATTTAATCAAAATAAATGTTTGGCAATGTTTTTATACAAAATAATTATTTAGAACTTCGTTTCGTCAAAATCTCACAAAATTTCACTAAAATGTTACACTATTTTATAAAAATCACATATTTTTATAACTACATTGCTATTTTTATAAAAACCAACCCCACCCCACCCCCCCTACCCCACCCTATCGGCTGAAGTATGGATCAAGAAGTCAAATCCCAAATCTAAGGCTTACTATTCATGCTAGATCATAAAGGAAGGGCTATAGAATTTTATAATGCACAAAAATCAAACATTGATCTTAAGCCATAATGCACCACATTGGGAACTAACTAGATCATTTCTTCTCCTACACCTCTCCCTCTCTTGCTCTCGGCACTCTCTCCCTCTCTTCTTCTCTTCCAAGGCCGAGACCACCACCACCATCTCCAACTTCCATTTTCAAGCCTTCTTCACAAGTCTAAGTGGTGAGTTTCCTTCATCTTTTGATTCTAAACAACATAACACAAGTTTTACATCTTTTACACATACTAACATCCATCAAAATCCATTGGACAATAGCTTGGTCCAAAGGTCTTTGAGCTCAAATCTTCATCATCTTCAAAGATCTTTCAAGCCTTCTTGGTAAGTTATGATCATCTAGTGATTTAAGTTCTAAATACCTTTATTTACTCTTTTACGCACACATACTCACAAAAATCCATTGGATAATAGCTTTGTCCAAGGGTCCTCCGAGTCCTAGAACCAAACTCTTCAACCTTCTACCAAGAAACCTTAAGATCCACACTCAAGGTGAGTTCATACCCTTCATTTTCATCTTTTCAAACCTTTTTGGGGGAGAATACAAGTGCTTTAACTATAAATGTTGTTTTATTCAAGTTTATATGTGTTTAAATGTTATATATGTTGATTTATACAAGTTTATAAAGTTAATATTTGTGTAAAAATACTTTTGACATGATTTATGAATATTGCTATGTAAGATGTTCATAATGATGTATATAATGTTAGTGTAAAAGTTACTAAACTATAAATAAAATGTGTAAAATGTTAGATCTTGGACAAAAATGTTATAAAGATGAACTTGGCATGAAATATGAGTAGATCCATGTGCTATGAACACTTTGACATATTATGTTGTGTAAAAGTTACAAAACTACAAATAAAGTGTACACAATACTAGATCTTGGGTAAAAACGTTATAAAAACGGAAACTAGTAAAAACTACGTTTTTATAAATAAAAGCACTATTTTCTAGTAAAAATGGTTATAATCAAGTTATTACACCATTTTTGTGAGAAATATCTCAAAAGATGATATTTATAATCATTTGAATAAATTACTTCATTATTATTCACAAAAATATGATTATTACGACGCAATACTAAAAATAGACTATTATTTGAATAGTTTATGAACACAAGTTATTATGACGTTTGAACATGACAAAAATAATTATATAAAATTATATAATTATTAAACACTACTATATTATCATGGGAAAAATGATAATGGATGATTTCAAGAGTTTTCAAATACAAATCGTACGTAAACAAGTTGATTGGAATACATACATTTTTATGAGATGAATCTTCACAGTACTTTTATAAGTACCTACTATAAGTCCTGAACTTTTATAACCAGAGTCTCGGTAAGAGAGCGCGATATTTGAGTATAGATCTATACGGGGCTTGACAACCCCGCACCTGAGCTGCTAGCTACAGCTTGACCGGCAGGTCTGAGGTGTCCAAATGTCTAACATTCCGACGCCTGAAGAACGTCGCAGCAGGCCAACTAGTCACAGTATGGTTATATGGTATCTCACATGGGAAAATAATCAACTTAATATTTTCATAAATTGTTTACGTGGAAATATACATTTCAACGAGAGTTACACTACAGTTTACATATTACATTTTAGTCTTTGGGATTTAAAGACTTGTTCAGTTTTATGAGAAAATATTGGATTTTCTTGGTTTCCAACACTATCGTTTACAAACAAATGACATTTCTTATACAAAAATCTTATGAACTCACCAACTTAATTGTTGACACTTTTTCAACTACTTGTATTCTCAGGAAATTGTTAAGGTAAACCTCAGCGCGATTCGAAGAGACGTTACGACGTCGTTTTTGTTTATTTTGGAATCATTTGTAATTGTATTTGAAACACGTAACTTTTAAACGATGTAACATTTGCAATTATTTAATGATGGTTGTATTGCTTGGAATCACTATTATTCAACTTTGTTATGATATTGTTCATGAAGTCATCCACCCTTGAACTATTCCGCCAATACGGTTTGAGGGTGTGACACATTGAAGGATGAAGAGCACACTGTAACATGTGGAACAACTTCGCGAGAATGATAACTGCTAAGAATTTGACTTGATGTCCACAAGCGCCCTTGGAGGATGAAGGATGATAGATGATAATGAGGAGACACAACTTGTATCAACTAAGTTGTATAAAGCTCAAGAGTAGTGGAATTTATGATATAGTTTTGACATTGATGAGCTAACTACGTGATGAAGAGGCGATAGGAGACTAATGGAATCGTGATGTCAACCTTGAACAAGCAACAAGCATGTGGATCATAGTATTATGTAAGTGGAGAAGCAAACAAAGACTTTGAGCTATTGAGGAGTTTCTATATGATGAAATTATTGGACCTGATCATTAAACCTTCGTTCCTTACCTTTACTTTTTGGTGCAACCCCCCCCCCCCTTTCATAACCCCTTCAGAGTTCATGTATGTGACCTAGTCATCATTTACCCCCATGAGCGTTGGCCATTCTTGAAGGATTTTGTAGTCATCTCGGATGTTATCGGTTTCCTATTTAGGTGAAATCATTGAAATCTAATTAATGAGTTGGATTGTATAAGTTTCTTTGCCTTAGTAATACCATTGTGACGTTCCCCTTCAAGTGATACCAAAGCTATCAACCTTGTGACCTTGCTTTAGATATATAAGACTAAGTGTATATGTAAGAGTAGCATCGCTTCTACTTTTGGTGATTGAGCTAGAGTAACTCTAGAATGAGATGACAGAAGGGCTTAAATTATTAGGTCCCCCCCCCCCCCCCGATAGTGAATGATGGCTTATTTGTCCAATAGAGCTGCGAAGCATTCATATAAGGGATCCTAGTAGAATAAAAAGGACTACCAGTTGGAAATTATCTAGGGTAGTGGTTACTAAGTCATGCTTATGTTGAAGTTGGAAATTATCTAGGGTAGTGGTTACTAAGTCATGCTTATGTTGAAGAGACATGAGTATATTTTGAGACAAAGAGACATAGGTTTAAAACCATTTATCAATATAAGGTGTACAAATCAGTGAACACAACCCACCCTAATAAGAGCATAAGGACGATACAAAGCTGGGTTTTTTTTCCAAAAGTGCTGTTAAGAATTTGAGAATTTTTTACGAACCATTTTGGACGAATACAAAATTGCAAACTTTCATGAAAAACAAATGACAAATGGGCTATCATGAATCGATATTTAATACCCGAGATTGATGATCTCCTTAGAATTTTAGGAAGACTTTCAATAATATATGTTCCAAAATAAATTTGAAAATTCCTTGTTTTTATAAAAAAATATTCAAAACCTGAGAAATAGTCTTCCATAAAAGTGAATTATGTTTTTATAAGGAATGGTTTCTTAAAGACATTAACCATAAGTTGAGTGTTTGATTTGATATGAACGGTTAATTTGATTTCTTAAAGACATTAACCACAAGTAAGATTTAATCCTTTGAACACCCTTGAGTGTTTTTATAAGGAATGGTTTCTTAAAGACATTAACCATAAGTTGAGTGTTTGAATGGTTTCTTAAAGACATTAATCATGAGGTACTCACAATTACTAAAATTGGTCCTTATAGTAATTGGCATGCACATTGATTTATAACTAGAAACAGTCTAACCCTAGGATTGGTCCTCCACTAGTTATAACTATCCTATGATCATGGATAATTACAATTCAAGTCTTTATGACATAATGGTCATCTAGTCATGGCAACTCAGCAATAGACTGCTGGAAACCTAAAATCAATACACATGGATTGACAATTAAACTTAACTAGATAAATTAAAGAACTACCAACAATCCATTCATTGAATTCAACTAAACACACTAGGGTTCATCTTTTTCTCAGAGGAAACTAGGGTTTTTATCCCATAACGAAAAGTAAGAAACTGAACATGATGATTAAAACTAATGAACTCATAAAGGAAAAACAGAACCAAATGAATGAATTGTTGCTTGCTCCAGATCTTCAATTCTTGAGGACCATCACTTGCTTCACTTCAATCCTTCACAAGAACTGTATATGGATCTGTAAAAGTCATCCAAAGTTAAAGAAAAGACACCCCCTCTGAATAATCAAATTCATGTATTGATAGTCTTTTTGATCTTCACCATATTGCGCCGCTATCACCACATGGCCGTGCCGTTATCCACAATTAACACCCGTAATTTCCTTGATACTTATATCCTCTTAGCGACGTGTCCATATATACATAGCATTTCAACAGGCTTGAGGACCATCACTTGCTTCTCTTCAATCCTTTGCAAGAACTTATATGGATATGTAAAAGTCTTCCTAAGTTAAAGAAAAGACATCCTGCTTTGAATAATCAAATTCTTGTATTTATAGTCTTTTTGATCGTCACCACATTACGACGCTATTACCACATGGTCGCGTCGCTATCCACAACTAACACTCGTAATTTCCTTGATACTTATCTCCTCTTAGCGACGTGTCCATATATGCATAACATTTCAATGGGCATTTTGTGTCGTGATCATCTATGCTACGCACCGTAGTCTCTAGAAATTCAACATTCTTCTTGTATTTATAGTCTTTTTGATCATCACCACATTACGACGCTATTACCACATGGTCGCGTCGCTATCCACAAATAACACTCGTAATTTCCTTGATACTTATCTCCTCTTAGCGACGTGCCCATATATGCATAACATTTCAATGGGCATTTTGTGTCGTGATCATCTATGCTACGCACCGTAGTCTCTAGAAATTCAATATTCTTCTTTTACCACTCAGTTGTCAATCCAACTTGCACCACAGTCCATTGATCCTATAAAATTTCAAATTCCAAGTGTTGTGAGTGTTTTTAGTTCGATATATTTATTGCCAAAAAATACCTTGATATCACCAAAATATATGGATAAATAATGCAATATTAGTAACTTTTAACAAATTTTTTGTGTTTGAACTTTAACATCTAGACTATTTAGTTTAAGCATCAAGAAAATAAACACAACACATGCAAATAACGATAACAATTTCCATGGTCATTTCTAGTGGCAACAACCACAATGATGCATGGCTCCGATCAGCCACTATTGATGCATGTGTGGAACTCCATAAGACTACAATCTCCATGGCCTTCCTTTGGTGGTATCCAAACATTTATTATTAATAATAGTAGTCTAATGCAATATCTTGTTTAATCTAAAAGTTTTATAGCTAAAAGAAATTTACATAAAAGAAATTAAGGACACACGGGTCGCAATATATAAAAAATTACATTTTTCCATAACTACCCCACATCACAAACATAGGTATTATAGATACCATGTGTTATTGGGTCCATATATTTAAAAAATAACACTTTTAAACTATAAAAAGGATGATTTCACCAACATGCATCTTTTCATAAAAACGTTGCATTAGGTGCTGTCCAATAGCACAATTGGATGCAACACTTTCTCAAACAGCTGCATATAAATGTTGCATTAGGTGCACTTAGAGCATCCACAATAGGAAAACTTTTTCATAGAGTTTTTTGGTGCTTTTTGATGCCATATTGTTAACAAGTTATTAGAGCTTTTTCACCCACTATATAGAACTTTTTCACTTAAGCTTTTTTGGTCCCCAATTAATGCTTTCCTTTATGTATTATGTAAAAATATATATTAATATAGTAGATATATAAATAGAATAATATTATATTGAAAAAGCTCTAGCCATAAAGGTTGTTAATTAGCAAGCTATTTGAAAAACCCTTCACTATAGCTTGTTAAAAATAAGAAAGCTTTTTGATTGAAAAAGCTTATGAAAAAGCTTTTAAAAAGCTCCTATTGTGATTGCTCTTAGAGGCAACATTTTCTAAACAAGTTGCATATAAATGTTGCATTAGGTGATGTTTCAACAATACACTTAGAGGCAACACTTACCTTTTGAAGAGCTGAAGTTTGTCAGCAATAAAATCACTATATTTTGATCAATATCGTCATTTTAAAAAACTAAAATAAACATTTTACGATTTTTATTTATATATTTTGATACTTGTAAAAAACTTTAATAATACAAATATATAAATACACATTATAATTTTATTAATGCTATTTGCTTGCCAAAATTAAACGAATAAAGACTATAATTGGATCAAAACATTGGTGGAAATAAAAAACCAAATTTTTATCAAAGAAAATGGTTTTTATTTTTCTTTAAAACTTTGAACAATAATGTGTATACATCATACACATGATTACCGAATAAGTATGTACACGTTATACCTCAAGTCCTCAATATTTTCACAAGAACAAATTACTTGTAGGGTGATAACGAGATCATTAACAAATAAACACGATGGAAGGTAATCGAGCATAACGAGATCTAAATCCAAAATATGGATCATATGTTCAACGAAAACTTGTAACAATTCTAAACCTAAAAGCATAAGTTAAGTTGCATACCTTTCTTGATGTTTGGATGGATCAAGAGTTCAATGAAGCACTATTCTAATGAAGCCGCACCCTAAAACATAGATTAAGCCCAAGATGATCGGAACCTCTAAGTGAATGGTCGAAACCTCCCAATAACCGTGAGTTCACGGGTAACTTGTGGTGTAACTCTCAACATCGAGAGAGAGAGAGAGAGAGAGAGAGAGAGAGAGAGAGAGAGAGAAAGAGAACGAGAACGAGAGAAAAGAATTGAGGGCAATAGAGAGAGAGAGAGAGAGCGAGTAGTAGTCATGACTTTCTTTAATGTTTGAGATTTTTTTCACATATGGTTTAGTTTTTGACTTGTTGGTTAGTCCTTTTTATTACTATTTAAATTTAGATATGAAGATGTCATGCATATTGTTGATTTTTTATTACTAGTTCGTTTCATGCATTTCCATATTCTAACCAGTTTGAGACTTAAATCTAAAACATCAGGTCAGGGATTAAATGACATTGTATCCACTAATGTTATCCGGTCATTGAAAAATCATATTAGGGACTAAATGAGATATTATCAAAGATAGATATTTTGTCATAGAATGATAGTATTATGGACTGATATGATATAAAATAGGTTCTGAAAGGAAAGACATCAGATACTGAATAAGATAATATCAACGACTGATATTCAGTCCCTATAAGATATTGTAACACTCGGTTACATATAAGTACACCAAAAAATTTTCGTTTCCAAAACATATAAGTATACAAAGTTCATTACAAGATCTTCATAACATTTGGTGTACATTATATCAAGCAAGACCACAAGTAGATAGCTTCAGGAATTGATCTCACGATCCGATTCGCGTGCTACTTACTAATACCTGCAAAATACGCCATATAATAATTGTGACCTACGAAAGCTCAGTGAGTAACCAAATTAATCTCATAACAACCATGCTATTTACTGACACCACGTTCGTCTATCACACAATTCGTATGATTTTAGTCATTCCTATCGTAAAATACCGTACAGTACTTATCACTTGCAATCATAAAGGAACCATCCATGCATTACCAAATTTCATAAACTATATTCGTCCTTTTCGGCATAATTTCCTTCACCCTAACAATATTTAGTTACACCAACACCATCTCCTGCCACTTAGGCACCATACCTATGTTGAGTGTCGTGAGACCAACAAAATAAAAGAGTTGAAATATGGTTTAAAATGATTTGTTAATTACCAATATTTCGTGATTGCACTACTTGTTATAAATACTAACTATGTAGTATAAATGGCAAGCAGGGTCGATCCACAGGGAGCGATGGTCTAATGGATTACACCTTGATTTCACGGGATTTAAACTTGTAAAGAAAGTAACAAAAGGGGAGGTTTTGATGTTTAATTGGAATACGATTGTATAATTGACTTGGAACAAAATGTAGAAAAATTGCTTTTGTATTTTATAATTTGGGGACAAATTCTGGTTTTGTATTTGTAGTCATATGATTGGAAATAACAATAAGAATGATGTTTATAACTTAAATCTTTCTAAGTTGGTACTTTGTGTATGCCGAAAGCTCGCACATACACCATTCACCTAATGTACCTTAGTCAAGAGAAGCTCGTTAACTAAGACTAATCTTACTAATCAAATCTAGATAAGATCATAGAGTTTGAATGAAAGATTGCATTATGTTTTATGTGAATGTTCCCAACAATGTTCAATACTCCTAAACAAGCGTTGAAGCGTTAAAACATGAGATATGATTTTTCACCAATTAAAGATGATTGTCACAAATAACATTTTATAAAACAATTACGGATTTCATAATTTGTATGACTAGATTGATTTATATTTAAGATCAAATGGCCAATATGAAATAAATAAAAACCAAACACTTGTTAAGTCTCAAAATCATATCACTAGAAAGATATAAAATCAAACATCAAACTTTATATTAAATCACAATCATAATCCTTAATACAAAACCAGAATAATAAGTTACTAGCCACTCATGACTAGTAGAAGAGAAATAAACTTACAAAATGAAGATAATCCACACTTGAAGTTGCACACAAACACAAACACAATGTATCTAGAGAGTATTCAAAAGATAAGGGATGGTTCTAAGGCTAACCAAGCACTTCTATTTATACTAACACACCAAGGGTAAAATGGTAAATTGAACAATGGCAAACATCATCATTCCAAGACCCACTTCCTTCATCACATGGCCTCAAAATCAGGTTGGATCTGCATCTGGTCGTGTAGCATGAGGATGACAGCACAAGAAGGAGTAAACAACTCATAGTGGGCCAAAAAGTAGATCTGGACACCAGTAAAAGTTACACGGCCGTGTAACTTCTTGGGCCAAGATTACACGGTCGTGTAATCCTGCATTTCTCCTGAACCTTTCCCTGAGCTGAAAGTTACACGGCCGTGTAACTTCTTGGGCCAAGATTACACGGTCGTGTAATCCTGCATTTCTCCTGATCCTTTCCCTGAGCTGACATGGCACCCACGTGGCATAGCAAGGTTACACGGCCGTGTAACTTCAAGGCATAAAGTTACACGGGCCGTGTACCTTACTGTCTTCGGGACTACATTTTTGTAACTTCTTCGTTTGAGCTCCGTTTCTTCTGAAATTTCTTGTGTAGCCTCCCATTGTCATCCAATACAAGATTCATCCTTCAAAAGCACCTGGAAACAACCACAAAGTGTGAAAGTAGATTGCTATTCTTGAAATCCCGAAAAACATGAAAATATGCAATAAAGAGAATCAAATGCAAGATAAAACAAGGATAAAAAGGTATGAAAACATGCCTAAAAATACACTTAACAACCTACCACCTAGGCGTTAACTCTTTCACATAAGCATTAACACATCACTAAACACATCCTCCACGCCACATTGGCACAAAATTTGCTACCTGTGCATTATATATGCCACACTAGCGTCATCACGTTATCTCTAATATTGCCCCGTAGTCACTAACTAATCATATACATAATAAATACTTGCCATTTATACATTAACATCTCATACAAGCAAAATCCTTGACAACTAGGTATTAGCAGGCACATGAGTGCTAACTTTGCCAAATAAGCACCAGCATTGTCATATAAGCACTGTCATGGCCAAAGTGGCACTAGTCATACCAAGTAAATATTATCCGTGCTACCTAGGCACTATCTACCCCACATAGATAATATCCATCCACACAAGCACTATCTACTCACTAAAGCAATCCATAAACACATACACCATCTAGAAACCAAGTAACATTCAACTATACAAACATTATATAGTCATTAAGTAACATTCAGCCACACTTACAATTATCAAGACAAAAAAAAGTAGCATTTAAGCCGCGTAGGCTATAACAAGCCACATATGCAGTAACAAGACACACAGTTAATATCAAGTCACATAGTCAAATACCAAGCTACTAAGGCAATGTATCAAGTCACAAAGGCAATACCAAGCCACATAGGCAAATATCAAGCCACTAAGGCGTAGTATCAAGCCACCAAGGCAATGTATCGAGTCACAAAGGCAAACATTAAAGTTATATATGCGATACAACAAGGCACTTAGGAAAATACGTATATTATCATGAATTACTTATGCTTAATCCAAGAAATTGCACAACATAAAGGTAACATTTACACTACTATACTACGTATAAATCATATTGAGGAAGGACAAATTGCTTACCTTGAGGTTCATGATTTGAAATGAGTTCCAAGTAGCTAGTTTCCTTAATCCTCTTTCTCGTCTTCAAAATTTTCCACACACATAACAACATTTATCCCTTTTTACATTTTTGTACAGCCCCTTGTTCAAACACATTTTCACCCTCGTTATATCTAGAATCACCTTCTGATTTACAAAATGGTAATAAAGTAGACTCTTCGAGCTTTTCAAAGACACCAATCTCATACTCATGTGATCTTCCAATGATTTTATATGAATTTTACAATATAGTAACAATGTGTTGTCATAATTAATTTGACAACACCATGCAAAGTGTGATTTCCACCTATTCTCCGAAATCTTTATGGAAATTGATTAGAAGTAGTAAAGAAGAACTAGTAATGGTTCCTTTCATCCAAAACACAACTTATGACCCATCAGCCATCAGTTCCATCAAAATCATTGATTACACAAAACCCCCAAATTCGAGGGTTAATATGATGAGAACTCCACCATTCATGATTTTAAGCTATCAATTAGCTAGATAATGATCATATTATGCTTACAAACAATAATTAATCACTTAGGATCATAGGGATAACCCTCTCCCAACTCATAAATTCAAATTACACACCACCCGAACCCAAAAATAGGTTTACAAGCAAGAACTAAAGGAATTCATACCTTATTGCTAGAATTCATCAATCCTTTTGTCAAATCTTCAAAAACCAAGCTAAACCTTCAAAGCCCTCATGAAACTCGCCATTTCTTCCTCTCCTTTCTCTGCAATACATGATCATAGCTGAAATGGGGGAAATCCCCATCTAATGCATGCCATGTTCTGGAATTGGCAATAATGGCCCCTCAAGTTTCCATAATTTCACAAACAGCCCAAAACTTACTACATTAAATGAAACTACTAAGTCTTAGAGTTTTACTCCAATATTAAACTTAATATTCATCTAAGTCCTTGACTAATTCAGCCTTATCCCATAGTTTCACCATTTTGGGAAGAATAGTTCTTCTAACAAAATTCTTACATTTAGGTCCTTTTCCACCAAAACCATCACCACACCAATATTACCACACATTAACCATATATATTAGAATTATCAAATGAAGTTAACTCATACGTACATTCAAAAGTGGTGTTACATATAATATCAAGGACTGATATTTAGTAACTAGAAAATTATGTTCAGGACTAAATGGCAATGTATCTGATTGTTATATAGTCGTTAAAAAATCACATTGCAGACTCAATGAGATATTATCAAAGCATGATATGCTGTCCTATAATGACAACATCTGATAGGATATAAAATAATGACTAGAAGGAAACACATTGTAGACCGAATGATGTAGTATCAATGACTAATACCTAAAAGATAGTATCAAATATTGATATGATATAAAATACGGTCTAAAGTAAACCTATTGGAGACTGAGGAGATAGTATCATTGACTAAGATTTGTTCCTTAAAAGATAGCATATGACATAAAATTAAGGGTTCAATGAAAACACATTAGAGACTAATGTGAGAGTATCAAAGACTACTTTTCTGTTTTTGACACTTACATGTATTAAGGATTATTTTCAATCCTAGATACATAATAAACCAATATTTATGAGTAGCTATATGAAATCAGTCCCAAATGCCCATTAGAAATTGATTATTTACCATCTAAGACTGATTTTGTTAGCTTTTAATTCCCCTTTTTCTTGTACTGTTTAAAGGTCGGCTTTCAATTCTTCCAATGGCTTCTAATATTGACTTCTTGGACGATGCTTCTTCTTAAATCTTGCTTTTGATTATCTAATTCTTCATGTTGTAGGTTTGTATGGTGTAGGGCATGGAAAGTTGGGGGATTGACCGATTGGGTGGGGATGAGGGGTGGAGGCGAGGTGCGGTTTTGGGGCCATATTGTAACTTCATAATAACAATGAATTAAATGAAGTGATTGTTCAAAAGAATACCAAAAGAGCAAATTTGTTATTTTACTTTGCATGCGACCAATATAACAATATAACTCTGCAATATAAGGACGAATTTTGCAAAAAGAAAAAAAAGAAAAACAAATTCATACTCGATTTAAAAAATGGCTTAGTATAGTGACCATTTCTGCAGTTTACTAAAAGATTTACGATGTTTAGGAATTAGAACATCACATTTATGTGAATTCTTGAATATTGGAGGATGTAAGCAAATCTAGCTGGAAATACAAACATAAAAAAGAACCACTGTCATATTTATTTATTATTGTCCATACTATTTAACATGTAGCATTTGGAACAAAAAACATATATTGTAAATGAGAGAAATATACATATAAAGGAGAAAATATGGCTTGGTATAATTAAATACATCACTGCGTTCCTAGGCTATTGGCAGAAAAGTATAACAAAATATACCCTATGGGGTCTCGACGAAGAAAATTCGGTTTGAAGGAGAACACAAACACAAATATACGGACACGAAGTGTAACAAAGATGATTTGGTTTTGGGAAAGAATTGGGTTGCAAATTGGTCAAAAGGTTTATTATGAGTTGGATATCTCAATTCATTATAAAAAAAACAACAATAAAGGAACAAATGCTTTATGCTTTACTATTTAAAAGGGTAGCAAGTCAAAAATATTTCAAGTGTTATAGAAATGGAAATATATTTAAGTTTGAGGTAATTAAATGGAACAAAAATGGAAGTTGTGGTAAAAGCTTTTAGAAAAAAGTTTATGTTATAAATAAATAATATCGACAATAAAATAAAATAATAATACGATAAAGAAAAATAAATGTGGACACAAGAATTTAACGTGGAAAAACCCTTTCGGGAAAAAAACCACGGGCACAACCGATGATAATCACTATATGAGAAAAAATGAGGAGGTTACAAGATTTGGAAATGAAAATATATCTCTCTTTTCTTTAATACACAGAGCCTCACAATATATATCTATGTATATATATATATTTCACTCAATGGTTTTTGGACGATTTCATTTGGAAATGATCATCCCTATTTATAGGGATGATCAGCCGAATCTCTGCCGTGTGAATAAATGAAAAAAAACGTAGGCGCCTGCAATTGAAAAATCGTCGTTCAAAACTCAATTGGCATTTGATTTTGATTATTACTATTCATGTGGGGCCCACATAAATTATTCTTCTTTTGACTGCTTTTGCTTTTGAAGGAATCTTTCACAATCTCCACCTTGACTTTAAAAGCAATAAGTAATCAAACTCAACCTTGAGACGAATTTCATTTGTAGAACTCCTCATTATAAAATCATCGTGTGCCAACAATCCTTGGAATTAGATTGTCATACCAACCAAGCTTGAGCAAAGCTCAAACTTAGTTGCTGGAACCGGCTTCGTCATCATATCCGCCGGATTGTCATGAGTGCTAATCTTTTGAACTTGAATATCACCTTTGGAAATAACATCTCGAATAAAGTGATAACGTACATCAATATGTTTCGTTCTCTCATGAAACATTTGATCTTTTGTGAGATAAATAGCACTTTGACTATCACAAAAAATCTTTGTGGAAGATGTGTCTCCACAAAGTTCACCATATAAATTTCTTAACCAAATAGCTTCCTTACAAGCTTCAGAAATTGCCATGTATTCTGCTTCAGTTGTGGATAAGGCAACAGTGGTCTGTAGACTTGCCTTCCAACTCACAGCACATCCACCAATGGTAAAGACATAACCTGTCAAAGATCTTCTTTTGTCCAAATCTCTAGCATAATCAGAATCTACATAGCCCACCAGTCCTTCACCAGAACTTCCAAATTGTAAACATGCATTGGAAGTACCGCATAAATATCTAAGAATCCATTGAACGGCTTTCCAATGCTCTTTTCCTGGGTTAGCCATATATCTGCTAACAACACTTAAAGCGTGAGATAAATCAGGGCGAGAACATACCATGGCATACATTAGAGAACCAACTGCACTAGAATATGGAACGTTCGCCATGTGGTTAATTTCATCATCTGAGTTTGGACAATATGCTGAAGATAGTTTGAAATGTGCAGCTAACGGAGTACTCACTGGCTTGGCTTTATGCATGTTGAATCTTTGAAGAACTTTTTCAATATACCTCTTTTGACTTAGGTATAGTTTTCCATGCTGTCTGTTACGAGTAATTTCCATACCAAGAATTTTATTGGCTGGACCTAAGTCCGTCATTTCAAACTCTTTGCTTAGTTGTGCTTTCAGTTTTGCTATCTCTAGTTTATCTTTTGCAGCAATCAACATATCATCAACATAAAGAAGCAGATATATTGATGAACCATTGACTGACTTAAAATAAACACAACTATCATAATCTGATCTTTTAAAATTCTGAGATAGCATAAAAGAGTCAAACCTTTTATACCATTGCCTTGGGGATTGCTTTAACCCATAAAGAGATTTCTTCAATCTACATACCAAGTTCTCTTTTCCAGGGATAATGAAACCTTCAGGTTGCTCCATATAAATATCTTCCTCCAATTCACCATGTAAAAATGCAGTTTTGACATCTAACTGCTCAAGCTCATAGTTATGCATGGCAACAATACTAAGTAAAGTACGAATTGAGCTATGCTTAACAACAGGAGAGAAGACATCAGTAAAATCAATGCCTGGAATTTGGCTATAGCCTTTAGCAACTAACCTTGCTTTAAATCTTGCTTCCTCATTAGGAGTAATACCTTCTTTTCTTTTGAAAATCCATTTGCAGCGGATAGGCTTCTTTTCTTTTGGTAATTTCACCAACTCCCAAGTGCCATTCTTTTCAAGAGATTCCATTTCATCATGCATGGCAGTTATCCATTTGTTGCATTGTTCTGAAGTAATGGCTTCCGTGTAAGTTGAAGGTTCTTTGATACCTTCAATTTCTTCAGCAACGTTTAAAGCATAAGCAACAATGTTTGCTTCTTCTATAAGTCTCTTGGGAGGATGAATGACCCTCCTAGGTCTATCAGTTGCTATAGAACGTTGTGGTTGGTGAGTAGGAGTAGGAGAAGAAGACTCTTGCTCAACTGATGGATTTTGATCGATATATTTTTCTTTTTCTGGTGTATGTTCTGAGTCAACAGATTGCTCCACCTACACACTTGTCTTTTGTTGACTCTCAACAGGAATATTAGTAGAAGAATCTTTGTGTAGCATAGCTGATTCATTAAATACTACATTTCTACTAATTACGATCTTTTTAGTTTCAGGACACCATAACTTATATCCTTTCTGAGACACCCCATTTTTTACTGTTTGCAAATACTATAGTTTTTCATAAAATTTCATGAATACAAAAATACGGTTTATCAAAAACCGATAGTTTAAATGATTAAAACAGTGGGTGCACAAATCCATATCAAAACTAACCATAGTAAGCAATAAAGGATTAAACCTTGAGTCCAAGATAGGAGCTAACTCGAGCTCCACTCCAGCTAAACTTCATCCAAATATACCTTAGCTTTTAACCTGGAATACATGGCAAAACATAAAATACGTAAGACAATAATGTCTCGTGAGTTACATGAGTTTTAGACTCAAACCTTTAACTTCTTTTCCAAGTTTTATAAAACTTATAACATAAAACATCTTTCAAAGTTTTATAATAATATCATACCATAGCTCATTACTTTTCAAAATCATTACATATCATGCTTTACAAAAATATATTCTTTCAAAACTTTATAATAGCAACATACTATAATTCTTTACTTCTCAATAATCATTTTTATGACATACTTTACAAAAATAACATCTTTCTTACTTTCTTTGACTGGTTTTATAAGCTTGCTGGATTTTTATACTTAGGGCTTTAATCACTATAAGTGATACCCCAAGTCTCTATGGCTAGAAAGAACGGATCAATCCTCACCATAGAAGTGCTGAGGCGATCTACTTCGCGATGGGGCTTGTCCCCAGTAGACCCCTTACCTAACCCGGGAAGGTTGGAACATAGTTCCCTTACTAACGCTGTTTGCTACAATTACCAGTCATACAAAACATTTTCTGCTTGCTTGAACATTACTTACATACATATAACTTGTGGCTAAGTGCCAAACTTCATTATTTTCTGTCTTTATGGCTAGATGCCAAATTTATAACTTTCATCACATATGTAAAATATGTTTTTATAACATTCTAAGCTTTATACCAAATCATACTTTCCAACATCTTATGACTATATGCCATTCATACTTGAAAACATATACAGTTTGTAACTAAAACATACTTCTTAATCATCTTGTGGCTATATGCCATTCATATTTGAAAACATATATAACTTGTAATCGAAATATACTTTCACATAATTGGCTCATAAGCCAATATATACTTTCACAAACAAGTTAGAAATAAAACTCTTGCATAATATTTCACATATAGAAATTTTATAAGAAATCTTGAAAATACTTACTTGCCATGTACCCCAGAATGGGTAAAAATACTACATGTACTCACCTTGACTAGTTAGAGAAGTCTAACTATGGCTACACCCTTCCTTGTCCTTTCCGTTTATTGATCTTTTACTTCTTAAGCACCTAGAACGTTTATTCACATTTTATTAATAACACGTTATACTTTAACATGTAAGGACTACTTTGTTATGTTCCACTAGACTCGTATCACAATATTTTTGTGATATTCATCCCTTAGCACACCTTTTTAATTATTCTTATTATCATTTAAATGACATTTTATTGACCATTATACCCTTGGAAAGTCACATACACAATTTAGACTCATTTTTCATGTTTTCATGCTCTATAACACTTATGGGATCAATTGGAGACCAAGGCTACATGTCTAGGGGCAAAATAGACTCTTTACCACCTTACAGTGGGTTACACGGTCGTGTAATTCTGCTCATAAAAGTTACACGGCCGTGTAACTCCCTGATCCATCAAAAACTTGAATTTTTCACTAAAAATCACATATCGGGCTCGTTTTAACTCGAAACTTCACCAAATTTTGACCATGGGTTCTATTGACCATTTATTATGTTAAGAACATGTTTTCACTTCTATTAAGTCTTATTTAGTCCATGACTTAATGATTAAGACCATAGGATGTCACAAGAGCTTTAAGGAAGCTCGTATGCACATCACTCAAATTTTAAAGTCTAGTTTTGTCCATTTTCTATCCATCTACTTATATAACAAATGGATGATTTAATTTAAGGTTTTTATAACCCAAAACATACTTTCTTTAATTACCAATTCATGATTTCCATTAACCATTTCCATGGGTTTCATTCATGGAATCACCAATTCCATTCCACCCGACAAATTCCAGTTTTTGTTCAAACTTTCATTTTATTAATTGAAACTTTTAGGAAACCACTTCTAATGGTTTCTTCATACTTAAACATCATTTATGACTCTTTATAACCAACTCTTTTAGTCAAATTAACACTTTGACCATAAACCCCAAATTCTAGGGTTCATAAAAATCAAACTCACCAAATCACCCATTTTTTTTGCCAAAAATCATTTTATTGGATTTTCAAGCTTAAGAACTGATTTCTTACTTCTTTTATGTCATGTTTGACTTAACAAAACCATTAGAATCATATGAAATCAGTTTCAACTCATTAACCCATTTCTAGGGTTCTTGAGCTAAAAACTCATTTCATCATTTTTGCATTAAATCTTCAATTCTTTGGAATTACTTATTAATACAAGTTTCTTTCATCATTTCTAACCTATTAAACTCATTAGAATTACTGGAAATTACTTGATCATACCAACCCATGGCATGATGTTCTTGAACCAAAATCATCTTTTCTTGATTTTTCAACATATTCAATTACTAGAACATGTTTAGTTGATGATTTTGGGCAAGGTAAGTTAGATGATTACATTAGAATCATGATTTCTAGAAAATTCAGAAATCAAAACATAATTCCCGTTCAAGGTTTGGAGCTTAGAGCTTGGAAATCTTACCTTTTTAAGATTAGGATCACCAAATTCCAAATGTTTTCCTTTGATTTCTTTGCAACGATGCTTGATCTTTCCCGTGCTCTCTTCTCTAACTCTCTCTCTCGTTCTCTCTAGACTCTTCTATGGTTTTCTGTAAATGAGAGTTAGATAACTCTCTTATTGATATTTATTTTTTTTATAAAATATTTACATTTTAGTCCTTAACTTTCATTTCTTGCACTTTGGCCACCAAAAACCAAATTTTATTACATATAACTTAGTTTCTTACATTTTTGGTCCAAAACCAAAATATACTTTCATACTAAATCTTATACATGGGCAAATGACCAATTTACCCTTTTATGGTCAAATGACCAAATTACCCTCTTTTAATAAAATTAGCTTTCAAATACTTCTCACGATTATTTGGTGTCAAAATTTTATTTCATTACATATTAGCTCGAAAAATCATATTTTCCTTACTTAAAAGTCATTTGGATGTCAAATGACCATTTTGCCCTTTCTCACCATCTTTTTCCAAACTTTCGGTATTTTACCATATTTCTAAGTAAATTATTTTAAAACTTTCATAATATTTTTGGTCTTTTCCTTATGTATTTTCTCGAATATAAATTCGAGATTTTTGGGTCGTTACAACTACCTCCCCCTTATTGGGATTCCGTCCTCGGAATCATCACACAACTATTGATACTTTCTTTTTACCAACACATAATCATAACCTTCATTGTTTTATCTTTTAATCTTTCTTTTCTACCTCATTTCATTTATATACAATCTTTAGTAAACTCATCTTACAGAATAGTTTCATACTTCAATACTTTTTTTTTAATCAAAAATAGCAATCTACTTTATAATTTTTCTCATATCTTTACTACAACATGTGAGATTATACTCACAACATTCTTTACTTATAAAAGTTCCAATACCATTAAACATAATTATATATGTTTCATATATATATATATATATATATATATATATATATATATATATATATATATATATATATATATATATATATATATATATATATATATATATATATATATTTTACAAATTTATAAATATACCAAAATCTTTTCCTTGTATAGATTTTTCGTCCCTTAATGGACATTTTACTTAAGCAATCTTTTCACCTTCATTTAATACCACTTATTTATTTTCACCCTTCTTTTCTTCTTATTTCTTTACTCATTCGTTACTTCCTAGACAATCCACTGTTATTTCTTCTTTACAGAAGTTTTACAACATCTTATTTCTCTTACATTTATTTTTAAAACTGTTAAACTTCAGTTTATTCTTTTTCTTTTTATCTCTATTTCCCACTACTGACTCACTATTATTTACAAAGGATGTATTTTCCTCCTTCTTGTTACACTTCACATTTTTTACTTTTCTGATTGGAACAGAATCTGTCGAATCATCATATTGTTCACGAGAATCTACTTATCTTGTTCTAAATGTGTTGAAACGATATACCGCTTTTTATTTTAATAATTCGACATCATTAAATTTCTTTCTATGTATAATACACCATATTTAACCTTATAAACTTGTACAGTTTTACTGTTGAAGTTGTTCTATTATTTCAGTCAACTTCCTTCTCGATTCACACTTTTAAGAAAAATCATTTTTCACATACTTTTTACTTATTTCCTATACATTATATGTATTACCTTATCTAATATTTGTCTTGTATCATTCTTTACTTGTATTACTTTCATATTCAACATATAATCAACTTAGATATTTCTTTCATCTTCTTTTATGAGATTTCGGTCTCATTACTCATTACTTATTCGTATAAACATGTCTTTCTTATTTCTTCAATTTTTTGTACAATACTTTTATAAGTATACTTTTCTTTCCTTTTTTTTGGATACTCTACGTATCCTTCTCATATTAATACTTTATATTTTAGTATTTCTTTGCCAATTCTATTTCTCACATTAGTGCTTAGTTTAGCACCTGATCTTCTGTTTACTCTTTCCTCACGATATCTAAATTGTTTACCATGGTTGATTCGAAATTTATTTTTCTTCAATTCACTTATGGAACTTCATACATGTTGCATACTATAATTCACATTCCCATACTTACTTCACTTTTCATAATATTATTACCTTGTGGTGTATTTATGTTTTACAAACCACATTCATTAACTTCTTGACATATACTTACAAGTTCTTAGTTGCATAATATACACATATATTTATACTTGGTTCTCTTTTGGTTTAAGAACCCAACTAGGTATTTTTAACATTTTCGTTCCATGACGAATTCTTGACATAACCCTCAATCACCATTACCTCTCGCTACTCTTTACTTTTACATCTTTTATCATTTCTGTTATGCGTTATAAGGCTACATGCCTAACACATTATGCTATTCTTTCGTTTAAACTCCACTTCTTTACACTATATATTTCTTTACAACATTATATCTTTTATATACAACTTACTTCTTATGTATCTTTAGGTGATACACAATTGCCATTTATTTCCTCGTCATCTTTCGTTCTTTTGTATTTCGAGGCATTATGCCCAATACATTATTTTACTCTTTTGCTTTATACCTTATAGTATTCTAATTAGAATACTATTTCATAACCACTTTTATACTTTGTATAAGTTCTAAAACTTACTCATTCACTCATATGTATAAACACGTATAAACATATATACATTTCTTTGTATTTCATGGCTACTAGTCATGTACTGACCATTTCTCACAATTTTTGGATTCCTTTACCCATCATTTTTATTCGGAAGTAGTAACTTCCTGTCTGTTTACTATCATTCTTACATTATCTTTAATTCTTCGTTTACTACTTGTTTAAATATTTACTCTTTTTCTTTACTTCATATCATTTATGACTTTTAGTTATTTTGCTCACATGCTTTTGATTTTTCTTCCATTATCATACATCATTATACTCTTTCATTACTGATATTTCTTCTTTTATTTCATTCATTTGGTTGCGGAACTTAATTCCTGGCAACCACTATCTTATCATCATTTGTTTCACCTTTAATTTGTTGCCTAACATTTATTTAGGCATTCAACCTTTATTTCTCAATTTACATTCATTTTATCACATTACATTAATACATTTTGTTTAAAATATCATAATCTTTAACAATTTACCATTTATCATTCTTTTAAGGAAAATTTGAAATTTTAATGGTCATGCTCGAGGCACACCACCAGCTTGCATTAAATTCTTCTTTACCATTCTTTTATTTTTACAATTTTATGTACTATCAATATACTCTGCTTAAAATTTTCATTCTTCATGTAAGAGTCTTACAACTCCTATATAGGTAATCAATACCCATAATTCCTCTTTAAATTACTCTTATTCATACTTTCTCTCGCCTTGACAGGCATATATCTTAATATCTTTCAATCTGTCTAAAAATATTAATTGTCACATTATTTCTTTTACTTTACCATACTAAGTGGTATATTTCCACTGCATTATCTTTTAATACTCATAATTTCTACTGGTTGTTATTACATAGGCATATAATTCCTATGTTATTCTTACTACTCTCTTCACAAACCTTTTCCACCAGAACGCCATAATTCCTTTGCAATTCCACCAGTCTCAATACATATCCTGTGATTATGATAATACGGGTCCATATTACCATAACCACCTATACATATTGATTCTGTTGTTACCACAAGGTTTCATGGGACACTGGTTCATTTAACATATAACATCATTATAAATACATGGTGATCAATACTGAAAATCTTTTTACTTTATAGACATAGTCTTTAATAAATATAGATAGTTATGGAAAATAACATACCAGCTTTTTAACTACTAAACTTTTGCTCAATCAAAGCATTAGCTAAACATTTCTTAGTGTCATATATTTGCATATATTAAGTGATGCATAATATCTTAGTCATTTAAGACATCATATAGCATACTTTCATAATCTATTATTGCTATAGCATGAGTTTAAGCCTAGGAGTGGAACAAGCCAATCCTAATTCGCTTAAACTATGGCTCTGATACCAACTTGAGACACCCCATTTTTTACTGTTTGCAAATACTATAGTTTTTCATAAAATTTCATGAATACAAAAATACGGTTTATCAAAAACCGATAGTTTAAATGATTAAAACAGTGGGTGCACAAATCCATATCAAAACTAACCATAGTAAGCAATAAAGGATTAAACCTTGAGTCCAAGATAGGAGCTAACTCGAGCTCCACTCCAGCTAAACTTCATCCAAATATACCTTAGCTTTTAACCTGGAATACATGGCAAAACATAAAATACGTAAGACAATAATGTCTCGTGAGTTACATGAGTTTTAGACTCAAACCTTTAACTTCTTTTCCAAGTTTTATAAAACTTATAACATAAAACATCTTTCAAAGTTTTATAATAATATCATACCATAGCTCATTACTTTTCAAAATCATTACATATCATGCTTTACAAAAATATATTCTTTCAAAACTTTATAATAGCAACATACTATAATTCTTTACTTCTCAATAATCATTTTTATGACATACTTTACAAAAATAACATCTTTCTTACTTTCTTTGACTGGTTTTATAAGCTTGCTGGATTTTTATACTTAGGGCTTTAATCACTATAAGTGATACCCCAAGTCTCTATGGCTAGAAAGAACGGATCAATCCTCACCATAGAAGTGCTGAGGCGATCTACTTCGCGATGGGGCTTGTCCCCAGTAGACCCCTTACCTAACCCGGGAAGGTTGGAACATAGTTCCCTTACTAACGCTGTTTGCTACAATTACCAGTCATACAAAACATTTTCTGCTTGCTTGAACATTACTTACATACATATAACTTGTGGCTAAGTGCCAAACTTCATTATTTTCTGTCTTTATGGCTAGATGCCAAATTTATAACTTTCATCACATATGTAAAATATGTTTTTATAACATTCTAAGCTTTATACCAAATCATACTTTCCAACATCTTATGACTATATGCCATTCATACTTGAAAACATATACAGTTTGTAACTAAAACATACTTCTTAATCATCTTGTGGCTATATGCCATTCATATTTGAAAACATATATAACTTGTAATCGAAATATACTTTCACATAATTGGCTCATAAGCCAATATATACTTTCACAAACAAGTTAGAAATAAAACTCTTGCATAATATTTCACATATAGAAATTTTATAAGAAATCTTGAAAATACTTACTTGCCATGTACCCCAGAATGGGTAAAAATACTACATGTACTCACCTTGACTAGTTAGAGAAGTCTAACTATGGCTACACCCTTCCTTGTCCTTTTCGTTTATTGATCTTTTACTTCTTAAGCACCTAGAACGTTTATTCACATTTTATTAATAACACGTTATACTTTAACATGTAAGGACTACTTTGTTATGTTCCACTAGACTCGTATCACAATATTTTTGTGATATTCATCCCTTAGCACACCTTTTTAATTATTCTTATTATCATTTAAATGACATTTTATTGACCATTATACCCTTGGAAAGTCACATACACAATTTAGACTCATTTTTCATGTTTTCATGCTCTATAACACTTATGGGATCAATTGGAGACCAAGGCTACATGTCTAGGGGCAAAATAGACTCTTTACCACCTTACAGTGGGTTACACGGTCGTGTAATTCTGCTCATAAAAGTTACACGGCCGTGTAACTCCCTGATCCATCAAAAACTTGAATTTTTCACTAAAAATCACATATCGGGCTCGTTTTAACTCGAAACTTCACCAAATTTTGACCATGGGTTCTATTGACCATTTATTATGTTAAGAACATGTTTTCACTTCTATTAAGTCTTATTTAGTCCATGACTTAATGATTAAGACCATAGGATGTCACAAGAGCTTTAAGGAAGCTCGTATACACATCACTCAAATTTTAAAGTCTAGTTTTGTCCATTTTCTATCCATCTACTTATATAACAAATGGATGATTTAATTTAAGGTTTTTATAACCCAAAACATACTTTCTTTAATTACCAATTCATGATTTCCATTAACCATTTCCATGGGTTTCATTCATGGAATCACCAATTCCATTCCACCCGACAAATTCCAGTTTTTGTTCAAACTTTCATTTTATTAATTGAAACTTTTAGGAAACCACTTCTAATGGTTTCTTCATACTTAAACATCATTTATGACTCTTTATAACCAACTCTTTTAGTCAAATTAACACTTTGACCATAAACCCCAAATTCTAGGGTTCATAAAAATCAAACTCACCAAATCACCCATTTTTTGCCAAAAATCATTTTATTGGATTTTCAAGCTTAAGAACTGATTTCTTACTTCTTTTATGTCATGTTTGACTTAACAAAACCATTAGAATCATATGAAATCAGTTTCAACTCATTAACCCATTTCTAGGGTTCTTGAGCTAAAAACCCATTTCATCATTTTTGCATTAAATCTTCAATTCTTTGGAATTACTTATTAATACAAGTTTCTTTCATCATTTCTAACCTATTAAACTCATTAGAATTACTGGAAATTACTTGATCATACCAACCCGTGGCATGATGTTCTTGAACCAAAATCATATTTTCTTGATTTTTCAACATATTCAATTACTAGAACATGTTTAGTTGATGATTTTGGGCAAGGTAAGTTAGATGATTACATTAGAATCATGATTTCTAGAAAATTCAGAAATCAAAACATAATTCCCGTTCAAGGTTTGGAGCTTAGAGCTTGGAAATCTTACCTTTTTAAGATTAGGATCACCAAATTCCAAATGTTTTCCTTTGATTTCTTTGCAACGATGCTTGATCTTTCCCGTGCTCTCTTCTCTAACTCTCTCTCTCGTTCTCTCTAGACTCTTCTATGGTTTTCTGTAAATGAGAGTTAGATAACTCTCTTATTGATATTTATTTTTTTTATAAAATATTTACATTTTAGTCCTTAACTTTCATTTCTTGCACTTTGGCCACCAAAAACCAAATTTTATTACATATAACTTAGTTTCTTACATTTTTGGTCCAAAACCAAAATATACTTTCATACTAAATCTTATACATGGGCAAATGACCAATTTACCCTTTTATGGTCAAATGACCAAATTACCCTCTTTTAATAAAATTAGCTTTCAAATACTTCTCACGATTATTTGGTGTCAAAATTTTATTTCATTACATATTAGCTCGAAAAATCATATTTTCCTTACTTAAAAGTCATTTGGATGTCAAATGACCATTTTGCCCTTTCTCACCATCTTTTTCCAAACTTTCGGTATTTTACCATATTTCTAAGTAAATTATTTTAAAACTTTCATAATATTTTTGGTCTTTTCCTTACGTATTTTCTCGAATATAAATTCGAGATTTTTGGGTCGTTACACTTTCACACCAGACTTGTAACCAAGAAAGATACATTTAATTGCCCTAGGCTCTAATTTTCCATTATCAACATGAGCATAAGCAGGGCAACCAAAAATTCTTAAATCTGAATAGTTTGCTGGGGAGCCAGACCATACCTCAATATGAGTCTTTTTATCAAGTGGAATAGAAGGTGACATGTTAATTAAATAACATGCAGTAGAAGCAGCTTCTGCCCAAAAACGCTTAGATAATCCTGCGTTAGATAACATACAACGGGCTTTTGAAATAATGGTTCTGTTCATACGTTCAGCTACACCATTTTGTTGAGGTGTGTGAGAAACGGTGTAGTGTCTAACAATTCCTTCTAGTTTACAATATGAATTAAATTCATTTGAACAAAACTCCATACCATTATCTGTGCAAAGCTTTTTGACCTTCTTACCAGTTTGGTTTTCCACCATGACTTTCCATTCTTTGAATGCAGAGAATGCTTCAGATTTAAGCTTCAAAAAATATGGCCAAACTCTTCTTGAATAATCATCAATAATTGTCAACATATAACGAGCACCTCCTAGTGATGCTTCTTGAGATGGTCCCCATAAATCAGCATGTACATACTCCAAAATGCCTTTTGTAGTATGTACCGAGGTGTTGAATTTCACCCTCTTGTGTTTGCCAAATATGCAGTGTTCACAGAATTCCAGTTTGCCAACGCATTGGCCATCAAGCAATCCTCTTTTGCTTAATGCTGTCAAACCAAGTTCACTCATATGCCCAAGACGCATATGCCACAGGTTAGTAGTATCAGTAGATGAATTTGAAGTAACATTAGAATTACCTGTTACTGTACTACCTTGTAGATGATACAGGTTTGCAGATTTAATATCAGCTTTCATCACAATCAAAGCTCCTTTAGAAACCTTTAAAACTCCACCTTCACCGGAATATTTGTACCCTTTAAGGTCAAGAGTACTTAAAGAAATAAGGTTTCTTTTCAAACCTGGAACGTGTCGAACATCAGACAGAGTTCTGACAACACCATCAAACATCTTGATTTGAATGGAACCAATTCCAGTGACTTTATATGGTGCATTATCACCCATCAATACGGAGCCACCTTCTATAGGTTGATAATTTGTAAACCAGCTTCTGTTTGGACTCATATGAAAAGTACAAGCTGAGTCAAGAATCCATTCATCATTGGTTTTTAGGATTCCTGCAAAAGCTACAAGAACATCACCGTTAGAATTATTTTCAGCAGCATAAGTAGCTTTTCCTTCATCATCTTGATTTGGTTTGTGATTTTGATTAGAAGCTCTTTTCTCCTTGTTTTTCAACTTGTAACATTCAGAGATATCATGTCCTTCCTTTTTGCAATAGTTGCATGACTTGGAACGTCTGGATCTAGATTTGCTTCTAGAATTTCTTTTGTTCTTGCCTTTGGAATCATTCTTATCTGTTGGTCTGCCACGAACTGCCAGACTTTCTCCTTTAGAACTTGAACCTTCAGTGGATACCATATCTTTCATCTTTTCTTTGGCATGCAAAGCTTCATAAACTTCTTGAAGTGTTAAAGTATCACGACTATATAATATGGTATCTCTAAAGTTTGAATAAGAACTAGGCAAAGAACATAAAAGAATTAAACTGAAATCCTCTTCATCATATTTTACCTCCATAGCTTCAAGATCAGTGATGATCTCTTTAAACGTCGAAAGATGATCCAGCAATGATCCACCTTCTTGCATCTTAAGCGAAAATAATTTTTGTTTAAGGTGCATCTTACTTGTGAGATCTTTGGTCATGCAAATTTGTTCTAATTTTAGCCATAAAGAGGCTGCAGTAGTTTCTTTCAAAACTTCCTGCAGAATATTGTTAGATAAATGAAGATGGATATGAGAGAGAGCCTTACGATCTTTACGATCCTTTTCTTCATCTGTCCAAGACGTAGGCATTTTGTCTCGGCCTAACAGAGCATCATCAAGGTCCAACTGAGCCAATACAGCTCGCATTTTTACTTGCCATAATGAAAATCTTGTATCTCGATCCAACAATGGAATATCGTATTTCAAAGTAGCCATGTCGATATAATACTCAATAAATTGAGAATGAGTATAGAAAACAACGTGGCTCTGATACCACTTGTTATAAATAAATAATATCGACAATAAAATAAAATAATAATACGATAAAGAAAAATAAATGTGGACACAAGAATTTAACGTGGAAAAACCCTTTCGGGAAAAAAACCACGGGCACAACCGATGATAATCACTATATGAGAAAAAATGAGGAGGTTACAAGATTTGGAAATGAAAATATATCTCTCTTTTCTTTAATACACAGAGCCTCACAATATATATCTATGTATATATATATATATATATATATATATATATATATATATATATATATATATATATATATATATATATATATTTCACTCAATGGTTTTTGGACGATTTCATTTGGAAATGATCATCCCTATTTATAGGGATGATCAGCCGAATCTCTGCCGTGTGAATAAATGAAAAAAAACGTAGGCGGCTGCAATTGAAAAATCGTCGTTCAAAACTCAATTGGCATTTGATTTTGATTATTACTATTCATGTGGGGCCCACATAAATTATTCTTCTTTTGACTGCTTTTGCTTTTGAAGGAATCTTTCACAGTTTAATGTATCCGGTTGGATCAAATCTAAAGCTTAGTTACTATTTAATTACATTAACTCATGAACATAGCACTTGGATATAATCTACGTTTTCTTTATTTCCAATAATTTCAACCTTTCCCCCCAGGTACTTTGTGGATCCAAATGCTCTATCTATTACAAGTAATTTCCTTCTTGTTAGTAGAAACTTGTTTAAGTATCAAAGAAATGAAAGTTCTGAAAATTGATGATTTTAAATTCCTTTGAGGAAGATTATGTAAATTTCATTCCCACCTCACATAACTATGACATGCAAACTTCATTCTGTTGTTTTTTTTTTTTTCATTTGATCCTCTATAGAACAGACATCTGTTTTAAACAGTTGGGTTCTATTTCTTTTAGACAAACGTCTTATATCTCAACTCTTCTTTGATTTGTTTCATGTTTTTTATATATAAACGCCAAGGATAAATAACTTAATTTATTACAAATTCAAACGAAAAACTTGCCAAAAACAGAGTCTGTTGTTGTTACTGGAGGATGATCTAAAGTAATATCACGTCATCCTATTTCATTTGACTTGGTATGGTGATGCACCTGCAATATAATGCTATGTTGAATGTAAAGTAACGTTCACTTAAGTATAAAACAGAATATATCGAAGCTAAATTTAGCCCAAAACAGGGGATTAAGATATAGCAAACAAAAGTATGTTTATGTTATTTATAGGGTACAGTGGTGAGTGAAGGACAAAATATAAGTCATCAAGAAGGTGATCGATTTTGTGTTTTTCTTTTGAAAACAGGGAATTTTGCACTTGTTTTCAATATATAGTAAACTAATTATTAACTAAATTAACAAATGAGCACCAAACCTTTGACACCATTGAAATGTACCAGTTTTTGCTTGCGATCGGACCATTTTGGCACCTACATCTTTAGTATTTGAATTGTAATAATCACTCTAAAACACACATCTAAAAGGAACTAGATTTGAGGAGGTAAAAAAAAAACTAAATTTAGGGACTTTTAAAACACACATCTAAAAGGAACATTTTAAAACCCACAAGTAACAAAAATCAAAATGCAAAACATATAGATGAAATCACATAAATGCGACAAATGTTGAAACGTAATTAAGGAAATTTTGTTTCGAAACAAATACTTACAAGAAAGAAAAAAAAGATGAACTTGCAAAACTAGTCAAAGCACGAAAACATTTTGATCAAGAACCACCATGCTCGGTCAACCGGAAACTCCTCAAACCCAACTTTCAAACCGCTCTGTTTCACCACCATGAGACCGCCACCAGAAACAACCACCAGCCACCACACCACCACCAGAAACAACCGCTAGCCACCACAAGATACAAGTCCTGGGAGTACTCAGGGACACGTGGTTGTAGTGGAGCTGTTTGAACTCGAGTTTATCAATATTGGAGTAAACATGAAAATTCCCATTACAAAAGCAGAAAAACCTCCTGATAAAAACATTAGAAATTAGAATATGCCTGCAAAATTTAATTTCAGGAAAAAAAAGGTTCCACTTGGATACTTTGGGATTGACGGAAATTCTAAGAGTTTATAGATAGTTGAGCTATGGCTGCAAACAGTCCAATTTAGACTTCTAGAAGTGAAAACGACTAAATTCGAATTTCTAAATTGACATGTTCTGATACGTAATTGATCTAAAATAAACCCAAATGCGTCAAGGCAATATGATACATACAAGAAATAGACTTGTTCGTTGTTCAAGACACAAAGGGATTCTTGTAAAGTTCAAATTCGAAAGCATGAGCTTTGACTTTTAAAAGTCAACCATGTATCGAGGGAGTTTTGTTTCTATCTCAATCGTAGTACATGTGAGTTGTGACACTTAAAAGGTCTACTGTAGATGGTGAGCAGATAGGAGCCAAGCTTTGACTTTTTTAAGGCAAAATGACTAAATTTTGGAATTTGAAATTGATATAATTACTTTCAGAATACAAATTCAGAAGCCTCTTAATTGTAATTGCCTCTATTAGATACAAGAAACTGGGAGTGGTGGCACCACACTTGTTCACCCCTCCATTAGAAGAAGGTTTATTTGTTTTAAAATCATGCATTTTGACAAACAGTCAAACAATTTGGTATTACTGGTTGTTTACGATAAGGGAGTACATGGTATTTATATATACAATTCAACGCATAAAAAAGCAAACAACAATGCAATCAAGTGCTTAGATCAGTAAAAGACATAAACAGACCATGATTGGTTCATAAAGTGATACCCCCTGGTCCCAATGGGTTATATACTTAAAGTCAACGAGTTGATTTTTCATTTCAAAATTAACAATAAAACTGATATTTATCTACGAAACCTTTAGCAGCCACTCTTCGATATTTCTACATTATTAGAAAAAAACATTTTTGAGTAAGTTGGTAAAAATTCGGTGACAGATCAAAATTGTTTGGTTTGACTATCTACAGTCTACGAACCCATAGAAGTATGATTACACCCAGCAGGTAAAGCTGTTGAATCGTTTCGTGTCTAATAAGTGATTCTCTGACTTCATAAATTGAAAAGAATAATTATCGTCTTTAAGAAATTAACAGTATGTTAATCTATCTGAATATTATTGAAAGAAGAACCGTTTCACATGACCAAAAATCAAAAAGAAAGATGCCTGTAATTTGAATTTGAAAAGCATTAGGTTTGACTACCATGGAAAAGTCAAAATTGGATGCCCTCATAAGCAGCACAAACTATGTAATAAGATAAAATCCAAAAATATCTACAACAAGCCAGAAACTCGAGCAGTTGAATGCACTAAAAAAGATACACAAACATGAAACAACTAAAAGCAAAGGCACAAAGAATGTCTTTCATTCAAAATTCTTGATTTGCAAAGAAAAGATTCAATAAAAGTAGCAATTTCTTGGGAATCAAAACTTTAAACAAAAGGGGTTTATGAAATTACTTGAAAACAGAATTTCAATAATCCAGGGCGGAAGAGTTAGTCATTAAGTCAATTCAATCAAATAATTGAGTACTAGAAGAAAGACTTAAGGCATGAATGAACCTTGGTACAAAGTTGTAATCTTACCTATGCTATATGGTTATGGCTGACTTCAAAATGCACCATAATGTACTAGCGAACTCAATGTTTCTCTAGAATTCCCATCCCTGTATGAGTTTATATGTGCTGATTCATAAACTTTTTGTTGGAGAAAACATTATCCTGTTAACAATAACAAAAGGAGACATGACATACCTCTTGTTGTTTGGTCTTTATAAAGGAGTTTGGGTCTTCCGTTGCAGGAAATGATCCAAAATTTGTATCTATTAACTTCAGTTTCGGAGTAGTTGATTGTCCATTTGTGAAAACTGTTATTTTTGGACAATATTTGATTTCCAAAGTATCTAATGATGGCCATACAAAATCCGGCTTCCCCAAACAAAATCCAGTAAGATTTGGAAGCTCGTGAAGTGCTATTGTTTTAAGACAAGGGAACACAACCTCAGTTGGTGAACTAGTTTCGGAATCTTCAACATGCTTCACAATCACATCCATGTACTGGCAATGACTTATTTGTAGCTCTTGGAGCTGCAATAGACTACCAACCATGCAACAAGTGAAAACGTGTCCAAGAAGATGACATCCAAAAATTGAGACCTTTGTAAGGTTTGGAAAGCTCAACACTATCGACTTGCTGCTCTTCCACATATGCTGCAGTGTAGGTATAAAATCCAGAGTTACCTCCTTTAGGTTTGGAAGTTCCACAACAGATTGTGTTTCATTCGCATCATCGTTTGACCCTTCTACTACTTCAAATACCTCCTCTATTATAGATAAAGCAAACCTATTCGAAATATAAAGCTTTTCAAGATTCTTCAGATTAAGCAACTCTTTGCATGGAAAAATTACCCCTCTTTTAACCGGGAGCTTTAAATCTACTTCAACTAAATTTGAAAAAGACTGAGGGAACTGAAGTAGCTTGACTATATCTGGAGTAGCACACATAGGGAGTTGAGTCTGCTAGGAAAAAACATAGATCATCACAAACACGACAATTATAAAGGACAAATACATTTAGTATACAAGAATATTAAAAGATCGTAAGTTCTATTATTCTTTGCTGAACCAAAACGTATTTCGAATCGACAGCCTTAATCTATGAAACTACCTACATTGATTATATGTAAAGATGAGCAATGCGGTAAATAGGGTTACAAATATTAAGATTTATATATTGCATTCGTTCAAACAGATGATTGTATTGTTTTTGTATATAAAAATGTTCATTACAGTTTTTTTTTTTTTTTGGGAAAAAGGTCAAAATGACATAAATTAACAAGTAAAAACTATTGATTTGATGACTTCAAAAAAGTAAAATTCATGTACTTGGTTAGTTCTAACTACGTTCGTCTACTTATTATGAATTATTACACATGTTATGTGAAAGTGAAGACTTTTAACTTGGTTGGTGAGGTTGGTGAATGTCAAAGAAGTTTGGTAAAGAAGTTGGTGCAGCCCCTATTATTGAAGGAAAATTTCTTATGTTTCCATTGTTAATAGTGCACCTCAAAACATGTATAAATAGGCCATTAGTTGAAGAACAACATGTACCACAACACAAATAAACACAGAAGCAATATACATTCCTAGTTATCCGCCGTGGACGTAGGTCATTTTTGGACCGAACCACGTTAAATTCTTGTGTTCTTAATTTGTGAGCTGAGTGTGTGAGTTCCGTGTCCGTATGCTAAGTGTCTCGATCCTAACAAGTGGTATCAGAGCCTTGGTATAGCTCCAGAGAGTGATTTTCTGTTTTTGGGTCGAAATTTTTTTGTCTCAAAAACGATTTTGGTTTACGCCGTTGGAAAGGTCTCGTTCCGCAGATTCCGAAAATATATTTTTTTTGGATTTTTTGAGCGTCGGAAGACCTCCAAATCACCGGTCAAAGTTGGTCAAAACTCGCCGGAAAGTTGGCCGGAAAAACCAGTTCGCCGGAGAAGACGACACTGTAGCACCGGAGTTTCGCCGGAGAAGACGACACTGTAGCGGTACTGTAGCATTTGCAAAACAGGTCCCTGAGGTTTCAGAAGTTGGAAAACAGGTCCCTGAAGTTCCAGAATTTGCAAAACAGGTCCTGAAGTTCCAGAATTTGCAAAATAGGTCCCTGAAGTTCCAGAAGTTGCAAAACAGGTCCCTGAAGTTCCAGAATTTGCAAAATAGGTCCCTGAAGTTCCAGAATTTGCAAAATAGGTCCCTGAAGTTCCAGAATTTGCAAAACAGGTCCCTGAAGTTCCAGAATTTGCAAAACAGGTCCTTGAAGTACCAGAATTTGCAAAACAGGTCCCTGAAGTTCCAGAATTTGCAAAACAGGTCCCTGAAGTTCCAGAATTTGCAAAACAGGTCCCTGGAGTTCCAGAATTTGCAAAACAGTCCCTGAAGTTCCAGAAAAGTGCAGTTTAGTCCCTGAACTTTCAGAAAATTGCAGTTTGGTCCCTAAACTTCAGGAAAAGTGCAGTTTAGTCCCTGAACTTTCAGAAAATTGCAGTTTGGTCCCTAAACTTCAAGAAAAGTGCAGTTTAGTCCCTGAACTTTCAGGAAAATTGCAGTTTGGTCCCTCAACTTTGTCAAAGTCGCAAAACAGTCACTCAAACATTTGTTTTGGGCAGTTTAGCCAGAAAATAATTTGGGTGGGGATTATATTTTGCAAATAACGAGCCAAGAACAGTTGAATCAAAATTCTATTTAATCGGTGAAGAACAGTTGAACTCAGAAGAAATTTAAAGAAATCGAAAACCAGTGCCAACAGCGTTTGTCGGGTTTTATCGATTCAGTTTCTGATTCTCAGTTCGGTATTCCGCTGTAGTTTAAATATGTTGATTATTTAACAGAGTTCAGAAGAACAGTCGTTAAATTTCAGACAAGGCTTTGTTTAGTGAAGATTGAAAAGTTGGTGGAAGATGCAGATTGAGACATTACGTGTCAGAAAGTTCAAGATGTGGTATTGGTAAAGGGAGAAAATTAGAGAATTACAGAAGATCAGACGTTCAGACAAATCCAGCGATGATCAGAGTTTCAGGGGTTCAAGAACAGATCATGGGATGAACATATCAAGTAATTAAGAGAAAATCCGTTTTTCGATAGATCCATCGGTGATTAGAAAGTCAGCAGACTTAGGTGTAATCACGGGATCAGAAAGTTCGGTGTTATTCATGACGTTGAGGTGTGGACATTCTTTAGAGTCGATGTCCAAATAGAGGAAATTCTGCTTCTGAGAATGTGTCTGGGTTTGATGCATTGGGACTCAGTGGAAGGCAGTGAAGACTCTTGGGTCAAGAATTCTGGTGCTTCATTTCACGCTACCCACAGCAGTGAAGCACTGCAGAATCTGAAAGTTTGAGACTTTGGAAAGGTAAGACTTGTGAACAATGAATGTTCGCTGTATATGGTCGGATTACCGTCTGAGGGAGTGACCGTCCCAGTTCAGAAGAGAAACAAAGTCCGGTTCATAGAGTCTCGTGGACAGAAGAAGGTTTGCTTTGCAGATGACAAACCCAGAGTCACAGGTCAGATTCAGGTTGAACGTGTTTGGAACGGTTCAGAAATACCAGTCAAGGGCATTCATAGCAGTGGGAGCAAAGGTTGTGTTTCAGCTAGAATACCCAGAACACAGTGGGTTAAGAAAACCAGTATTCCATCTGTAAAAATCTCTCCAGATTATCTGCTACACATGGAGAGTGTCATTTGTTCTCAAGATGTTCCAGGATCGGGCAGTTCATTTCAGTGGGAGCCGGTGGAGACAGAGAACAGGTCAGTGGCAGACTTAGCCATGACTAATGTGTTGGAGCTAACGGAAGCTTCAACTAGCCTTCAGGAAAATTGAAGAGAAGGCCAGGGTAACTAGGAAAGAGCTAAGATCAAAAGTGTTTTTTGGAATGCACAGTTGAAGCACAGGTGAAGATTGTTCCGTGGCTTCAAGTGAGAGATTGAAGAATTGTTGCAAGAAATGGACGGTAGATAAAGACTACGATGTTAAAAATCTTCAAGTGGGAGATTGTTATGTGAAAGTGAAGACTTTTAACTTGGTTGGTGAGGTTGGTGAATGTCAAAGAAGTTTGGTAAAGAAGTTGGTGCAGCCCCTATTATTGAAGGAAAATTTCTTATGTTTCCATTGTTAATAGTGCACCTCAAAACATGTATAAATATGCCATTAGTTGAAGAACAACATGTACCACAACACAAATAAACACAGAAGCAATATACATTCCTAGTTATCCGCCGTGGACGTAGGTCATTTTTGGACCCAACCACGTTAAATTCTTGCGTTCTTAATTTGTGAGCTGAGTGTGTGAGTTCCGTGTCCGTATGCTAAGTGTCTCGATCCTAACAACACACATCTCGGCCACACTATTTTTGTTAAATTTTAGTTAATTGAAGCTACATGAATGATTAGTTTGGAAACGATGAGAAGAGAAAATAACAACTTGATTAAGTAACTTCTAGCATCACAATAGTTATTAAGGATTTATGTTAGGTATATAATATATATGAGTGGAAAATATGTAAAATAAGGTATTTTTTTTTCCTTAAACGAATGAAGATCTCGGTTGTAAGTTCCTAATTAATGATTTATGACAAGTACAAGTTGATTACAATAAATCCATTTATAATGAAATTCAAATGCTTTTAATAAGAATAAACTTGTCATGTATCTTTTCAAATACGCAAGGAAACTTTTTTTGTATTCAATATATTTGATGTAAATGCTGTTTAAGTTATTATGTCTTCGATTTTTAAGGAATTCGACTATTATGTGCTCAAAATTCGAAAAGGCTTGCAAATTAGAGCTAAAATGTTGTACTTTTTAAATTATACCTAATAGCATACACAATGCTAGAGATTCATAGATACAGTTACTATATATAAACTTTTTGATTTTGTAAATTAGGCTTCACTATCAATAAACTTATAAACTTTTTAAAAGATTACAAATGGGTCTCATAATATCTATTTATTTATTTAAACTATAAATTTTATATTAAATCACATAAACAAAAAAATGTTTTACTTTATGTATATTGTAATAAAGTTACAAATAAAGTAAAAAAACTAAAAATATAAGTGATATTCAATATTAGTACCTTGAAGGTATTACTTGAAAAAAAAAATATTCGAAGAATAATAAATATCTTATCTTATTTAGTTTTAATAAATGCAGGTAATATGTTAAATGATTAAAATTAAATTAAAAACTAGAACAATACGGTGTAACTAAAAACCATCCATAAATAAAAAAAGTTAAACTGAAATCTTAGAAGCTTTTTTTCCCGTAAGTGCCCATTTTGTATGGTACATTAGTTGAATAATTGCTCACACTCGGTGCTACTACTTAGATTGAATGTATTTTTACAATGGATCATTTTTTGTCAAATCAAAAGACACCTCTTATGTCAAAATATACCAAAACGTTTTTACTATTTTTGTGATAGAAGTTAATAATGAAGTTAATTTCAATAAATTATAATATTTCTGTTGTTTTGAAGATATTAAATTTTTTTTATGATATTATTTATGAAAATAATACATTATTTAATAAACTAACTCTGTAAAAATATCTAAATTAAATATTTTGTTTTGCAACGAACCCAAAAAATTATGTGGTGCAATGAGAAGATAATATTTAATATAAAAGTAATATAAAAATTAACTACTATTGATAATACTTTACAACATCTGACGAGATCTTTTTAATGGTTTTTTTTTTTTTTTTTTGAACGGCAAATATATTAGAAATCCTCCTAGTTATGTTAGTGTCAGGGTTTGAACCCTGGTCAGGGTTTGAACCCTGGACCTCCAAGTTAGTATTACTCCATGTTAGCCAAGTAGGCTAGCCCCAACTTGTGGTATAATTTGTTAAAATATAATACATAGTTTTTATTATATACTTCTATTAAATTAAGAAAATATAATAAAATATTAAAGGTGTATAATATAGATTAAAAAACAAAGGGTGTAAGTGTAACTAACAACTTCTATAAATATAGAACGGTTTTAAATGAAAATTAAATGATTTTTTCTACTTAACAAGATTTTGAGACACTACACAAAAATGAGTTTAACACGAATGTGACCAATCACCCATGTGCATTCTAAAATTGTATATGTTAAAGAAAGCTTTTGTTTTTGAAAATACCACTAGTAGGGAGTGCTGCAATTGGGTCTTTGTATTTAGTTCATCTAACTTAATTTAAAAGTTAAGTGGTTACCTTATGTATTAGTGAATATAACATCCTTCTTATTAATATCTTAGGACCAACATAATAATTTATAACAACATACCTCGTGCATTGTATTTGAGGAATCCAAGTTGAGGCCGCATTCAAGACTATGCTTGCCTATTCCTGTATGTATGTAGTTGAGCTTTGGGGCCTCCGAGTGACCAGATGTGAAAATCATCATTTGTGGGCAGCCATAGATTGTAACAGTTTCCAGTAATGGCCATTTGAACTCATTCATCCCCAAGAAGAAACCCTTAAGTTCTGGTAAATTTGCTAGTGTAAGGGACTTGAAACGAGGAAAGACTATAGTTTTACAGGTTTCTATGCGCCCTCCATCTTCCTTCACAATCACTTGCATTGCCTTGCATTCTTCTACTGTTAATTCTTTGAGTTGCTTGAGGCTTTCAAGTGTGGAACTTGTGAATATATATTCCAAAACTTCACAGTTTGAGATATACAATTTAGTTAAATTGGGCAATTCAACCAAAGTCATATCTGCTGACCTTGGGATGGTCATTGTAGTAAAAGTATCATCACCAACATTATTAGTACCATCAACACCATCATTGTTGACCCCTTCAATTTCAAATAGCTCCACCATTGACTTACATCCTGATATCTCCAACTCTTCAAGCTTATGCAGTTGTCCCACTACAGAGGATGGAAATACTCTTGACAAGGCTTGACAGTTCCATATATAAATCTTTTTGGAGTATTGGCATAAGAACCAAGAAACAACACCGAATTCAGAACACTACAACACATGAAAAATCAATGGAGCTGACTGAATTAATAAAGCTTAGATGTTGGCACATACAAACTGCTGTTAAAATATTAACCCAATGTTTGCTCCTTATAAATGTGGTTACAAACACAAGTGCACATGACTAAGGTACTTAAGTAACAATGTCGCCCAAGGAAATTGAAATTCAAATTTAATATAGAGCCATGATTTATGAAGAGAAAATAATGGTATTGGACTCTATAACCTATTACCTCCTCAAAGTGGAATGTTAAAAACATAACTTTACTTTTAAATTTATTATCAGATACATAATTTGCAATCAATTTATGAAAAAACTTTTCTCTTAAATTTATTATTAGAAAACATAATTTGCAATCAATATACATATATTTTCATACTTGCATTGATTAAATCATCTTCTTTGTGTTTTAAACAATTTAACAATTAACCAACTTGAAGGGTAACTTAGGACACAATGAAAAATTGGAGAACAATTTAATACAAAGAATGTTAGCATTTCAATCATTGTTCATACATGATTTATTTAAAGTCTTTCATCATGTGTGTGTGTATGTGTGTGTTACTTCTAAACCTAAAAATTATGTCTAGCTTATCCAATGTTCATAAAGGAAAGTTTTTCTTATTACCATTAGTGAACCTAGAATTCTATGGACCAAATTATAATAAAATGTTAAAGGTGTATTAAACTCCAATAGGAAAATGATCTTTTTTTTGGCCTCCTATGGAGCCGAGGTTCCGACACGCTTTGCGAGCCGACTAATCCCCGGGCGACTACCCGCTTCGCGAGTAGCCCAGAGTCATCGCGGGTGAACCTCTGTGGCCACTAGGGGTTTTTGTTCCTCCTTGGATTAGAACCTGGCACCAAAGGTCATTTTGACCTTTGGAGACCAAGCTCTAACCAACTAGGCACCACCCTTGTGGTTAAAATGATCTTTATTTTTAATATCAATGTATATTGCAAAAATAGAGGTCCATTCATTATACACTAGATTGTATACATGAAATCTATCTTAGTTTTAGTATTTTTGAATAGGAAGCCTTTTTAGAAACAAGATTTTTGTTGCAATCAATCTTTTTCTTAAAGGATTAGAAATTTATAATGGATAAATGAAAATATTGAGGTTTGCTTATAAATGAAAATCTTGGCATTTGCCTTTATGATAGTTCAACGGGCTCCTTACAATTAGCGGTGAGCTTGGTACCAGAACCGGACTGGACCGACCGACCAACCTGGTACCAAACTGAAAAAATACCAAAACCGAATATGGCCAAAAGTGAGAACTGAATACTGAACCAAAGCATAGGGTATGCTGGCGGTTTGGTTTGGGAAAACAGGCTTAGCTTGGAATTTACAAGTGTGAGATTTATCAAAAAATTAAATACTTTGAATGAGACATTTTTCTAGGACAAAACAATAAGTTGTTAACCGGAGTCTTTTGCCACATATTGTATTTATATTTTCAGTTGGCATAAGAGATAAGATCAAGTTAGGTAAATTTTCATATTTGGTTACATGTAAACAAAAAATTATAAATCAATAAAATCATTTTTGTTCCATTTTTCATACTAACTAACAAAAATTATCAAAACTGTTGAAATGAGTAATATACATCAGTTCAATCAAATTTTCTCTCCTTCACATTCTGGTCCATCTATGTGAGTTAATTTTAATTAAAATTGGACAACAAATGCATTTAATTTGTTTTACAACCCTGTGTTCTATAAATCTCTTTGATAACCTATGCAAACAGAAAAGCTATAAGAATGAGGTATGTAGCTATTTAGTTTGTCTTTCCAGCTTTAGAAGAATTAGCGTATGATAAGTTATATAACTCAGCTAATGGAGAAAAGAATATAAAAAATAAAAATAAAACATAAAATTGGATATGTATAGGATTCACTTAAAAGGAAGCATACCTTGAAGTGATCATGGATGGAAGTAGTTGTGATTGTAGAGCTCCTGCTCCTGCCCCTCGCATTACCTCCATCGATACTCTTTAGGCATGGCAGATCAGCAAGTTTGAGTTCATCAAGAAAAGGGAAGGATATGGTGTTTGTGTGATGTGTAGATAAAGATGTATCCATTTCATCATTTTCATCATATCTATTTGAAACAACTTCTTCAATACCATAACAATAAAATATTTTCACCTCCTTTAAGTTGGGAAGAAGTTTGCCCATGAGAGGTGAAAATAAGTACTTTATGCTATCACAACTCATGAGATATATGGTTGTGAGGTTGTGGAATGAGGATTGTGATTGGTTTTGAGGAATTACAAGTTTGTTCCAATTGCACTTCCACACATGAATCATTTTCTCCATATTTCTTAAATCTAAATAGTTGAGGTAGGGAAGTGGTAGTGGTTGATGATTATGCGGAGTTGTTGTGAAATCTCTGCTGCTACTACTTCTACTTGAACTCTCTATCTCAAACACCACTTCAACATCCTTACATCCGATTAACTGAAGGAAATCAAGAACAGGTTTGGGATGAATTGTGAATCCAGCATCAGCAATATCACCATACACCTCTGTAATCTCTGCCTTTTCCTTGGATATGACATTAATCTGCAGGTATCTCAACAAAAAATATAATTAGAAATCTCCAGCGACTACAATTAAGTTAATTAATTATTCATAACTTGCACACCGGTTCATATTTATTTATATAATTTGACAATGAAAATAAGGATTTTAATAATTTTTAATGACTTAGTCGATCCGCACAATAAATACGCAAAATATATGCAGGTACACAACTACATAAAAATAAAAATTTTAGACCATATTACAAATTTGGTCCCTGGGTGTATCTAGTTTTTTCAGTTTTGGTTCATAAAGAAATCTTTTTTGCTATTTTGGTTCCTATTTGATGCTTCCTTAGCTGTGTTGATCCCTATCACACAGACCTTTATTTAAGTCTGTTAATGCCTCATTAAATGACTATTATGCCCTTTATATATTTTGTATTATTAATTGTTATTATAATATAATTATCATAGGGCCCCATCATCCCCCTATCAACTGTTATTACTCAACTCCTTTTCCATGATTGACTTCTCCACCACAATCTCGATCTGTCCAATCTTCCTCCATTGTAATCATGTAATTTCCTACCTAGTCACCACTACCATAGTCGATCTCAATCTCATGTGCATTTTTCAATTTTCATAGTCATCATCATCATCAAGCATGGGAAATGCAAGAAAAAACATTAACTCAACTATTATATTTTATTATCTTCAACACATTATTCATTGAGCTGAAATACAAAATCATCATTTACAACATGGTAACGCAATCCAAAACCAGACAACCTATTTCCAAAAGAAGTTATGTTTTTTAGGGTATCAAATGAGCGAAATCTAATATTTACGTAAAAAAGTTGCAGGACAGGTGGGGAATGATGCAAGAAAATTCAGCAAGGTAATTTATGGAACACCATGGACTCATGATCAGTGAATATGTATAATCTATGCATTTAATGGAAATATGTATAATTATTATGTTTTAGTTGCTCTTAATAATGCCTACTAGTATTTGAAGTTACAATTGTTAAAATATAATTAATAACACATGCTTATAGGTGTGGAGAAATAACAAAAAACTTGCTTATAAATAAGTAATAATAATATTATGAAGGTTGAATGAGATCCACACCTAGCAATGTGGGAAATCTAGCCTACTTCTCCTCACTTAAAAGTGTAGGGATATACGTAATTTTTCCATAATTTAAATTTGGAGTATTAACTTGTTCATACACATTCTGAAGTGTAAAGAATTAGAAATAATTTATCATGGTGCATTTCTTTACAAGTTAATAATATCATACACTTTTTACAATGAATAAAAATTGAGTACGATTGATTGACTTGTTGTAATGTGCTGTGTATGTATATATGTATATGTATGTATGTACACACACTCACACAAGAGTTTGTGTGAGTGTATATAATGTCCTAGAGCCTTCTTATTTCTGGCTATGTTTAAAACCCAAGAGTTTTCTTGAGGATTAATATCACAGAATTGTTTATCTTTGACATGGCCAATTTCAGAGAATACATCTTCAAGTTCGATATACTCATCTTTCTTGTACTCTATGCTATGGTGACTATTAGTCAAAGCATATCCTATAAGATAGGTTATTGAAAAAGGTTTATCTCCTGGATTCATAAGATCACTTCTTTCAAAATGATGAATAAAATATAAAGCTTTATCTATGTTTGATGATTTCAAGTCTAGAGCAAACTTTGGATAGACTGAAAACATAAATTTTTGGTAGGCCAAATTTCCTTTGGCCGCCCCAAGGACGCAGTCCTGTCGATCATTGATTCTATTGTCGATTAGGGCCATTTTTATAGGAGAATTAATTCCTGCTTGAAATTGAGATTTGATTAAAATCTTGACTGCTCCGATATGGATCATTCTGATTTTAGATCTTATCTTAGTAGGAATACTTTTTAGGTTATTGTTTATTTGTTCTTTAGTTAAAAGAGGTAAATAAACAGATCCTATAGTATCTTTTATGTCAACTGACATTTCTTTAGTGCTGACGAAATAAAATATTTCGTTTTTCCTTTTAAGTGGATTTAAAAAATTAAGTTTTGAAGGGATATTTTTAAAGATATTTTCTTTCTTAATTTTTAAATCTGCTTTCCTAACTCGAGATAGAAGATCTTGTTTTATTGAAAGATTTGCTTGAAATCCATCTTCATTCTCAACATAGGTTAAGATTTGATTTTCTTCTGAAGTGTTTTCTTCAGAATCTTTGAAAATTTCTTTACTCATTAGAAAACAAAAAGTTTTGTTTTTAAACGAGAAATTTGTTTATGTCTCCATCGAATAGAAGCTCTTATGAGCCGTCTAGCATCATCGAGATGTGAGTTGTTCAAAATATATACATACACATACACAAAAATACATGTGAGTGTGTATATAGAGACACATATACATAAATGTTGTAACATCAAAATAGATACCGAAAGTTCAATGACATGACATACCTTTTGGATTTTCCGAACCAATTCAATGTTTCTCCCGCTTTCTTCCCAAGGTCTCCTACCATCTATACTCACATTCATAAGTGCTTTCACATCAGAATTAGTGACCACAGGTGTGAATACATTTACAAAGCTCTCACACCATTCTATCTCTATCTTCTCAATAGCTTGAAAGCTACGGATGAGGATATTAGAGCTACCTTCACCATTCATCCTCCACAACTCTCTTAGCTTCTGCAAACTAGATGCTGTAATCCGTCTCAAGTTGCTACTGTATTCTTCAATTTCTCCAGCACAACTAATGTCGATGTTAAATAACACTTCAATGCTTCCACATTCAGAAACATGAAGCTCTTCCAGACGACCCAGCAAAGACATGGGATTGGTTGGAAACAGATTCACAATATTATCACAGTATTCCACTTTAATCTCTCTCAACATGCAGGCATTGACTTCGTCACTACTACTAAATTCATAAGGCCATATCCCATTCAGCTTATCCATCCACCTAACTCGCAATATCTCCAACTTACGAATCAGAACCTGCACAATAATTAAGACTCGTTGATCATCCATAGCACTGTACGAACAATTTATTGCGGAATTACATTAAAAATATTTTTGTTAAGGAATGCCCTAAATAATATATAAACTTTCATTACTTGGTCAAACTATGTAACTGTTAACAAATATGTTAATATAGAAGTACCTCTTTGTTGAAGAAAGGCTGAATTGTAGAAATGTTACTCGACATAGAAGATGTTGCTGATGAAATCCCCGGATAAATGCTAGTTAAATTAGGAAGACGGTCAAGTCTCAACTCCACCAGCTGTGGTAGCTCAATTACGTTAACAGTGTTAGAAAGACCTACAAATTTTGGTAGATTATTCAAAGATAGAAACTTTAGTTCCAGAAACTTTATTTCCCCAGCTCCACCATTTGTATTGTGTGCAAGTACTACTAGTACAGGGCATTGTGAAACTATAAGGCGCTCAAGTTTCATCAAACCATTTGCCACAGGGACAGTGAAAAGGTAGCTTAAGTTTTCACAGTTGAAAACATCAAGGACTGTTAGATTATTAAATGACTGTTGAGGAAAAGGAACAGATTCCACTAGAACTTCTTCAAGATCATTCATACCATTCACCTCCAAATGAAGCACGTCGGTTTTCTCAAACAACTTAATCACTTTAGATTCCAGTAGCTCATCTTTGTTAGTGACCAACTTCAATGTGTTTTTAAATGAGTGCATCTTTTGGCCCGTATTGCCTCCTAAACTACATCCTATAGAGATCCTAAATCTTTCAAGTTGCGTGAACTGAATATTCTCAGGCAGCTTACGGTTGTTCCCAAAGAACTCTACTTCTAATGCAGAAAGGTGCTTTGAACATTCTGCTAATTCATCGCGATTGCCATCTGTGAAGCGAATAGCCTTCTCATCAACAACTCTCATATAAAGCTCTTCAAGCTTTACCAAACTTTTCAAGACACCATCATCAATAAGAAGATTGACACAACCCGTCAAATCTAGTAACTTTAGCTCCTTCAACTTTCCGATTGTGGATGGTAACTTTCTGATGCCACAATGAGAAAAACTAAGAACTTCCAAATTCAATAGTTCACCAATAACAGAGCAATCAAACATCAATACACATTGATGGAAAATGAGTGTTCGGAGCTTGGTGGAACACTCAAGTGATCTGGGAAGCAACGGATACTGCATTTTTTCATACGCTATAACTTCAAGATTTTTCATTTTATCATAAAAATCTTCAGGAAACTTGAGCAACTTATCTCCATCCATAAGTCTCAAAAGTGATAGGTTTGGGTATTTAAAGTCTCTAGGAAACTCGGTCATACCCTTGCAAGTCATAGAAATTTTTTTGGAGGATTCACTCTCTCTAGTTGTAGTTGAAGTCCAGTTTGAAAAATTACCATGGCTAATCATCCATGAATAGTCACTACTGGAAACTTTACTTAACACAAAAGTCAGCACAAGATCATGCATTTTGACACACTCAAGGTAATCACTATTGATCAACAAATTTGCACCTTTGAGATTCTGCACACATGTTTTTGTCCTGTCTCTAGCATCTCCCAAACTAGAAACTTTATTTAACAACTGTAGGCCCCATGCATATCTTGTGAGTTCCTCGACTGGAATATCAAAGTCATCTGGAAACAAGCCACACAGAAGAAAAATTGCTTTTTCCTCCTCTTTTTGTATATACTCATAGCTTATTTCAATTATTTCTTGCACATTGTTATCAAGGTCGTTCTTCTTCAAACGGTTGAGTGTATCTCTCCATACATATTTTTCTCTAACTTTAAGGGTTGTGGCAATGAGTTTGATGGCAAGGGGCAAATACCCACATCTACTCACGATCTCACTTCCAAATCGATTGAGCTCATTATCATATTGTGTGCTTCGAGCACCTATGATTTTCCAAAAGAAATTATGTGCTTCGAGCTCCTCCATGACTTCCACTCGAACTTCTTTTAAATCCAAATTAGCTTCTTCTGCAATTTGTTCGCAAATTGTTTGAAATCGTGATGTCAGCAACAACTTGAAGCCATTGGGCAAGGGACTTAGTCCGATATCTTTGAGTTCAATCGTTTCCCATAGATCATCTAATATTACTAAAACATTTTCTTTTTTTTCTGACACCTTCTCAAATGTGATACGAAGACGATCTGCCCTTGCTTCCACACTCGTTTGAGTTAGATGTTGGTCCATATAGTCTGCAACAGATTGCTGAACAGAATGCTTGTTAATCTCTCTCCCAATAACCACCTTCACAATCCAATGAAACATCTTTTTGTTTTCTGCTGTCTTTTTCAGTTGTTCCATCATTGTAGTTTTCCCCACACCACCCATTCCGCATAGGGCTACTACTTGGCAAGTGTGATCTTGTTGAAGGAACCCAATGGCTTCATTAAAAATCTTCTCTCTTGATTTGAAGTCATTTTGAGCATCGCCATCAGATGGTGCAGAAGTGTCCACTTTTCCAAGAGGTTTTTCAGCATCACTCCAACGCATCTCAAGCGATTCTTTAATAAGATTATCGATCACTTCAGTATTCTTAACCGCTTTTCTTCCGACTTGGTACCTCATTTTAATGTCAAAGCATCCACTCTCAGTACTTGAAATGCTTTGAACATCCTTCTTAATATTTTCAACCTCTTTCAACCAATCCGGTACACGAGCAGGTACCTCCATATTACTCCTATCATTTTTGTTGAAGTGATTTTGTACATCGAGTCTTTTACCTTCCAATTGTGTCATTTTAGTAGTCATGTTTCTAACATGTGTTGTGGAGGAAAAGAGATATCCTAGCTGTTTCTTCACCGGAACCATCAAAGAATCAATAATAGGAGTAATGATTAGAGATACAAACTCCATCTTCAAATATTTTAGCTTTTAGAAAGACCTGCAAACCATGTAACAAATAAAAAACCGAGATGAAATGGTCAATAAGTATACATTTCTCTATTCATATTTTCATTATTATTTACAAAACATATCTTTATTTTTCATGCATCATTTATAATCGATTGATAAATATTAATTAAAAATTCTCTTTCAAGATTCAGATACCTTGTATCAGAAAAGAGAAGGAATGCATAATCCATGGATGGCGTGTTATTTATGTTACATTTACATATTGTACATTGTTAGCGACATCGGCATTTATGGACCTGGAGAGTGTGGTTGCCATTTGTTGGGGTAGTCCGCCACCAACAAGACTATATCGGGAAGGTCTAATTTCCCTTCTTCCACCACTCTCCTCAAAACCCAACTTAATTTTTCACTGAAGACGACGACCTTATTTACGACCATGACCTAGAAAAACTCTCAAACCCTTGAAGTTCCAGAAAAAAGCAGAAAAAATAAAGGACGGATTCAGTCATCCGATCGAGACCCAGCGAGACAACGCCATCTTTCGTAAGCTTGTTGGTTGTCCTGGTTGTCTCTTCCACGACTACGATCGCATTGTTCCATACTCTAAGGGTAAAATCGTTAGGTTTTACAGGAAACGATTAATCTAAGATGTATAGGAATTAACTTATTCAGAAAAGCTCTTTACTACCAAAATTTCAAGGCGAGATATGAATCTTCTTGAATTCTCAGCACATGGAAGGGGGCAAGATATGGATGACTTTTAGAGCATTGACAGCTGATTCGTTGACTCAGTCAAGGTCAAAGCTAGGGCATATTGTCTGACCCATATTTACTTTATTTTACAGAAATGGGCTTTCAATAGGCTTGGGCCTGGTCATCTTCCTCTAGTGCTATCTTATGTTGAAGCATCACAAATTGTTATATATAGGAGTATAGGACGTGTAAAGGTCATTTACTGGAAAAGAAACATCTATTAATCTTAACATTTCCCAAATAGAATTACCTAACTAAAACGCATTCTTTTGGAATCTGTTTTAGCCAAGAATCTCTTTGACCAAGGGATGTAAGTAGGTCGAGGTACTCATAAGCTATTCGGACTCGGTTTGTTAACGATTTATTCAAAATTAAACAATTTAGAGCTTGTTTACTAAACAATTTTGAGTTAGTGGGCTCGCAAGCCTAAACAAACATATGTAATATGATAAACTTTTTTTAAATATAAAGGTAAAAATATAAAAGTCCATAGTGAACCAATATCAAAATTAAGATATTAAAACAATAACTTTGAACAACGAGAACTATATGATTTCAATAAAAAAAATATAAGTCAAAGTTACATTTAGAACATGAAATTTGAAATAAAAAAATTTATTCGTTATGATTATATGAATTTAATTATTTACGAAAATATTAAATTTTTTTTGTAAATTAAATAGACTTTTATTTATTAATTTATTATTATATATTTAGACATGCATAATGGTCGATGTCGATGTCATCTTCGGTAACTTAAAGTTTAAAATAATAAGTAATGTAGTAATGCTATTGAAAGTTTTATTTTGATAGATATGTACTTGTAAATATTAATTTACATTTAAATATTAGCTATACATTTAACGGCAAGAAAAATTTTATGAAAAAATAACAAAAAGCCTAGCAAAATGCTACCATAAACTATAGCTAACATAACTTTATTTCATGCACATATATACTAGAAAAGTTTAAGAAGATGCAACTAATTAAGTCAAAATAATGCTTAATAACATATACAACCCATGAACAAAATGAACCTTGAGGTCTAAAAATTTGCTAACTAGACAACAAATTAAAATATTTCTAAACTTTTCCACGTATAAGTCTATTTTCAACATTAAATATGGTTATTTGAAGAAAATATATATGAATGAACTTCATAAGGTATTTAAAGGAAGGGTGTGTCAGAAAATGTGTAGAAATGTATATTGTGATGTTACTTAGGGAGAAAAAGGAGAACGAGATAGCAACTTCTATAAATAGGGAAATAGTGAAATGGAAAAACATAGTCACATTTGATCAACTATGTCCAAGTCAAAATATTCAACTTAGTAAGCCAATATCAATGTGAAATCTCTCCGGTTTAAGTTTATTTGAGAAAAGAGTCGAGCTCAAGCCGAGTCTCTTAGATCACTTATGAGCCGAGCAGGATCTTGATTATGTTGAGGATTGACTCGACTCCTTTCCATGCCTACTATTATCTATGCTCAAACTACAATTTAACCCATTCAAAACTAAGTTATCATGCCATGGATTTCTTATGAAGAATTTTGTTGGTTTCGGCAACAAATTGTGCATAGCAGTGACAATATCTAATTTTTATCCATCGACAGTTTCAGGTCTTCTTCTTCTAGACTATGGCATCCTCGTCTTGGACATCTATCACTATTTCATCCCCGTTTTGTCTATCTATTGGACTATGCGTATTGTCAACTTCCATATCTAAATTCACTGAATAAATTTGATCTACAACATTTTCATAGGACTTCTAAATGTACTAGATTACCATTTTTCATAAATTATTTCATAATAGAAAACCTTTTTAAATAATTCAATGTGATTTTAGGGCCTTCTCTCACTATCTCTCGTTTCAGTTCCCCTTATACATTAGTTTTGTATACAGTTACATTCGATTCGTACAAATTCACCTCTTAAGGCATTGCCATCAAGTTCTTGACATGTTTGTCACTCTAAATCACACTTTGGAAATCCATTTTCAACACCATCAACATAGAAAAGTCCCAGATGATCGATCTACCCTCACACTACTACGTGCAAAAGTAAAGGGTAGATTTTCCATAATGATCAAGCAATAGAAAGACCCGTCATCCTCATCAAATTTTATTTGATACCCGGAAAATTTACTTGGCGGTCATTACATAGCCACCTAATCCACCCACACTTGACACCACCTTTAACCCATAGGATTGATAGAGAGGATGCTCATTGGTAACATGTAAATTCACTGAATAAATTTGATCTACAACATTTTCATAGAACTTCTAAATGTACTAGATTACCATTTTTCATAAATTAATTCATAATAGAAAACCTTTATAAATAATTCAATGTGATTTTAGGGCCTTCTCCCACTATCTCTCGGTTCGGTTTCCCTTATACATTAGTTTTGTACACAGTTACATTCAATTCGTACGAATTCACCTCTTAAGGCATTGGCATCAAGTTCTTGACATGTTTGTCACTCTAAATCACACTTTGGAAATCCATTTTCAACACCATCAACATAGAAAAGTCCCAAATGATTGATACCATCACACTACTACGTGCAAAAGTAAAGGGTAGATTTCCCCATGATGATCAAGCAATAGAAAGACCCATCATCCTCATCAAATTTTATTTGATAACCGGAAAATTTACTTGGCGGTCATTACATAGCCCCCTAATCCACCCACAATTGACACCACCTTCAACCCATAGCATTGATGGAGAGGATGCTCATTGGTAACATGTAAGTCCTACGACCTGACTAGTTATGTTCTTCGTATAATTTTTTACACCCATTCATGTTATAAACCAACACTTTACCCACTTCAATTATGTTTAGTATCTCTTTAATCACAGACTCGTATTTCTATAATATTTTGGATAATTATTCAAATAATATAATGTGAGATTGGGCGTGGCAATAAGGTCAATGCCAATTATGTTTAGTATCTCTTTAATCACAGACTCGTATTTCTATAATATTTTGGATAATTATTCAAATAATATAATGTGAGATTGGGCGTGGCAATAAGGTCAATGCCTAAATTTACAGGAGCAACAACAAGGCCACCGCCTTTTTTAATGCATGACTTAAGGCAATGAATTTGTACATATTTTAAAACTATATATACTATTCAATTTTATATATATATATATATATATATATATATATATATATATATATATATATATATATATATATATATATATATATATATATATATATATATAGAGAGAGAGAGAGAGAGAGAGAGAGAGTTGTAGAGTCTAATCATCACTTTCTCTTTATTGCCGCTACTAAAACTTAGCAATGGGTCTTACTCCCAAAAAAAGTAAGTTGGATTAAAGGGAGCTGCCCCTCAAAGAACATTTTTCCTAAGTTCATTGTTGGCAAATGCAGGCATAGCTGCAGTGTAATTTGCGTTGTTCGAGCACAAGATCTACGACGCTTGAGCAAAAGGTCTATGGTGTTTGGCACAATATATTTGGTGCTTGGAACAAAGTTTGTTGTGCTAAAAAATGGTTGTGGTGCTTGGCATAAGGTCTGCAACGCTCATCACAATGTTTCTAGTGCTTATTGAGCAGAGCCTCTGTTCGATTTATTACATTTAGGTTTGTGGTGCACAAACAATAGGGTATGTTCGATTTATTACATTTAGGCACCCACACATAGTTTTATTAGGTCATATTGTCATTATAAATAGATCCCAATGTACTCATGTAACTCTGAGTAGAAAGCATGCATGACGGATACAATTATAATAAAAAATCACTTCTAGTTCGTTTGTGGATTAGTTGATCACTTCGATCATGTGAACATGTTAAATCCTTATGTTCTTTATCTTTTTTCTCTGCATCTTTAGCATGTGTGTTGTGTATTTATAAATTATTGATCCTAACAACCGGTATCAGATTTATCATTGAAGATGGAAAGGTTATGACCAAAAAATTCAAAGGACATGACATTGGCTTTTGGAATATGCATATGGAAGATTTTATATCAAAAGAAACTACACATTCCGTTATGTGAGAAGAAACTCAAAGCAATGAAGCAAGAGGATCATAACGTATTAGATCTATAGCCTTTTAGTGTGGTCTGATTGTTATAGGTGAAGAATGTATGTGTATAACATTTTCAATGATAAAAAAATGTTTAGGATGATGAATGCATTATCTAACATATGTGAGAAACCCCTAGTTGTGAATAAGGTTTTCTTAGTTGGACAGTTGGTCAATGCAAAGATAAAGGAAGGTGACTCAATGACAAATCATGCAAAGAAGTTTAATTTTATTATATTAATTTGATAATATATAGGTTAGTATCGGTTGACATAAAATTTTCTGATGAAATTTGGACGGCGCTATTATTATCCTCACTACCCTAAAGTTGGTTTAGGACAGTTACGTAATTAGCAGTTTATCAAGGGAAACTAAGGTTTCTTTAGGTATGAACTAGACATTAAAGAATGTCATATATATTCCAGACTTGAAGAGGATGATGATATTAGTGGGTGGTTAGATAATGAAGGTCACCATGTTGATTTTAGTGATCATTGATGGAAGGTAACAATGGAAACCTAATGATTTCTCAAGGACAAACTTGAGGAACATTATATATGGTAAAAGTTTCTCTAAATTGGTAAAATATAGTTTTTGAAGATATATAGGCTTTCTACTCTATGAAACCAGCACATACATCTAAGAAAGGGATTAAGATGTTAGTTTCAAAAGACATAATTTCATATTTGAAGAGTGTGACAATTGACTTTTGTGGGCCTTGTGTTCTTGGAAAATAAAATATTGTTACATTTTCAAAGATGTGGCAACCACCCAAAGCTAGGAAGTTGATGTTATATCATTATGATGTTCATGGACCCATAACAATTTCTTCAATAAGAAGCTCACAGCATCATATTACTATCATCGATGACTGCATTAGGAATGTATGAGTTTATTTTCTCAAAAATAAATTTGAAATATTCAACACCATTAAGAAGTAAAAAGTTGTTTGTGGAACATGAAACTAATATGAAGATCAAGTGTTGAAGTTAGATAATAGGGGAGAATATAATAGCAAATAATATGTTGATTGTCATGCTGAAAATAGGATCAAATTTTTGAAAATAATTCCAGAAGCACCTCATTAGAATGGAGTTGTTGAGAGGATTAATAGAATATTAAGTGAGAGGGAAAAAAGAATGAGATTACATGTAGATTTATGAAAGATGTTTTGAGAAAATATAGTCAACATAGCTAATCGACAGGTATATCAATATCAAGAGATATCTTTTACACACTTGAAAGTATTTGTTTGCATCTCCTATATTAAGACTAATGATGTTGATAGACACAAGTTTGAGGCAAATGGAAATAAATATGCCCTTTATTGGCTACACGTTATATGGCATGGGATTTCATTTTAGAATGATCTAAGTAGGAGGGTTATCATAAGTAGCAAGGTCACGTTTAACGAGAATGCCCTTTATAACGACAAGCTTTAAGTAAATCTTGAAAGAAATAAGAAACCACACATGAAATATCAGGTTGTGTTCAATAAGTAGTAGGAACTTATATGAGCCCAAAAGATATAAAGATAGTAAGAGTGTAAAGGATAGTGGGAGTTCAAAAAGTGAAGCTACAAATAAGGTAGATATTGAAATTCTCACCACTAAAAGATCTACTAGAGGAAGAAGACGTCCAACAATATATTCATTAACAAAAAATTGCTTGATGTTGAGAGTGAATGGAGAGTTAGAATCTTATTCAGAGGCTTTAATGATAATGATTTCATACAATGGAAGAATGTCATAGAGGATAAGTTAAGCTCACTTGATAAGAGCCATACTTGTTCCTCACTTAAGTCATCAAAGACAAAAGAAAATAAGAAATAATTAGCTAAAATTCCTTATGCCTCAGCACTTGGTAGCATGATGTATGTTATAGTATGTACTAGATCGGATATCACTCATTTAATAGGAATCGTTAGGAGAATTATGTCAAACTCATGGAAGGAGCATTGGTTAGGAGTCAAGTGGCTATCATGATACTAAAAGGCACTACTAAGGTTACATTATGTTGTAGAAGAAAGAAGATAGTCCTAGAAAGTTTTGTTGATGTATATTTTAGAGGTTGTTCATATTTTGATAAAAGCACCACAAGTTATATGTTAAACGAGTTGGCTTAATGGGTCAAAAACACAACCCAGCATGATGTATGTTATAGTATGTACTAGATCGGATATCACTCATTTAATAGGAGTCGTTAAGAGAATTATGTCAAATTCAAGCAACCCATATAATTTAGGTCATAAGTACTAAGGGACATATTCATAAAACAAATATTTTATAAACTAATATAAGTAAATGGGTTTACTGGTCGACCATAAACCCGATCACCAAACCGGGCATGACCCATATAATAAATGGGTTAAACGAGTCAATAAATTGTTTTATATAACTTTAGACCTAAAGTTATATGTTAGCACAATAAAGTTTTAGTTAAATTTAACCATATTAAAATATACGTCTTATATTAAAACTTATACCATGTCCAAAATTCTCGCGATCAGTATTAGAAATGGTCGGAGAAGTGGTGGAACGTGCGGAACCACATATTGGATCACTCCAGTGCGGCACGAAGCCGCTGATGCCGAGTTGGCTCCTATGCCGCTAGCACGGGACACAAAATAAGACCACTTACATCAAAATAGCATTCACAGAAATGTTGAGGATGATCGGATAAGAGATCTTCCTCCGACTCCGAGAAATTGGTCAAGCAGGAGGATACCCTCGACTTACCTCTCTCTATAAAAGCCAAATCGTCTCAAGCATGAACATAATCGCCTTTTTTCCGAATTCCTAGCGAGTTAATCGAGTTCTTTTTTTCTTATTTCAAAGGTAGTCCTTTTCTTTCCCCAGACCGATGTGCTTAGTTTCGGTTAATCATTAGGCTCTTTTTGATTACGTAGGAACTTGGATTATTTTTAGCCTTTGTAATCGTAATCTAATTTCAATAATTTTTTCCATAGGTTAGTTTCTTTATTTCAGAGCTCGGGGAGTGTCTTATGGGAATTTCTTTAAGTAAGAACGATCCCCAGTGTCATCCTCTTCGTCTTTTCTTTTCGATCCTGATCGACTCAACTCTTTTCCCTGCCCACCGGCCTCTCACTTCGTTTCGTTAGGGAGGTTTGTCTTGAGCCTTTGGAGGATTAAGAGAGGTGGAGGTGGCTTGTTTGCCATGGGAAAAGCATAACCATAGATTTCGTAGGACGATTGCCCTACGTACTTTAAGTTTTCGGCCGATTCACCGAGGAATATTTTGGTAGCTTTTGGCGGATCGCTTACTACATTGATTAGGCGGATCCAACTCTTTTGATAACCCATCTGGATACTTGATGGATCCCCCCCCCCCCCCCCCCCCCCCCCCCTCTTTCTAGTGGCTTTTCCCGTCCCTTTTGGAGACAATTCGAACGGACGATATGGATATTTTCGAGATGGTTAACCACTTTTTTAACCGTGGAGGGAGGTCATTCAGAACCCGCTGGCTCCAGAACCCGGGGGGGGGGGGGGGTCCAGAGGCCCATTTTAAATAAAACGAAAGAGAGGGCCTTCACCTTGAGGATCACAAAAACATATTTGGTTTTGTATTTTGAAAGAAAAATTGCCAAAATATTAGTTTAGAGCCAATTGTGCAAAACTTTGAAAACGTAAAAAAATCAATGAACTCTACTTTAACGAGATATATAATAATATTTCATATTAATTGTCTTGTTAGAATTTTTGATATGTTGTAGTTTTAACCCAAATTAATTTGTTTATGCTGTATCATTTTCAAGTTTTGGTATAAGCTTATTCTTATTTTGCACATGTTGCGATGCCTCGTATTAGCTGAAGTGTCAAACCGATGGTTCGCTAAGATAATGAATTGGAAATGGCAGGCTTTAACGAGCCTTTTACTATTTTTAATTGAAACTAGGTGTCACCCCTAATGCACATATCACTACTAATCCCTTGATTTCTTTAGTGATTCCCACAACCACCATCCAAAAATGCATTTCATCATGTTTTCTTTTTGGTTATGAGACTACATTTATATAGACATACCCTTATAAGTTATTTTTATTTGACTCAACTTATAACACTTTATGAAAGCGATTATTAGTTTAAAAGTCAACATTAATAAAGATCTCCCTGTTGTCCTAAGTTCTTGACCTAAGAGGGGGATGGGGTGCTTCAAAAGTCATCGTGTCTTATTTTTAAATAAAGGAACCTATTAAATAAATGGAAAAAAGAAATCAAAAAAACAAAATTGTTTTTTGGACTAAATACACAATGAAAGTTGGCCAAAATGACCATCCGCAATTTTGAAAGTCACTAGACTGTACCCAAAGAAATTGCCAAAACATAGTGACTATCCAACTGCGTGATCATCTTGTAACTCCTCTTGTAGCCGAATTAATTACCGCCAATTGCCAAAAGCAATATTTTAATTTTTTATGCAATGATGTTAACGAATGGATCCGAATGGCACATTTGCATATGCATCCACGCAAATTAATATATAGTAAGAATAAGAATAAGAATAATCTTTTTCTAGTTGTGTTCCTTAAATGTTATTGTATTGATTTATTAAATGCACATTAAATTAAGCTCCTGGATATGGAATAAAGTTTTATAGGTAAAATCATTATTTATTAAAATTATTATAGTTTTAATTAAAATTATCATTATTATTATTATTATCACCAATATGGTTTAAAAAGTCAGGTACTATAATTTGAATTAAAAAAAGAGGCAGCCTAATAAAATATAACAAAACCACAAAAAACAACCCAAATAAAACAATTTGGATAATTACATCCTAGTACGTGATTGGTAAACATGGTAGCAATAGTCAAGAGTAGAAAGCATTCAATAAAGACAAAAGATTTATAAATGTGATAGCAAAATAAACAAGTTGAATAAAACAATATTACATTTGTGTGATTGGAACAAAATCAATTTGAGGCTTTCCAATAAACAAGTAGGATAATCACATATTATTATGTCATTTAAACTCATAAAAATACGTACTAATCAATACACACCCTAATATTTAAAAAATAAAAAACTACAATTGGTACTAACCATGAAATCAATTGATGCCCTACTTTGCATAAATCGACTACAAGACAAGCTTCCTTGGTGATTATTGGAAAGAAAAGCTTTGATGGAGGTACTATGAAATTGATTGTGGAAATATTTTGTAGTAGATTTGTAAAGATACATTCTTTGTATTTTGGATGATTTTGTTGCTAATTTATTGTTGTTTGGAGGGTAATTAATAGACTGGCTATGATTTATGTTGTTGGTTTTCTTTCCCTTTGTAATTATCTACTTGCCATTTTGAAGGGAAAAATCAGAAGTTGAATATGGAATGATCTAAAAAGGGGTAAGCATGATGTGTTATTGTCATCAAAAACTTAGTTTTAAACCAAATAGCGAAAAGAAATCCGTCACTGTGATGGATTACCAAATATTAGAAACAACAAATAATTTTCAACAAATTGATATATAGGTGAAGAAGGATTGAGATGCGCATATAAAGCTATGTTCAATGATAAACAAAACTGATACAAAACGTTAGATAATTATAGGTTATCCACTCAAAAAATTTATTAGTTTTAATGTACCAAATACTCAAAAAGCACAAAATCATTAAAATTCATATATATATATATATATATATATATATATATATATATATATATATATATATATATATATATATATATATATATATATATATATATATATATATATATATATATATATATATATATATATAGGATTAGGATCATTTATATATGACTAATTATTGTGTAACACTGAGACTCAATATTGACCAATCAATTTAAAAATCTGGATAAGGGTATTATGGTAATTGAATAAATATCAATTAATTGTATTATAACCTAATCCCTTTAATTTAGGTTAATGATCCACTATTTTAGGTAACCAACTATCTCTTTCATTTATCACGTCTTCATAATCTCCTTCTTGGTGCATCGGTTTCTCTCATCCCGCCTCCTACGCCACCACAAAACCCTATGGCCGACCACCATCATCCTCTCACCACCACACTCATTCGCCGGCCACCATCATCCTCTCACCACCACACTCATTCGCCGGCCACCATCATATTCCTTCTTGTTCCGAAAAAAAACACAGCAACATTCTTTTTTTCGGTGTAGAAAAAACACTGCAAAGGTAGGGGAATAATGTGGAGAATGATAATCGCCGACCACCATCATCCTCTCGCCACCGCACTCAGCCGCCTTCATCATATTCCTTCTCGTTCAGAAAAAAATGCAGCAAACAGCCAATGTAGGTGAAGAAGGTAGACAATGATAACCGGCCACCGTCATCCTCTCGCTACACACTCAAACGCTCTCACCATCTTCCTTCTACTTCAGAAGAAACGCAACAAGCCATCTTCCTTCTCGTACAGAAAAACACATCAAAGGTGGGGGATAAATGTGGAGAATGTGAAGAACTTATTCTGTTAAGAATGAGTCTTATGCAAGAACACATTTTGTTAAACACTCGATCTGTTAAGAACGAGTTTTCTTGCAAGAATGTAATCTAGATAAGAAGAATCGAGTTCTGAACACCATCCTTACAGCAATCATCATCTCGCACAAAACACATTCTCTTAAGAATTCATTTTGTTAAGAATGAATTTTCTGTCAAGAATGTGATCTCAAAAGAATTTTATTTTTGTACATGTATTTTATGTTTATTCTTTCAAGAATTTCTGTTGTATCCTCTATTTCTATATTAGTTCTATCTCTGTTGCAGAATGAGATTTTTGTAATAATATATTTTGTTTAAGAACTTAGTCTGATAAGAATAAGTATTTTGTCAAGAATGTAATATCAACAGAACTTATAATGAAATTGTATCTTACCATATTGCAATTGTATCATAATGAAATTGTATCTTACGAGAATGACATCTTATGAAAATGAAATTACATTTTACCAAAATAATTTTTTTCATTCTTACAAGAATGAAAATGTATTTTGTGCTTTTGATATTGATTATAGAGGTGACAGGGAAGATAGATGCACATGTATCCTAAAAATTTCGGACTTTCTTTTTTTTAGATTGACAAAATGTCAATTATACCCTTACAGCCGTTTTTTTAATAATTTAATTAATTATATTCTCTTTTATTTACAATTCTAACATCTTAATCATAACCACTAATTTTTTTGATTTAACGTTCAGGATCTGGTCACAAGGTTACACAATAATTACAATTATTAAGATAACATATATATATATATATATATATATATATATATATATATATATATATATATATATATATATATATATATATATATATATATATATATATATATATATATATATATATATATATAAAAGGTGATTAAGTCGATGAAAGAATTTTTTGGGGAATAATAAATGGACGTAAAAAAATACGTAGTCTTTTGAAAAAATTTCTAGTTCTTTTAATAAATTAACATAATCTAAAAATTTTAAATGTGTGATTAATTTGTGACTATTAAAACCACTTTTAGTTTAGTTTTTTATATTATTATCTACATTCTTTGGTATTTCGATGATATTGCTATAAAACTACAAACGACTAGATTATCCAAAATACGATGCTATAAAAAGTTTAGTATATCTCTACCAAAAAGAACTTCTCGATGAATGGTATGCAAAAAAAGCAGGAAACCAGTACATCCATTTTTGCATTTTTCTTTGTAAAAACAAAGATTTAATAGTTATTTAGTTAAACTAGATGGTATAAGAAAACTAACATTCTTTTATCAAATACTATAAAAACAAAGTCTAAATAAGGCATGTATATATATATATATATATATATATATATATATATATATATATATATATATATATATATATATATATATATATATATATATATATTAGATAGTATAAAAAACTAATAAATTGATTTTGTTTATTGTTTTGTATATTAGGCTTATCGGCAAACCACTAGGTCCATTTTTGCAATTTATTTATAAAAACAAAGTTTTAATGATATTTAAAGTAGATATATATATATATATATATATATATATATATATATATATATATATATATATATATATATATATATATATATATATATATATATATATATATATATATATATATATATACACAAATTAGTTACATTTTTATGTGTCTAACTTAATGTAAAAATTTATCATTTCATAGTTAGTTTTAATAACATTTTTGTTTTCAATAACATATATTTAGCAAAACTTTAATTACACTTTTTCATTTGGTTCAACACACATATATTCGCTCAATTTCATATAAAAATAGACTCGAACAAATCTTCAAAGTTTGGCATAGCCAACATGGTTTCTAGATATATTAATTAAGGGTTGATAGATATAAAAATAGACACGTACACATCCTTAAGTTTAGCATAGCCAACGTGGTTTCCAGATATATTGATTTAAGGGTTGGTAGATTTTGAAACAAAAAATGATAAAAACAACTAATAGATTCCTATATATATACTAAAAAGAAATTAAAGAAAAACATACCTGGCTCTATTTTGTTTTGTAACTTTGTTTTGTTTTGTAACTTTGTATGCTTGTTGTTCTTGCTTCGCAAAGACTACATATATATCCATGTGAAGTTGTGAACAAATGATTCGAATTGTAAAGGAGACCACAAATTCCAAAATTAAATAGGTGACCAACAAAAGATTCGAATTGTGAATAAGACCATAATTGAGGCATCTATACTTTCCTTATAAATTACTTTTGGGCCAAGAAGGAATAAACTTTTCTAACCGGAAGAATAGATGGAGGTGTCTTTTATATATATATATATATATATATATATATATATATATATATATATATATATATATATATATATATATATATATATATATATATATATATATATATATATATATATATATTAGTTTTTTTGGATAAACATACTTAGAGTTAGTTTTAATTTAATTAATGGATTCTAAGGACCAATAGTAAAACTATATATCTTTAATAGTTGTGGTTGTTTTGATTCTATTGTAATATTATGTTCAATATATTTATATGTTATTTTTCAAACGAATCTTATATACATAATTCTACGTATTTCTCATACGGGACTTGACTATCTAAAACCAAACGGGTCTTTATTCATCTCAATTCTTTTATTGATTTATTATATGTTTTTTAAATTTTTTTTTTAAAGTTTTAGATATTGTGATATTAAATCCTTCAAAAAATTAAACAAAATCTAAAAATTGATGATCAAGAAAACAACAATCATATATAAAACAAAGTTCATTTCGTAAAACATGTTAGATATTTAAAACTTATTATTCAAGAAATTAAGATTCGTGAAGGTTATTAATTAAACAAAATAAACTCAAACAGAATTGTGATAGAATATCAAAATGTACCACACAAGTAAAGTATAATAATATGCAATACACAATACACAATTTTGAAAGATACCCTTGAAGAAAAGAAGATTGAATCTCTAACTTACAAAAATGCTCAAGTTTAATAGATTGAGCATCCCCAAAAGATATAAACATTAGAAAAACTGAATCATTTTAAAAAAGTAAGAGTATTTATGTATGGCTCTGATACAATCTAATTTTAAACATTTCAAAGGCCCTCTTATTAAACCGAATGGTGTTCTTCCACATTTTCTTTATTTTTTGACCGTCATATAATTGTCATGTCATTTTTCATTCACTCTCCCCTCCACTCGTCTAAACTTTATGAAATAGTCACTTCACACGTTCATTTACTTTTTTAAACTAATAAATAATAAATAATATCAAAATTAATAAAAAAAATATTTCATTAATTAAAAATAAATAATTAAAGTGACATATTTAAGTTTAAAATGAAACCAAAACATAAAATTACCTAAAAAAATCCTAGTTGCTATTTTTTTTTCTTATGTAAACTTTTAGCGCTATAATAATTTTCAGTTCTTTGCCCAAAACATTGTCGGTTGGTTGCAAAAAAAACTTTATATCTTTAATGTGTTGCTTTTATTCATGAGTTTTTTTTTTTGTTTTTCTTCGCACCCTTTCCTTATCTTCATGCATTTTTATTTTTTCTCCAAATTTTCTTTTTTCGAATTTCATACATGCGTTAAAAATCAAATTATATTGTTGGAACTTCAATGTCATATTTTGTATGTCGTTGTTGTTGACTCCCTATGAAATAGACGAAGGTGCTTTCTTCTTCACCTTATCCTGATCAGGCGAAGTATTTCCACGAGTTTAACCTAGCCCTCTACGTCATTGAAGTCAAACCAGACACAAGCATCTATCAATGTTGTGCAGCTTGTCTCAGATGTTTTATCGAAGCACCAGGTTCTCCCTCCATCTCATGTCCTTAATGGAAATGTGTTACAACCTTCTAACATTCGGGTCCTCCGATATCTCCACTCACGCTTCGACTAACATGACTTTTTTCCTTCGTTATCCATAATGATTGGGTGCATTACATTTGATTTTAGTTTGGATATATAATACAGGTGGGGTTCGGTTTCGGTAACGACTTCAGGTGGGGATTAGGTTCCGGGAACATACTGACTTTGGGCTCGAGTGGCGAACATGTCTCTAAAACATATTCCGGAAGAAACGAGATGTGACATCCCCAAATTTGGCAATTTTCAAAAACAGTTTATGCTTAAATTTTAAATAACATTCTTCATTTGATAGCGGAAAAATTCCTAAATTACAAAAAACAGTTGTTATTTTAAAACCTTATGGAATGTCAACTCGAATATCACAACATTAGTAAGTATAAACAACATTAAAGCATACTACATAGTGTTGGTTATGTGCACATGATTATGAAAAGTTGGTAATATTATTATATATGGTAGAGTCTTTTTGGGTTACACGAAGAAATGATTTAGCCAAAAGAGATCGAAAATAAACATGACGGGTTAAGTTTATTAATATATTAAAGTAAATGTATATTAATTAGAAACTAAAATAGAATAAAGTACTAAAGTGAAAATATCAACAATTTGAATTTTAAATAGTCCTTATCCGCAAATGATGAGATAGGGATGAAAGACACTATAAATACAACTCTATATTTGAGTTGTAGATAATCCAACAAACCCTAACAGTGGAAGAGAAAGGGATGAAAATGGTAGTCGCCTACCACTCCCCCACATATCCAATTGACGACGACCAAGGTTCAGCCACCCCAACACTCTAACGACGCACCCTCTCCGATCACATCCATGTTTGTCTCTTTTACATCTGATCTAAATACGCACTTCAAAGTCGAGACCACGAGACCACCTCGTTCATTTACTTTGTGGGTTGCAACTTGCATAGTGGAGCCACCTCCACAGCTCTGATGGCCAGAGTTCCATTGGGGGGCAAGAATGCCACAACTCCTAGGCTCCGGTTGTAGAAAACACACGCCACCATCATCATCCATCTATGCTTCGGTTATTCAACCTCAGTCTCCAGCTTCTGTCATCTATTTTTCTCATCACGGGCAACAGGACTTGCTCCAATCTCATGCCACACCTTAAACTCAAATGGTGCTAACCAAAGCTGCATTATGTAGGCTACTTATCACTGGAGAGAACCAACATCGGTGGTTTAAAACTCACCCTATCGCCAATCCCGGACATCTCTCGCTCTCTCACTTCACTTTCTCTGTTTAGATATCATTCTCTCACAAATCTGAAATTTGTTACAGAAAAATGGAGCATGCACTAGTGCTTGCCAAACGTGAGAATGAATGTGTCGTTATCAGGAAATTACCAAATTACCCTCTATTTAAATTTATTTGTCGAGTAAATTACACGGATGGTCCTGTAGTTTGAGGTAATTTGCGCGCTTGGTCCGTAATTCTTTTTTTTAACTCGGACGGTCTCCGTCATTTCGTTTTGTTGCGCGTTTGGTCCTTCACGGATACAAAAAAACTATATTACCCTTATTATTTTCATTTTAATTTATTTAATATTTCTTTCCTATTTATTACTGTATTTTTAAATTAAAAAAACTTATCTTCTTCCCCACTCCATAAACCGATTAGACTCCACGTCTCTCTATTTCTTTCTCTCAAACTGCCGATCATATTGATCTCATCCTCCTTCGTGACACACTTTTCCTTGCCGATGACCCTTCATTCTCGAACTCCTCCATCGGCGTTATCCAAAGCAGCACCACAAGTAAACGCGGTGGTTTCAGACTCTGCGGTGGATCTCCTCCTTGCCGATGACCCTTCATTCTCGATTTCCTTGTCGGTGACCCTTCATTCTCTCTTTCCCCTAGCATCCTCTCTTTCTCTCCCAAACCATCGCCGGAGAAATTCACACTCTCACCAGAAACCCACATCTTATCTCTAACTGGAAACCCAGATCTTTGGACTTTCACCGGAGACCCAAATCTTTGGACTTTCACCGGAGACCCACATCTTCGTTGACATACCTCCATTATTATCTCCCCACCTTCTGCAACAGGTCCGGCGGCAAAGGAGCAATCCTCGGTCAGTACAGGAACGTCGACCCACATTTTCGCTGACAACCCTCTATTTCCTGTTCGTTTTCTCGTTTTGATTCGTTATTTTTTCAATTTCTCCGTCCATCATGGCTTGGATTGGCAGATGGTAAATCATAGAGTTGAATAATTTGATCACCATTAAACAATCGTTTCTGTCGAAACCAATGAAGAAGAAACCCAATTTTGGAGAACTCCTTTTGTTTTTCATATTAGCTTTGAGGTTTGTTTTTCATATTTGTGTATGAGATTTGTGTTTGGGTTTGATTTTAAGATTCGTATTTTAGATTTACCTATGAGATTTCTATTTGGGTTTGATTTTCAGATTTGTATGTAAGGTTTCTTTTTCAGATTTGTGTTTACATTTGTGTTTCAACAAAAACAACCGTACAGAGAATTAGAAACAACAATGGTTGAAAAAGTGAGAGAGAGAGAGCCTGATTTTGTGTTTTTGGGATGGCTTTTTTTTAATTCAAAAACAATAGATATATAATACAAAATTAAAAAAATTATTAAGGGTAAAATTGTCTTTTTATGTGTGAGGGATCAAACGCCCAACAAAATGAAATAACAGAACGGTTCGAGTTAAAAATAATAATTAGGGATCAAGGACGCAAATTAACCCAAACCATAAGAACCATCCGTGTAATTTACTCTTATTTGTCATATTATGTGAAATTACTAAAATACACTCCTAAAAATATAACATCTTATCAAAACCCTTACAATATCATAAAAATGGTATTTAAATCAAGTGGCAATGTAAATTAGTTTTAACAAGGGTTTTTAGGCGCTTTAAGCACTAACTTTTGTGGTTGCTAACTTTGTTTAAGCACTAACTTTGTTTTAACACGAAGGAATTAAAGTAGGATGCTATAAATCATCCTTTATAAATAAAAGTACGTTGTTAGTTCTCGCATTTAGCACAAAGAATAGCGATGTGATTTCATTTATTTGTTTAATATAGCACAACCAATGTATTTTCATCTAGTTCTTACATTTAGCACAAACCATGAATATTTTTCATTTGTATTCTCCCCTTAGTTAAAATCCAAAGCCCTAGTTCCATTAGTAGTACCACCTACACGCTACAAATGCAAATCTCATGACAGCAAGATACGTTTTAACAATTAAATTTCCTCCTTTTTACCTCAGGCCATGAAAACTACACCATCCTGGGCAAAACTGAAAAAATAAAACTCAATTAATCAGCATGAATATATCCATTAAACATTATGTATTGAAACACAAACCATGACTTGTTACATAAGTGATTTAAATCATGAAATTATATAAACAATTAAACATGTAAAAGCTGATATCAGGGAAAAATATTCACCAGAAATTACAAAAAGGTTTTTTTGGATGCAATGTGAAGCTATTCTTTCCTAACAAACAGGAAATTTATGGGTCCATTGTTGGTTTTATGTTTTACCTAAACCCACAAACGAAAACCAAAAATTGACTAATTAATTAAGGTTTTAATCTTTTCCAACTTGTAACATTTTTTCCCAACTTCCATGCAATCCAAAACCTTTAGATTTTGTATTTTCAAGAGAAAAGAAATCAACGTTACTAATACCATTATACAACAGGTCTTATCAGCTTTAGATACACGAAAACTATTTTTAGAAAAAGTAAACAACAAAACATAGAGCATAGTAATGTTAACAATCCATTTTATTATGCAGCTTTCCATAACTCTGAAGATTATGCCTACGTTGCCCAATAGCATCTTCCTGACCTCATTTAAAATACCTTTGTTGAACCACTTCATGTTCAATGTTCATAGTATTCATAAATATTATTTCCTGCAATAATAATAATAATAATAATAATAATAATAAAGCTTATTATTAGTATAAAATGGCAATACACAAACATATTCCTTTCCCAGATATCTTATTTTATTTCATTGTGATCGAATAATGAATATGAGGACATTTTCTTGCAATCCAAAACAGCAATGTACTTATATTCTTTTGCCAAAAATAGCAATATATAACCTGAAACTTGTGAATGGAATATAAACATAAAATCGAATGAAATAATTAGTCACTGAGATTGTGAAGTTACCTCCTAAGGAACCGGGCCTGATAGGCCTATTTCTTGACTTGGTAAAGTTTAGCATTTACAGATGTATATTTTCCTAATAAGAAAAAAAATGAAATGTTGTAATAGAATTGAGTTAAAGTAGGATGCTATGATAAACAAATTAAATAATAGTACATTGCTATTTCTTGCATTTAGCTCTTTTTTATGATCTTGAAACATTAAAACTTACCTCAAATTTTAATCTTTCTCTTAATATATTCAATAGAATGACAAAATGGAAACAGTTGGATCTGAAACTGAGGCGTATGCAATTACTGACATCATGGCTGTAAGAAATCATCCATCATTTATCTCTTTTCTTTATCATATTCACTTCTTGTTCTTACTAATATCTCGATATTTTCCCAAATCGCCCTCAAGTACTGCAAGTCATACATGTATACGGTCAACTGTGGCATGGCTTTTGGTCAAGCAACAATGCTATTATCTCTTACTTTGAAATCGAAATCTAAAGGGGGATCCAGTTAGCACGACCTTCGTGAGACCATTACACTTGAATTGATTTCAAATATCAATTGTTCCTCGTATGAAGATGATGGCAAAAGAAAAAGAAAAATTGAAACTAAAACATGCAAGTAGAAGAAACTGGGCTAGATATTAACTTTCCTGTGATAATTCGAGAAAAGGGGTACCCTAGAAAGGTAAAAATCTAAAGAACTGAGGGCAATAAGTCGTAGGGAAAATAAAAAGCAAAGAGAAAATTATAAAGAGAGCAAAAGGGACCATTGAAAGTTGCACGTGTTGTCATTTGATTGAGTGAAGATTCAGAAAAGGGTAAAGCTGATTGAAGTAACACTTCAAAGAGGCATAGATTGACAACAGCTTATTAATCGATCGCATTCAAGAGCATGATCGTTGTATTTAAACCGATATTTACTTCAATTTCAAATGTCCCAGGACTAAATCAAAACGCAAGCATGCAATTAAGAGAAACTGGGTCGAATAAAAGCTTTTTAATGGTGGAGTAAATGGGGGTACCTTAAAAAGGTAGCAAAAAGTGGAGATCTATACTACTTTAGATTGCAATTGAACTCAACACATGTTATCATTTGATTGATTGCGGCTGCAGAAAAGGGTACTAAAAAATTAAACACCACCATAGGAGTTGAAAATAAAATGTAGAGATATATACCAAGAATTAATGAAGAAGAATAGTTGTGTTATCGGAGGACCAGAGAGTCACATTGTCTGAAAACATTTTTAAAGCAACATATCTACACGTTAATGGTGATGGTGTGGTTGATGGCAATATGGACTTAATTAAACATATCGAGAATCACCTTTGTGGAATTGTTCGAATTTTAGGATTGATGTGGATGAATGGTTAAGGGTTCCTTTAGTCGAAGATGTATTTGCACTTGTAGATTGTGCTAGGTTTCTCGAACATACAGGAAGGCAGGTTCTTCCTGCTCTTGCTCAGGTTTGCTTCGTCTTTCATTTCAATCGGCACTTGGTTTGATTTTAGAAAATCAAAATACGCCATTTTTGTGAATAGAGAGGGGAAGTTACTGAATCACTGATTGATTTCTTGGTGAAAATGTGTGAGAGAAAGAATGAATAAAGGAAGAAGCAAGAACGTGGATGTGATCTATTTCCAGGATATGGGTGGGGTGGCATAGTAAAAAAACTGTATATTGAAATGACGTTAGGAACAGTTTCCTAACATTTGATAAATATTAATTATATAATAATAACGAGCGGAAGGGAGCCGCGCGTTGCTGCGGTTAAGGAAGTCAACAAATTAAAACTACAGGGGTTAAAACTGTAATAATGTTAAACTGGCAAACAAAACTATGAGGACCAAAATTGTAATTAATAAAAATTAAAACTATAGGGACTAAAACTATAATTATACAAATTAAAACTACAAGGGTAAAAATTGTAATAAACTAAAGTGGTAAAACTACAGGGGTAAAAATTGTAATAAACTAAAGTGGTACTGTGAAGGCAACAATTGTATATATATATAATATGCATTACTAAAGTTATAAATTTTTATTTATAAAATTATCAAACTCCCCTTTTAATTTGATATTATTAAATTAAACATCAAAACGATAGATAAATGTATAAATCATTCTAAGACGATATATATATATACTAAAGTTATAAATTTTTATTTATAAAATTATCAAACTCCCCTTTTAATTTGATATTATTAAATTAAACATCAAAACGATAGATAAATGTATAAATCCTTCTAAGACGATATATATATATATATATATATATATATATATATATATATATATATATATATATATATATATATATATATATATATATATATATATATATATATATATATATATATATATATATATATATATAAAATAGAAATTTTCAGGAAAAGAATTTATGAAGCATCTAGTAAATTCTGAAATTTATTTATTGCTGTTTAATAAATTTTGAATTTAGCTTACATCTTAAAAATTTTATTTTATCCATTTAACCTAAAATATTTTAGACCCAAAAATACGGATCTTACAAGAATATGCAGAGGTTGAGGAGGAGGTCCGGCCACAGAAGCACAGACAAGTTGCTCCTTTGGTCTAGCAGCTTGAGACACTAGCAGATATTCACGCTACTCTCCACTGAATTGAGCCTACCTAGACACTTATCCTGGACAAACTCTAGTGGATAGCAGAGTATATACGGGGGCTGAAGGTGCAGGAAGGACTAATGTCAGCCCGCCTATTTCCTTTGAATGTTGCAGACGTCACGACGATGATGGCGACAAGAATTGAGTTTCTCTCCATTTTTATTTTTGTTTTTGTTATGTATTTTTCATTTTGATTATTTTTGTAATTGAACTCTCCATGTATCTATTATATGTTATTTGTCCTGCTGTGTATGAGTCTTTTAGGGAAATGATCAAAATAATGTAAATGGTGAGAGATTCCGACTTGGCTTCTAAATTTCCGACTAGTGAGGGAGTGACGACTATTCGTTAGAGACAATTACAAATAAGTGTGGGGTCATCGTCATGACAACCCTACATTATGCCTTCTCAAAATATCGTCTTTGGCCGTATTCTGTTTATGGTTATAATTAATAAAGGCTAGTTGCATTCCATGAAAGAAAAAACACACAACCTAAAAATTCATTTCCGATGAGTATCGGTCTCACCACTATACCCTAGGGGTGTCTGTTCATTTTTCTCCTTTTTTGTATTAGCTTCTTAAGATACAATGAGGGCATTGTATCACTCAAGTGTATGGTAGGGGTCCTAAAAGTACACATTAAGCTTCTAGGTTTGTTCAGTTAATATTAAAATTTTTTACTTTAGCATTTTTCCAAGAATTGAACAATTAATATAAATATATCTGGGATAATGAGCGGGAATAGGAACTGAAACTATATTTAGCTATCATAGATAGTATATATGATTGTTCATCATCCTAATTAGATTCGTGACCTAGAAGTTAGCAAGTAGGTAGTGTGACAGTTACAACATGGTTTTGCATTGTCGATGAAATAAAATATTTGAAAATTTATTAGTACATGGGATTTTTCAAGATATATCATTTAAGTCGTAGATATTGCTATGTCTTGGGCAAAATAGGTTGAGCTAGGTTCCCAACGTTTTAGACATACGAGGCTTATGTTGTCACTAAACTAAGGAAAAGCCTCAAACAAAGAAATGAGTTGAAACAATAAAAATCACAAAAGTAATTAAAGGTCTTAAATGTTAAATGTCAAGTATAAGAAAAGTACCATAAGATTGAGACTCGGGAGGCATGTTCAATCTGTGGCCTATGGTATTCAAACTGATAGGCTCGTAAAGGGTGACCCTATATCACCTCATTACCTAAGGTCGTCTGGTTTGGGATAATGTTGTTGAAAGTTTGCTACACGAGTGCCATAGAAAGTCATGGAATTTCCTTAGTGGCCTTATGAAATTTAACTCAAAAGTAATTAAAGTTCTTAAATGTTAAATGTCAAGTATAAGGAAACTACCATAAGATTGATACTCGGGAGGGATGTTCAATATGTGGCCTATGGTATTCAAACTGATAGGCTCGTAAAGGGTGACCCTATATCACCTCATTACATAAGGTCGTCTGGTTGCTAAAAGTTCGCTACACGAGTGCTATAGAAATTCATGGAATTTCCTTAGTGGCCTTATGGAATTTAAATGAGTAGACTCTGTACAGTCTTGAGTCGAAAATTTGTAATTAAGAGTTCTATAGAGAGCCGTGAGTTTCAAAGTTACATACAAGGAAATTTAAGTATAATGGCAATAATCGTGCAGTATAAGTACCTTCCACACAAAATTTTTATAAGTTGGATAAGTTGTGGAAAGTAAAGTAAACATAATAAGAAGAGCAACAAATTTCTAAAAGTTAAATTAATCAAGAAAGTTATGCTAAAAGTTTTTGTTAAATATGTGAGTATAAGGGTAACATTGGGAATGTAGCAATAAACCTTGAGGCTAAGGAATTTTTGAAGGGTATAGTTCTAGGGGATGCAAAAATGAGTAATTAGCACATTAAAGGCTTGTTACTTACAGGCAGGGACTTTAATGGAAATATGAACATTTAAGATGGACTTTAATGGAAATATGAACATTTAAGATGGACCTATACACATACATGTGTATGATTCTGGTATAGGCTATGTATAGGTTAGGTATATGCTATGTATATGTTAGGTATGATTCTTGACATATACCCATGTATAGGCTATGTATATGTTAGGTATCTGTTTGTGTTTATTATCTTACAGGAAGGGACTTTAATGGAAACATGAACAGTTAAAATTTTTACTTTAGCATTTTTTCTGATAAGTCACAGTCCTGGCCCTTGGCTGGCCAGCAATATCGAACATCTCCTTAATAATGGCAATCATCTGTGGGATGGTCTCAAGTACCTCCCTCGACACCTCAGCAGCACTCAAGTTACACAAATCCTAATGGACCATACCTGATCCTCTCTGGCTGCTAGGCCCAAAGCCTCCTGAACCGCTCACTCTTTGTCTCGTCATCACTGTGCTGAAGATATAAAAGGGAACAAGTTATAACGAATTCATAGGGCGAATCATATGTGATTCCCTCATCTATTAGCTCCTCATAATCCTTGTGATTCTTCCTAATTCAAGTACGAATCATGTGCTTTAAATAGTACGAATCATATACTACCTGCGACACATATTCAAACTTGTCCCAGTAATTGTCTCGAGGCTTCTAAGTTACCCTGTGTCCACTACCTAGTCATACACGACTCACGTACACATTTATGTTCTACAAATCTTCCTAGGCATTCCTAGGATTCCATGTCACTCACGTGCCGAGAGAAATTTCTGCTAATATCATCGATTCACCTTATGAATGCATAGTCATACATAATTGAGAATAAGACAGACAGTCAAATAGGTGACCCTACCATAAAGTCACAACAAACAAGTAATATCCAGTAAGGACAGATCAAGAATTCTAAGGCTATCAGATCATAATCGCATATAACCCTAAAGTATTCACTTAATAACCTAAAAATACCAACATGGATTTCAAGTAGCACATAGTAAACGATATCCAATGCAATAAGGCATCCCTATAATAAGGGAGTTCTAACATGCAATTCCTAAGCAGATCCTTAGCCTACATTCTAGCACACACATTTACCAATAGCATAAAAGATAAACATTGATATTTTGAGAATCACTTTTCTTTTCGAGCTCCGACTGACTGTACACATCGTATTTTTCCTTCTTTTATAAAATTCTTTTTCCAAAAATATTTTATAAAAATCTCAGTCCTTAGTTTGAGTCTGGACTCACACTAATGTTCACAGATATCCCTTAAACCAAGGCTCTGATACCAACTTCTAGCTTCCTAAATTTCACGACCATTTTTTTCATTTTTCAAATAAATTTTAGATATAAAAAACCAACTCAAACATCATAAAACTATTTGTTTAATCTACAAAAATTACGTCCTGAAAACCATAGTATAGAATCTAATATAATAAATGATAACAACAAAAGTCTAAAATACGAATGTGTCGATGAGGGTACAATGTGGCCGCGCTCTTCCCCTTATTTAAAGAAGTACATAAAAACAATTATTTTGATAGAGTAAGCACACAACTTAGTGAGTTCCCCAAAATACCTCATGTTCCATTACATAACAAACACACCATATGGTCTAATCTAATGTGCATCAGGCACAATACAGCCCTAACGGGCATCACGCACCGTCCAACCCTAATGGGAATCAGGTGTAGTCCAACCTTACTTGCATCAGGAACTGTAGTCATAAGAACAAATATACAACTAAAAAATTAGCAAGCAAGACTCTATTCGTCTAAGCACATAGTCCTTCCCTAACGGGTCTTAGAGTACCTACACATGCAACGTCACACTTGGTATATTGAGAAGACTCACCTGAATCGTAAGCCGACATATACATGCGATCAAGTCCTCAAACACTCAGTGACACGAACCTTCTAAATCACCATTAGGTATAACTTAGTGACCCAAACCAATAAATAGTTAACCCGTTAGTCCATATCTTCAAATCCATCAAATTTTAACCAAAAGTCAAACCGATCAAAAAATCAACGGTCAACGGTCAATGTAAGAACCTAAAAATTTTGGTAAAAGTCATAAAATCAACATATGAAAAGTTGGGTTTGAACGAGGGCGTAATAGTAAAATTGGTAAAAAGGGCAAAATGGTCATTTGGCACACCAATGACCTTCATGTAAAGAAAATATAATTGTGGGGTAAGAATGAAAGAAAGTAAACCTATAATGTTATAAAAAACGAATTCTTGTGCCATTTTGGGATAAATGGAACTTAAGGGATCAAAAATGTAAAATGGCTAAATATATATAGGAGAAAATATCTCCTTAATGTTCAGAAATTCTAGAGAAATCGTGAGAGAGCTAGAGAGAGTTCCAGTGATCGGATTCATGAAGGTTGTGAAGAATTGAATCAATTACCTTGGAATTGAAGAATTCCAAGCCAAAGAAGGTTAGTAATCTTGTTTTTAGGGTTGTTTAACCCATTTCCCGTGAGTAGGTTGCTGTAGCTTCGAAAATTCAGTGGCTAGAGGAGGATTATCCTATGATTCCTAGCCTTAACTTGTGTCTTAATCACTATCTAAACCTAGTTTAACCGTTGAAAGTGTTAAAGACCAAGAAATGAGAATTTGAGCTCAAGAACCCTAACCAACGGGTTTGTAAGAGCAAGTTGGTTTCAATGGTTCTTAATTAGTTTAATATGTCTTAATAGAAGTAATAAACCACTCCTAGTTGTTAAATTAGAGTAATTACAGGTTTTGGGTAAAAATGTCAAAAATGTAAATTTTTGGAAGAAACTTGGAATCCATGATTCCATGGTTTAAAAACAAGTAAAATTAGTTGGTTTATGTTTCTAATCACACCTTGATCATTATCCAACATATGGATAACTTAAAATCAAGTTTGGTGATTTCATGTGTAATTAAACCTTAGAAATTTGAGTTTAGGATCAAAGTGTTAATTCGACATAAAGAGTTGGTTAGAATGAGTCATAAATGATGTTTAAGTATGAAGAAACCATTAGAAGTGATTTCCTGGGAGTTTCAAATAATAAAATGAAAGTTTGAACAAAAACTGAAATTTGTCGGGTGGAATGGAATTGGTGATTCCATGAATGAAACCCATGGAAATGGTTAATGGAAAACATTAATTGGTAACTAAAAAAATATGCTTTTGGTTGTAAAAACCTTAGATTAAATCATCAATTGGTTATATAAACATATGGATAGAAAATGGACAAAACTAGATTTTAAAATTTGAGTTGATGTGCATATGAGCTTCCTTAGAGCTCTTGTGACATCCTATGGTCTTAATCATTAAGTCATGAACTTAATAAGACTTAATAAAAGTGAAAACATGTTCTTAACATAATAAAGGGTCAATAGAACCTATGGTCAAAATTTGGTGAAGTTTGGAGTTAAAACGAGCCCGATACATGACTTTTAGTGCAAAATTCGAAGTTTGAAGGGCCTGGGAGAGTTACACGACCGTGTAACTATTATGGGTAAAGTTACACGGCCGTGTAACCCACTGATGAGGGGTAAAGAGCCTATTTTTCCCCTAGACATGTAGCCTTGGTCTCCAATTGATCCCATAAGTGTTATAGAGCATGGAAACATGAAAAATGAGTCTAAATTGTGTATGTGACTTTCCAAGGGTATAATGGTCAATAAAATGTCATTTAAAAGATAATAAGAATAAGTAAAAAGGTGTGTTAAGGGATGAATATCACAAAAATATTGTGGTATGAGCCTAGTGGAACATAACAAAGTAGTCCTTAGATGTTGTTAAAGTGTAACATGTTATTAATAAAGTGTGAATAAACTTCTTAGGTACTTAAGAAGTAAAAGGGCAATGAATGGAAGGGACAAAGAAGGGTGTAATTATAGTTAGACTTCTCTAACTAGCCAAGGTGAGTAATGTGTGGATTTTGAGTACATAGCAAAATGGATTTTATATAAAAGAAATGAATTTTTATATAAAATGGTTTGTGGGACAAAATGGTTTTATGGTAATTGAAATGGTTCTATGGAACCAAAATGTTTTGAGAAACTGAAAATGATCTTGTGAAATGGTAAGTACAATGTGTACAAAGGATAAATGAGAAATACAAAGAATTAATAAAGTATTGAGCCCTGTTGATGAGTTAAGAAGTATCCGGATAAAGACCACGGCCTGCTGCGGTAGGGGTGGCAAAAAAAAAAGACACTAATGGGATGGTACCTCCCGTCGCGAAGTAGTGGTCTTACCTTGGTAGATGAATCCATTTCATGCTATTGAGGAAGAAGTTATACGGGTGCGTCTCGTATAAAACCTACGGGTGCGCTCGTAGGAATGTGCTCACAAATACAAGGAATACCTATGGGTGCGCTCATAGGAAATTAAATAATATGAAAAATTGGAATGTTTTAAATATGAGAAATTATTTTGGGTCTAAAACCCATATTACTCACGAGACGTATGTCTTACGTATATTTTTTTTAAAATGCTATGTACTCAGGTAGCAAGGGAAAGGGTAGATGATGCGTTAAAGGAACAAGAGTCCTAGATTGATCAGAGTATGTACCTACTTCCTTAAATTATGGTAATGTATTGAGCTTGTGACACCCCGTATTGAAACTGAAAAAAAAAAATTTATGGGAAATTTGGCACGAGCATTGTTTTATTAAAATGTTGTATATAGGACGGGGTGTTACAGTCAAGGTCAAAGTCAATGGCCGAGCATCGCACTGTGACCAAAACCCTTAGCGCCACAAAGAGTCGTTATCCAGAAAACGAGATTCGCCAGAGTTCGCGTCGCGATCCCATGTGGGTAATGTGGTGATCTATATGCAGCTCAATTTTCCCTTTTAAGTGTCTAATCCGTTAAGTCAGAGGCAAATACTCTCCACAAACCATCCATTAAGGCTATTAACGGATAAAAATGTAAACGTTATGGACATGCATGTTCAATACATGTCGACAAAATCCCTAGGTCAAAAATAGGTTCAAAACACCAAAACCCTTGCATGGCTTCAAGAGAGCTTGAGCATGCTCTCTTCTTTGGTTCAAAGGTTCCAGAAATGGTCCAAGAAGTGACTTGGTGATCTGGAGTTTCCCTAACTCCTAGAAGACATCATAAATGGACCAAACATGTCATAAAACACCTCTAACTACTCGATATATGCAGAGAATACATAAAGTTTGGAACTTTATCACTTATAAAGGTCCAAAATATGGAAAGAAGGCTGGATCTAGGCTGTAGATTGCTTCATTGCACCACCACATTTCTTCTTCTTCTTCAACCTACACATCCAACGCAAGAAAAGAAGTTAGAATCACAAAAGTGAGGCTACGATTCATTCTAGGGTGGTTTCTCTAATGATGGAGGCTGGTAAGAGAGGCAGGCATCGGAGTTAGTGCTTTTAGATAGGGCTCAAGGCTCGAGAATTAGGGTTTTTTCATTTCAGTGCGTCGCACTACGAAGCATAGTTGGTTGCATTGCGGTCAGCCGTGCTCCGCACGTAGAACTTAAACCCTCCTACATGTCATGATCACCATGATGGTAGTGTTGTGTAGAGCCAAAATCATCAAAAATACTTAGAAATTTAACTCTTTAAAACTTTGAATTTATACATGGTAAATAAACTTTATATATATATATATATATATATATATATATATATATATATATATATATATATATATATATATATATATATATATATATATATATATATAAGGGTTTATGTATATATTTAAGTTAAATACATATTTATAAAGAGAAATGGCTTTTATATTTTATAAATGCATAAATTATGTTTTATAAAATATAAGAGACATTGTGTGTGCATTTGATGTTGGAGGATTACACGAGTACATGCATAAAAAGAGATACTCCAATGGGCGTCCAATAAAATTGTTTTGTCTCTTTGATGCTCCAATGAATGTTCTTTATTCTCATCATTTGATGTTGGAAGATTACATGTGTACATGAATAAAAATAGAAGCTAGTTATTCTTCTATTTTTCCTTCCTCTAAGCTGAATTCACACTCCCACCACCACCTTCTTCTCTCTAAAAGTTAGTTGTAGGAAGAACACATATACACTTCACTCTCTTGAAAGGAAAAATCGATTTTGTCTTTCAAGCTTAAGAGATTTGTTTTTCAAGAGTTGTACTAGCATACCTTGGTGTCCAGATCATTGTTATAGAGGAAGTGTATCTTTCCTTCTAGTTTCGATTTGCATCGACCATCCAACTCGAGTTTTACAAAGGCTTTAAAGGTTGTTGTTTTTAAACCCCTTATGGTTGTTTATTTTAATATTTCATTTCATTTAAATGATCATTTGGAGGGTATAATCTTGCATTATGTTGTTCAAATTTATGTTGCTTCCATTGATTCTCTTAAAAAGTTTTAAAATCTGATTTTAACAAGACCCAACAATGTCAAAGATGTAATTGATATTATGAGGAAAGTACAAAAAATGATATTGCAACATCTAAAATAACTTACTCTCAACTCACTCTATCATTTACTACATCTCTAAGCACAAACTATAAAATGAATATTACATGTGTATTTATAGTTGTGTACACAAGTCTAAATGGGTCTTCCAAGCATCCTCAGATCATCTTCCATGTAAATCTTTGCACCCGAACATTCTCCCCCTAAAGCTTGGAATGCATGGCGAGGCTCTAACATCCAAGATGAGCAATTAGAAAATAAGAACTCCAATCGTGACATCATGATGAGAAGCAATGATGAAGAAATCTAAAATCTTGAATCTACAATAGTCTTCAAACTGGGTTCTAGGATATATATATATATATATATATATATATATATATATATATATATATATATATATATATATATATATATATATATATATATGTATATATATATATATATATATATATATATATATATATATATATATATATATATATATATATATATATATATATATATATAACCATACAATTCAAGCTCCAAAGGTTTTAATCATCCTTGAGCTCCAAAAGCATTCCCAAAAATAAGCAAGAAACCAACAACTATAAAAACTCACTTCGAAATCAAATTTCTGAATCACTTAATGCTTCCCAATCAACTAAGAACTTCCCCTCAATATCACATCGGTCTTCAAAATCATCCATGAAGAACATTTGATAATGGCATGAACACCCACAAACACCATGTAATAAATCAAAAATCTTGATTCTTAACCAAACTTGATCGAGAAAAATCAAAATCGAGTTCAATAACGACCACAATCATCAATGATATAATCTTAATAATCTCATCAAGACCCAATAAAATATACATAATTCTTTCGAATGACCATACCAAATTCTCTCCCTTTTATAATCGAAAAAAGATTATAAAACCTTCGAATGGGCATGAGAATCTGCATGATCAGATAAAAAATTATGAAACTTATTTACAACAATTGGAATAAACAATAAGTTTCAAATTCAAAAAAGTCTATATATATATATATATATATATATATATATATATATATATATATATATATATATATATATATATATATATATATATATATATATATATATATGACGTTTATGGAATTTTGACTTTTTTGACCCACCTTCGACTTGACCTCATAAATTTTGGAATTGAAATTTTGTACTTTTCTGTCACTGTTCATGAATTTCTATTTAGTTCATCTTTGATTATTAATCCACACCAATCATTAAAATAACCCAATCCAATACCAAAATATGGAAATACTTGGCCCAAATCTGTAAATGTCCGCCCCAAACTAAATCTTAGAACTCAGATAACTTCACGGATTCTCGACACCAGCACAATCCCATTTGTTAATTCAGTTTTTGTATCAAGTCCATAAAGCTTAAGCCCAATAAGCAAATTAAATAACCTGATAAGTGATAAGTGATCGACCTAGAGATTTGCAATCCGGTGCAGGTCGCTAAATACATTCAATATTTGGACAAACAACATTGTTTAGAATTTAGAGATTTGCAAACTAGTGACATCGACCAGAAACGACGTCACCAGACTACAATAGTTAGAAATTTCATTTTGACATCTGATATACTTGGATTCAACACAATGTTCGCCAAAATATTCTGATTAGCGATCAAAGACAGAAATTTCAAGGATTTAGCGATTTCCTTGTGAGTTATTCATTGCATGGTAACATTTGACTCATAACAACGCCATTGACTTTTGTTGAATCTTGTGACTTCATTGAAATTAAGCAATAGCTTGTTAGCAATATCCCTCATATGTACAATTAGCGATTTGGCTTTAAGAATTGTTCATGAATTTAGTGGCTTCCATACAAAATTGGTGAGATCACCGGAAAAATTCCAATTGCTAACATCCTGATAGCTAACAGGGTGATGGATGATGAACAATAGCTTTAACTTCTAATTTTGATTTTGAATCATGAGAAAATCACCAAACACCATAAATCTCTAATTGATCATGTAGAAGTAGCCAAATCATGATCACATCTCCGATACTGATTGTAGGATCTATATTTGATTTGGCATGCAGAATTGTAGAACAAATTAACAATTAAGATATTGTGTTTCGGTGTCAAAGATGTAATTTATATTCAGGCCTGGCGATAGACAAGTTCAAAGTGTGCTAGTGAACAGGGCCCACCAATCTCAAGGGGCCTATAATTTTTTCAAGCTATGTACATTGGATTAGGCCCCATTAGGTTAAAGATGTGCATACGGTATCTGCCAATTCGCCAAGAGGGAACCGGAAGCGGGAAGTCGTGAAAATGGAAAAGGAATTAAGGAAATTTGAAACAACTTCTTCGCTAATTACCGAAGAAGATGCAATCAATTTCAATCGGATTTCAAGGTTCAAAGTTGCAGTCCGATTTCAAGGTTCAAGGTTCAAAGTTGCAGTCCGATTTCAAGGTTCAAGGTTCAAACTTCTCCTGTCTGCTGAATCGAAAATCAGAACAGAAAAAAGCCTCAAGCTTGCAATCGGATTTCAAGGTTCAAAGTTCTAATTTCAATCGAATTTCAAATTTCAAACTTGCAATCCGATTTCAAAGGTTTGCTTCTGATTCTTTTTTAAAAATATGGAACTGATTCTTTTCTAACAAACCTTAATTGAAGCAGGAAGTAATCGGATTTCAAATCACGAAGTAATCGGATTTTAGTACACTCAATCAGATTTCAATGTTTGTTTCTGATAATCTAGTGATTTTTTATTTTAGAAAATCTGAAATCAGTAAACTTGCAATCGGATTCTATTGTTCTAAATTCTAATTTCTATAATTCTAAATTCTATTGTTCTAAATTCTATTGTTCTAATCGGATTTCAGATTTCAGAAATCGGGTTGTGAAATTGAAAACGAAAATTAGAGGAGTGGACAATATATTTCTGATTTCAAGGTTTGTTTCTAATTCAAGGTTCTGATTTTTTATTATAGAAATTCACTATATTTCTAATTTTTATATATTTGTGATTTCTTGTAGAATTGCTAGTTTTGGGGCCTAGATTTATCAAATTGCATAGGGCTTTCGAAATCTCCCGGCCAGCCCTGTTTATATTATGAGGAAAGTACAAAATTTGATATTGCAACATCAAATAACTTACTCTCAACTCACTCTATCAATTACTGCATCTCTAAGCACAAACTATAAAATAATACATTTGTATTTATAGTTGTGCACATAAGTCATAAGATGGTAAAAACCTAGATGTCTCAATGGGTCTTCCAAGCCTTTTCAAATCATCTTTCATGTAAAGCTGTGCAGCCCAGCAATATCATTTAATCACTTAAGAGATATTGAAACTAAAAAATCCAACATTTGATGATGACAACACAACCAAAGTAATAGCAAATAAAAGATAACATTGTCTCGTTTGAAATATTTTTGTCCTTTTTGATTTTTTTAATGTTTTGGACTTTTTCATTTTTGAACTTTATTTAATCGAGAGAAAATAAATATAAGTACAAATTACAGCATAATTTTAACAAATAACATCATTGAAATATAATAGTTTTTTGTTGTTGATTTTGTTAAACTCGTCGTCTTCTTCCAATATTTCCTCATTTTCTCCAAAAATGCAATCATCATTTAACCTAACATTATTGTAAGCCATTTTGTTAGATGATACGAAATAATACCATTTGGGAGTGTTTTATTCTTTCATTACTTATTCGAGTGTGAATAGATGAAGAAAGCCAGCAAACTCAAGATGTTTAGTTCTTTGGAACCTCTACCAATCATCAACAACTTTGTAGAAGATTCCTTGAACTAGCTTTTAGATATACTTGAAAAATCATAATTTGATGTTTTTGAGAAGGCTTTATCAGAAGATAACAACCATAAGGCATTCATCCCATGAAGACCATTTCTTCTCGATTATTTAGATTATAGTCCATTGGTTTCTTTTTGTTTTCCCATATGTTATTACATGGCATGCAGCACGTGCCTTGGCTATCAGATGTAGATTTTTGACTTATGGGAATAGACGTTTTTGGAACTAAGCCGAGGGACACACATTTTGTTATTAGCTCTTGAACAAACCTTACTGCATCATTTTTCCAAATAGACATGTTAACCATCCCGCAGTGTAAAATTTATACCATTATATGAACATATATTCCGCTAGCTTCTCGAAAGTTTGTACTTCAAGATTTGTGCACCATCCCATAGATCATGAGTTCTATTTGCTTGAACTTTTGGGGATATGATATATCAACCCTTACGATTTATCCTTTTTGTAGTGTTTGTGACATCCCCGAACACCTTCTTCATTTGGAGTTCAAATTTTGTCTTGGCTATTTTTTATATGTCTTCCTCGTTAACATTCTTAACTGAAACTGCCCCGATTTTATTGTGAACGTCAATATATTGATCTAATGAAGCACGAGCTTCTTCCATCATAACCTTGACAAATAGCCATTCATGATGTATGTTCACATTGATTCTATTCTTCTTGTTTCCTCACCATTAGCTCATCAAAAGTAACGCCTATCTCATCTGCTTTAGTAGCAAATCTGGTTTGGAAATATGGATTTCTCTTCTTGTAATACCCAAGAAGTAGTTATGCATTCTTATAAACTTGTAAAAACATATTGATGGTGTTTAAGGAGTTTTAGTTTGGACAATAGTGTTTTTGGTGAAAGGACCAAAAATGTTAAAAATGAAGAACGAACCAAATCTTGGAATTTGAGGTGTTAAGGTGTTATGTTAGTGTTTAAATGTCCATATTATGAGTTAATATGGAGTTTGGTTGCTAAGTTTGAAATTATAAGTCAAAAGGTGGGAAAATGGTGAAAATGTGCAAGAAACCACTTATCAGACACATTAGCGTCGCTAATGTCTTAGATTAGCGCCGCTAATATCTGCCTGACAGACTCGTACTTAAAAACCTTGACTTGGTCATTTGTGGGTTTATCCTCATACCAGAAGGTTCGAAAGTGAGGCGAGTTCAGAGCTATTCTGGGGCAAAAATGATCAATTATAAGGTGGAAATCAAAGGGCTTTTGCATACCGATCAAAGATTAAGGCTTGTGTGTGCTTGCATATGCATTCGCTAAGTTGATTTAGCTAAAATGGTTGATTTTGGTTGATATGGAACTTGTGAAATTAGAGGTTTTAGGTGTGTAATTGAATATGGTGTTGTATTCCTTAATCCTTTGGTTTTTGGAAGTTAAAAACGGAGTTTTATGTGAAAATTCGTCAAAGGAGTGCTGTTGTTCATAGTTAGCGGCGCTAACTATGAACAGGAGTTAAACTTAGCGCCGCTAAGTTCCCTGATGAAGACAGAAACTTGGTTTTTCACAAAATTAAGTTGGGTTGTGTATAAGAAAGGTTTATTCTTGTTTCCATGTAGACAAGAAGGTGTAAGGAAGCTTACTTAACATCAAGTATAGCTTATTTTGGAGCCTGGACTACAGGTGAGTAACTTTTCTCAGTTTGGACCGGTGTTATGTTACATGTTGTGTTTTGTGTGTAAAAGTATATTTGTGTGAAACTTATGATGGTGATAGATTAAATTATCATGGTGAATATTAATATGAGTGGCCTTATATGTTGATATAGGTGAAAACTAGGTGTAGTTGTTCCTAGATACGAACGGTGTAATCGTTGGTGTTTTATATGGTGTTTTAATAGTTGTATAACGATTGTTTACAACCATACAATGTAATCGAGATTTGGTGATAACTCGGTGTAACTGAATGTTGGTGATAGATCTTCGGGTTAGTGAAAAGTCCAAGATTCTTCGGTGAATGTTTTCCATATCGGTGTTAATTATAAATATGGCGTGTTACACAAATGGTGATTTTGGTGTTATGATTTGTTTAATTGGCGTTGGATTTTCAAGTGACAGTTGATTGGTGAAATCTTGAAGTGGGGTTTAGCTTTAAAAGTTTTGGTGTAAACTTTATTCCGCTATAGTAGAGTTATTCACTAAGCGTTTCACTTATGTTGCTTTTGTTGTGGTGTTTTGCAAGAATTAGGTGTAGTAACGCCCGACTGGATCGTTGAACGATCTTGAAGATATCCACTTAACGCTTCCTATACATCGAGTATTGTATTTGTAAAACCAATGTTTGTACAGTTTTCTTAAAATGTTGTAAATACTCGATGTTGGATTTTGGGGCGTTACACTTCTGCATTTCGGTTGCCTCTTCAAAGACAATTGAATGCTCCTTACTATCATTATTTGTTTCCTGAAGGAGAACCAAAAGTTTTTATTTTTCGGCATGTCAATAAACATTTGACCATCATCGTAATTATCATCTACTTCAGTCATTGACCGATTTTCACTAACTTTACAAAAAAAACCTATTAACTTAAACATTTTCCGATCATTGACTAATTGGGTTGTAAAAGAATTGCATGTTCAAGAACTGTTCATCAACCGTTTGACGGAAAGTTCATTTATGCTTGTTTATTTAAAAAGTGAAAGAAAATGAACAAGATTTTTGTTCGATTAGTAAAACATATGAACATGAACAATAACAATGGTTTTGTTCATTCATTTATGTAACGCCCCAAAAACCAACATCGAGTATATACAAGATTTTAGCAAATCAATACAATTTATTGATACAAAATAAAACACTCGATGTCTTGGAAGCGACAAGCGGATATCTTCAGATCGTTTCAAGATCCAACCGAGCGTTACTATACCTAATACCTGTCAAAACACCACAACAAACGACGTAAGCATAATTTCTTAGTGAATAACTATACTACAACGAGCTAAACTTTACATCAAAATTTATAAAAATAAACCCCGTATTAGAATTTCACTGAAGAATTTATCACCTGAAAATCCAATACAAATTGGATAAATCATAACACCTTAAGTCACAATTATTAAAAACACAAGGTAATTATGATTAACACACCAATATTAAAAATAATCACCAAAGAATCTTGGGCTTTTCACCAATCCGAAGATTTGTCACCAACATTCGACTACACCAAGTTATCACCCATCTGAAGTTACACCATATGGTTGTAAACCATAGTCATACAACAATACTAAAACAATATAAAACACCAACAAATCTCCACAAATACAACTTCACCTTTCATATCTAAAAACAACTACTATGTAAGGTTCACCTATTTTTCACATAGAGTTATTGTACTATTATTCACCAAGATAGTTAAGTTTAACACCTTCTTATGACGATATAAATATATTCACATAAAAATACAAACTACATCATAACACCAATTAAGTTGAGTAAAGTTACTCACCTTGAGGTTTCCGGTGTGAAATGAGTTCCACGTAGCTAGTTTCCTTAGTCCTCTTTCCCATCCCCGAATCTGTCCACACACAACATTTACTCATTTTATATTTTCTGTACAGCCCCCTGTTCAAACGTATTTTTACCCCATTTTTACCTAGAATCACCTTCTGATTTACAAAGGAAAAACAAACTAGACATTCATGAGCTTCTAATGCCTCTGACCTCATATTTTTGTGATTTTTCTATGAGTTACTATAAATTTTGCAACATAGCAACAATGTGCTGTCATAAATCAGCTCGACAGAATCATAGAAAATGTGGTTTTCACCTATCTTGAACCTGGAATTCGTTTACAATGTACAAAAGCTAAATAAACTAGACATCCATACCATTCTAAGGCAATTGGAATCAGCCCCAAATGATTTTTCTACAATTTTATATGATGTTTCTAAAACAGTGTAGACCATAGCTTCATAGTAGACATTACCTTCTGTCCATTGAATTAAACCACTGCAGAATTTTGTCGACAACACCAATTCCGATCTTCACCGTTCAGATTGAAGAATTACATGTTAGGAAGCTACGATCCAACGGTTAACGAAGGTGTACTACCTTTTTTTCCATAACTGCACACATGATGACAAAAATTAAGTTCTTATTTCCTTAATTCCATTCCACCATCCTAATTCCCACATAACCCATTGGAATCATTAGGAAACAACTATATGTTGTCTCTTTCATCCAAAACACCAATTATAACCCATCAATTACATTGAATTCATAGATTGAACAAAACCCCCAAATTCTAGGGTTCTTGGTAACAACTTCTTAATTCAACGAATTCAAGCCATCAACAAACAAGATAGCTATCATTTGGAGGTAAGAAGCAAGTATTTAACAACTTTGGCATCATAGGAACATCCTCCCCCATAACAGCCCCTCGGCCAAACATCATCACCAACCCAAAACCGGGTTTTAAAGCTAGAATTACAACAAATCTTACCTTTAATGGTTAAATTCTTCAATCTTTCAACCTTAGGCTTCAATTTCCTTCAAGCTCTTAGTAGTCCACCGTTCTCTTACTCCTCCCATCTCTGTAATCGTGTTCTAGCAGAAATGAGGAGAAATCCTCATGTTATACATACAACTTTCAACATTTGGCAAAACTAGCGCCTTAAGTTTCGATAATTTCACAAACTTACTCAATTAACTGAAACTCTTTAAGTTTTAGAATTCTACCCCATAAATAAACTTATTATCAATCTTAGTCCTTGTTTAAATCAGCCTTAGCCCATAGTTTCGCTATTTTGGCAAAATGGCCTTTTTTATAAAAATTCTTACAATTTGGCCCTTTCCCGCAATAATCACCACACTAACACAATCAACATGTTATAAATGAACAAAAACACATTTTACTTATAGAAAATGTTAAAACATAAAACACATACCCCAAGAATGGGATGTTACAATTTACATTTGTGAACGTTCATTTATGTTCGTTTGTTGATGATTATTTATGTTCGTTGGTTTGTGATCGTTTATGTTGTTTATGTTTGTGAGTATTTTTGTTTTCCTAACTTTTTTTCTAGAAACAAATATTTAACGACTTGTTTAAATTTGTTCATTTATTTTCATTTATGCTCGTTTATATTTGTTCTTGATTTGGATGTTTGTGTTTATTTATTTACATATGGTTCTTGACTGCTAAATTTATGTCCATAAACAAACGAACACGAACAAGGTAATTTGTTATTGTTAGTGTATCACACAATGGTACGACATGGTCTTATAAGTTTGTATATATGTTGGAGTCTCCGCTCTCTCCACAAGCGCTATTTTGGAGAGACAATCTTGAGTTCCACATATATATTACATGGTATCAGAGCCTGCATCTCGCATCCGCATGGCCTAACATGTCCATGTTTATCCTCATCAAGCCTCCGTCTCTAAGGGGGAGTGTTAGTGTATCTCACATTGGTGCGACACGATCATATAAATGTGTATATATGTTGGAGTCTCCCCTCTCCCCATAAGGGCTCTTTTGGAAAGACAATCTTGAGCTCCACATATATTATACCAACAAACATTAGCAAGAAAATTTGTTCAGTTATTCGGTTAACTTAAATAGACAAACATGAACAAGCACATGTTCGTGTTCACACAGTTCGTTCACAACCCGACTAACCACTTTTAGAAGCTTTTAATAACTTAACTAATTTATCTTTCTATTTTTTTAAATTTGTCATTTTCAAACACATGTGATATTTTAAAAGAAAAAAATAACATTAAATAAAATCAATATATTACAATATATAAAATTAAAATAAACACTGAATCTGAAGTCAAAAAACAATAAAGCTAAGAGGGTTAAATATAATTCTTCTTTAAATTAACTCTTTTGTTTGTAACATAGGCACGATTTTTTTTGTGTCACGCGGATACCGTCTTCTCCACCGCTTTCTTCTCTGTTTTCTTTTCCCTTCTTTTCTTTTTTCAGGCGGTGCATCTCCACTGTGTGGATTTCGCATCCGTTACCCGCCAATTCTCCACCGGTTCTCCACCGGTTCTCCACCGCTTATGATTCCAATTGAAGCTTTGTCCAGGTAGAAGGTACGATTAGAATTTTCCTTATCCTATCCGTTTCTGTAAATGTTTGTTTTTTATTTCGGTTTTGGGTATACGTTTTGGGTTTTCGGTAGCCGATTTAGGGTTATCGATGTTATGGTTTACAACTCTGTTTCTCTACAAAGACGATATATGTTTCCTCATCGCCAATCGATCGGTTCCTTCCTATTTCCCTTTCCCACCACGCTGCTGAACACGGAATCGATATTCTTTTTTTTAGATCAATTTCCAGCCCTTATGTATTTTAATTTGGTTTTTCTGAAAAAAATTTCCATCAAAAGAGTCGGAAAAATCCTTGGTTAGGTTTATTGCCGTTGTAAGATCCCGAGGCGTACATATATGATGATGAGGTGTTGAACAAAGTAGAAGCCATGAATAAACCAGGACTTGTGGAAATATATGCAAAAGAAGATATTTTTATATTTACAGTTTAGTCAACGGGTGCGGTCTAAGCATTTCAATTGGTGTTGAATGTGATTAAGGTTCTGAAACAGAAGCTGGATGAGGTTCGGTTTCTCAGGATATGGTTGAAGCTGATTATCAGTTTGCTGAATTGGGTGAATCTCTCTACCGATTTCAGGTATTTTTTTGATTGTTTTTTTCTGAAATCTGTCTCCGTTGTTAGCTGATCTCCTTCATTCTCGAGTCCTCTGTCATGGTTTTTCTTTTGGTACCGAATTTGTTGGAGAATTTCTCGGCAAAGACATGAAAACCACTCTGATCAAGAACGTATCAAGGTATGAAACATTTTTTTAATTACAGTTTCTTATATCAGATATATTATTTGTTGGGTGTAATAAAAATTTATGTGAAGAGAAATTTGACAGGTGTTAGGTTGGAGGTTATATGAGCGGATTACACAATACGGTACAAGGTTCAGGGATTATCAAGTCAACAAACAAACCAACTGATGTAAGCTGCAAATTATCATTTTATATATAACAAAAAAAGTTGTTATGTTTTATGTTAAATGCTTTTTCTTACTAAATCTTCATAGTTTTCTTGTCAATGAGACCGGTGCGACTATATCTGTGGTTCATCACTTGACATAGAAATACAATATTGCTCTTTGGTGTTCTCATCTTCGAGCTATCCAAGTTGGCATTGATATAAAACCTTCTTATCTTCCAGCTATGCTATTATCATAATTATATTTTATGGAAATAAAAAACAAATGTAAATGTAATTTGTGTTGATTGTTATCTTTTTTATTACAGGTTTGTAGGCTTGCTGGTATGCTATGAAGTTGAATGAGAAAAACTTCACCAACTTTCTAAAATGTGGATCTTATGGGAACCAAAAATTATGATTTACATTAGTTCCTTTGATGTGGTTGGGTTCTGAAAAAGGGTTAATGGTCCTGCTAATCTTATGCCTGAACTGTTCATATTATACTCTCAAATTATAAATTTATGTTTACTTTCCAGACAATGTTTTTGTTTTTGCAATTTAAAAAGTCATCCGATCTAACCTGCTGGAAACTCTTTTCTGTAGGTTGTGGACACTACCCCACAGGAGTTAGATCGTTCTGACACACCACGTGTTCCTGTATGCGTTATGTTACCAGTGAGTCTGTCAATCTTTTTTTTTGCTCTAATCTGTAAACAATTGTCATATTACACTTTTGTATTTTAATTTCAGTCAGGGATCATTGATATGGAGTGTGAATATAGTCAAAAGAAAACAATCATGCATGATAATATGAGTTTCTAATATCAGGTTGTAATGCTGTTTTATGAATTTGGAAGGAATGTTGAAGATGATGTTCATATCCTATTTCCTAACTGCATAACATAAACTGATAAAGAGAGTCCTGATATATATTTCATAGATAGAGTGGAAGACAACCTTGAAAGGCTCATATGGGGGCCTGACAAGAAACATTTTTTAAAAGTTTGTGCTGCTGTTGAGGTCTTATCATGTAAGTATGAATTTTATGAAAGCAAATTTTTGAAAATATCACATCAAGTAGCATCCTACTTTGATTTCTTCATATTACAACATTGTACTTTAAGAAATCCACCTGATTATAGCAATGAAATTCAAGTAGAAAGCAATTTTCAATGTTATAATTGGTTAGATTTTCAAACCACGAAAAAAAAACGAAAGTACAATGTTGTAATGGAAATAATTGAAAGTAGGATTTTACAATGCACAAATACATGAAAGTATGTTGCTATTTCTTTTGTTTAGCCTTAAATTTATTGGACATAATTTGATTTTTATTGTTTTGTAGGTTGCAACAATGTTTGCAATTATGTTAGATACTGATTATATGACCAAATGCACGTTTAAAGAAAATTTTTTGAATGATTCGAACAAAGTGTAAATAATTGATGGCATTTTCGTCTTTTTCACAATTACTTTTTGGGTGGGACAAAAAATGCAATCTTTGTCCCATTGACAAATGGGTTTTCAATAATGGTGATTTTTTATCCATGTGTTATAGTTTGCTTCATATGAAACTCTTAAGTACTTTAAGGGCATTATATGGAAACAATCCTATTATACATCTTACATTCATTTCTTTCTATTATAGCATCGTACTTTTATTTTCTTATTAAGGTTTTCTACTTTGAAAAACTACCCAATTATATCATTCTACTTTTTGTTTCTTTTTATTAGAACATTACTTTGACAAACTACCCAATTATAGCATTGTACTTTCGGTTTTCCTTTAAAGGTTTACTCAATTGTAACTTTGACATTGATTTTTATTTGGATTTTGGGCGGTCACATTGCTATAACCGGGAAGATTTTCAAAGTATAATGCTGTAATAGGAAAAATTATAGGTAGATTACTATAATAAATGAAACAATGAAAATATGTTGCTATTTTTTGCATTTTATTTTACTAATGGAATTTGATTATGGTTGAAAGAATAATGTATTTTAACTAGCAAATGATTTATATAGTTTTATCTTTTACAGGATTGCATCATCTAGAAAGTGACTTCAGGATCCGCGAAAACAGAGCGTCCCGACAAACCCCGACCCACTCAACGAGCTAGGCCACCCACCGAGCTGAACGAATACGCACAGGTCTCCACTAGTTGAAACATTATTAAACAAAGAAGGTTGATTGAACAAAACACAACCAAAAAAAAAATACATTTTAAAATGGTTCCAAAAAAACTACCATCTATGTACTTGGTATTTGGTAACACTTGTTTACTGATGCAAACAAATGAATCTTTTGAAAATGATGATTTTGAATACCTTTAATAACAACAATTGGAATCATAAGCGGTGGAGAACCGGTGGAGAATTGGTGGGTAACAGACGCGAAATCCACACAGTGGAGATGCACCGCCTGAAAAAAGAAAAGAAGGGAAAAGAAAACAGAGAAGAAAGCGGTAGAGAAGACGGTATCCGCGTGACAAAAAAAAATCGTGCCTATGTTACAAATAAAAGAATTACGGAATTTAATTTAAAGAAGAATTACACAAGTCATTTTATTGCGAAGAGGATTTATTCTTTGAAATTCGGAGTAACCATTGAGTTTGCAAACATATTAAAGATGCCCATATTTAAAAGTTACTCGCTTTGGCCCAGAACATATTAATCAAATCCCATAAATGCAAGAAATGTTAAAAATTAATTACGAAACGAGTGGGTCCCCGTGCTCCGCACGGGTTCCTTTTCTTTTATAAATTTGAGCGAGTGTTTAAGGTGAAAACGTTTGGGGCCGATCGGTTTAAGTCCTTCGGTTGTCGTTTTCCTCTCGATCGTATTCTTTTGGGGTTTTCGTTCTTGGGGTTTTTTTTTTCTTCCACGTTTCGTTCTCGGGGTTCTCAAGCAATCCCAGAAGTGACGTCTCAGCCACCATAAGGAGATTATATATAAAAAGTAGACCTCAGATAACATCATTTCATAGAAATATGTTGCTATTATAGATAAAAATTAAAGTAAATTGTCTATTTTAATAGAAAGAGTAAAGTACATTGCTATTCCTTACACTTAACTTACTTTTTGAGATATGGTGAATGAAGTCTTCCGAAGTCATAAGAACAACACCGTAGTTGTTCATTGTATTTGGTCGCATTGTTGATAATTTTGTTTCGACAATCCATTTTTCAAGAGTTTCAACCTAATGAATCACAAATAAGAAAAATTATAAAAACTAAACTATAAAAGGAGATTATATATAAAAAGGATACCTCAGATAACATCATTTCATAGAAATGTGGCTGGAGCATATTCAATGTATAAACTCCTGAAACAGGTTCAGACATTATATATTTTTTACTTTGATTTCTGTCGTTATCATTGGCCATCGATGCATTTACAAAATATGGCACGAAGAAGTTTGTGGCATTCAATTGATACAATTCTCTAAAAAGAGGCTGAAAAGAAAGGAAAACAAAAGAAGATTGAATGATTACAGAATATATAAGATTTACATTTGTAATCTAGAAGATACTACTTTAAGTGATTAGGTTATTTAGTGAAGGCTAAAAAGGAAACAACAGTAAATTGTAGAATTTAAAGAAATAATAAAAAGGTTATGAAAATATGAAGTTGTTTTAGACCTGAGTAGCAGAGTCGTGATGATGAGCTACGTTGTCACTTATAATTGATTTTTCTGTACGGGAATTTGAGGTCTCCGTTAATCCAATAAACATTATTAATCGAGAAGAAGAGGGAAAACCGGGGTTTCACCTGATTTTGGAGTTTTACAGCCTTTAGTCTGTAACCCTTTTTCAGTTCTGGTGCTTAATTAAAATATCGATTTTGGTCCTTAAGGTTTCATATGCACAAAACAAAACATCGAACACCTTGTGAGCATAAATCAAGTCCAAATTAACAACCACCAAATATTTCAAAAACAAAGTACAATCTACAGTAAAAATAGGCTGGAATTTACTTCCCACTTCAAAGAAAGGGTATAAAAGGCTTTTTATGTTAGTGATTGAATACTATTGATACCTGTTGATGCTGATGCTGGGAAAGGGACTCTATAGTGTCAACTATTGGTGATTTGTAAGCCTTTGACAAAGCAGTAGCCATATGATCAACCCTCACCTACCAGAACCAAAATCATCATGTAACTATAACAACTAAATGCATAAAATAGCAACGTACTTTCAATTATTTGTGTGTTATAGCATTTTACTTTCATTTTTCACTATAACATGATTGTATTTACCGATTGAATTTATATAACATTGTTATAATTAGTAGTTTTTTCAAAGTACTAGGATGTAATAAGAAAATATGAAAATAGGATGCTACAATAAACAGATATGAAAGTAAGATGCTATTAAGAAATAGATCAATGAAAGTACATTGCTACTTCTTGCATCTAAGATTTTAAGTGTAGGTAGATTCTCTAAGTTCTATTTCAAGCCTCTCAATTGCACCCCTGAAAATCAATAATGGAATAAGAGATGATCAGGGCTTTTTCAGGCGATAAGAAAGATTAAAAAGCAAAAATGCCAACCTGCAAAAACCAAGAGCTTTCCTCATATCTCCAGATGAGGCAGCTACTTTCTGCAATCAATAATTGAACTTTATGAACCTTATGATTATCATTAAAAAAAGAAAAAAAAATAATACTGTGGTGTACACTGTACTCACCCGTGGACAGAGTTCAAATGCTTGAGGCTGGAAAACAATGTAAGGAAGTGCCTGGTAATAGAAAGATTTTTGAATAAATTGGATTACTCAAAACAAAAGATAAAGTAAAATGATTAAAGAAAGATAAAGAATGTTTCTTACCATTAACAGCTCATGAAGCCCAAATACATATTAAACCCCATTAAACAAAGTAGTATAAAGTATAAACCTTAGCAGCAAAAATTGCACATCAAATTCCCCATATATCAACAGCAAGGGTATACTGAAATCAAAGTGGGGAGAAAAATCAGACAAGTTCCAGGGATAAAAAGGCCAATTACCATGGTAGATCGGGTTGGTATACCTTGGAAGAAAAAGATCCGCATAGTTCAGGAGCTCTATACCATCTTGTTGCAACATAATCCTGAAAGTGTATCAAAAAGAAAGAAAGGGGAATTTTGTGTTTCAACATGGATTGAACAAAAGAAGTTAAATGAAATAAAATGATTAAAAGCCTACCGTCAAAAAGATTGTTGTTGGGGTGTCTTCAAATACAGCTCTAGCTACTCCAAAGTCGCATAGTTTTCAATTTGCCATGTGAAACTGGAATCGAAAACCCGAAGTAATCCCATTCGAATATAGAAATTTAGAAATAGAGAAATCGAATACTACCTCAGTTAATTATTGAAGTTTAATCAGTGATTAGACTTCAAGAATCATAATAAAATAATCACTTCAAGAATGCACATCAATACAATCTTTTCTGATTATATTATTCTTGGACGTAGTAATCATTTTGTAAATTTAATCATATAGTTTGAAACAACACGACAAAACATCCCTAATTCTTGAACATCGTAATAATCTTTAAAAACACACATCCTAACACCCCAAATGATTCAATGATGGGGAAATTGACTGCTCTAATCTAGCCTCAAGCTTGACAGATAGATTCAGAAACCTAATTTTGATAAAGTAAGAAACCAAATAAAATTTCTCGAAAATTACAATAGCATAAGATTATTGAAGCTAAAAGAATACCAAAATTGATCCATAAAATCACCTGCAAGGATGACCAATTAAGAATATAACTCGAGATGGTACCACGACGAAAAAAGAAAATTACCCATGAGAGAAGCTTCGAGCATGTGGTAAGCGAGGATGATTTGATCGGTGGGATTATTGACGTCGGCGGGGCGTCTCTTAATTTCCATTACGCTGTAAACGTTGTACATCATCATAACGAAGAAGGTGGCGGTGACGGATTTTACAACCAACGAAGCTCTTCCTCGTTTCGCACGATCTAACCCAATTATCAAAAGCTTTCGAAGCGGGGTTTTGAATAAAAGTAAAAGAATCGTCAACATTTCGACAAGCAAAACCGCGAAGAACAGGTAAATCATCGTTGTGGATCAAAAGAGTGTACGGAAAACCCAGATGGATGGATCGTTCGCCGACGAAGATGATGCAGAGAGAGTGTGGGTGCTTTGAAAAGGGTTGGTGAGAGTGAAGAGGAAGGAAGGGAGCGGTGGAGATCCGAAGCAAGCAAAACGGATCCACAAGACCTGGAGGAAGATCCGCGTGTCGCGTTCCCAAAAAAAAAAAACGTACACCCATGCCTAAAATTCACGCAAATTAATTAATAGATAAATTGCGTTTCGAAGCAAAAACTTACAAGAAAATACAAACATAAAGAAACCAATTATATGGCGCACGAGTTACAAATGCACAACAGCCATAGATTTCATGACACACGAAGACACGTCCATGTCACGCGCCACCTCGTTCTTCGACACGTGTACCCAATCCATTTTTGGATCCGAGACATCGCATATCGTCACAAACTCTAACACCTGTCCGAAAATCTTAAACATTTCAACCCCAAAAATCAAGTTTTTATCACCAACAAACACGGCATTCCAATCCATGGGTGCATCAGGATGCATCATAACCTGATTCCAAGTTAAATACACAAGATCAAGCTCCCATAACTTTCTAACCGCCTTATTTCTCCTTCCGATTTCACCATCTCCTTCACACCACGAAACCGCCACCAGAAACAACCGCTGGCCGCCACATGACACCAGTTTCGGGGAGTACTCATGGACACGTGGCGGAGGCGGATTCGTTTCCACTCGAACCCAAAAACCATGTTTGATGTCATACGCCGCGAGCTTATCGGTCTCGGAGTACACGTAAAAAATCCCGTTACAAACAACGGCGGAAGAAACAACCCCGAAATCAACCGGGACCCGTTGGATTTCCGTCCATTTGTTCGATGAAGAATCGTAAATCTCGCATGTATCTAACGGCTCGTCCCATGAACCGACCCCACCTACCGCAATTATCAAGAACCGTGTCCGTATCCGTATTCGAACATGACTTTTGACGGTCAAACGATCGGAGTTGACTTCGTAAACTCCAAGATCGGGCTTTGATCGTGCGTGTCTCATAGACGCAACTTTGTGCCAAGATTTCGTCAACGGGTTAAAAACCAAAACTCCACGGTGTGTTTTCCGGCTCGAACAACCTCCGACGATGAAAACGGTATCATGGACGGTAGCCACGGAGAATAAAAACCGGCCGTTAAGAACTTCGGTCTCGATTTTATGCCATTTTTTGAAAGAAACATCGAACGCGTAAATCTCACGAGAGGAATAACCGTCTTTAACCGTACCGAAAAGAAACAACCATGGACTCGGGTAAAACCCGTCTTTTCTCAATTGCAAAAACCGATTGTTGGTTGTTAACGATCTCCATTTCTTGCACACGAGCTGTAACACCCGTGTTCCGGGTAATGTTTTTCAAAAAAAAAAAAAAAAAAAAAAAAAAAATAATAGTAACCTGGCGGCGTGAATAGTGCTCGCGACGCGAGGCCGAAAAATGCTTCTAGAGAGGTGCGCGATGAGGTAAGTGCTTACGTAATGGTCACGTCGCGACCGGGGGGTCCGTCGCGACGCGAAGAGGTCCAGAGGCCTATAAATAGGTGCTCCAAGCCTCATTTTGAGGCACAACACACATCAAACACATATACGATATAGAGGAGTGTTTCGGTAAGGAAAATACGTTGAGGGAGGATGTTGGGAGGTGAGAAACGAGCGGTAGCTAACAACGAGGTGCTCGGGAACTGTCAGCGGTTCGGAACGGAAAATACGACAGGACTCCGAGAAAACGCCAATCTCAGGTGAGTAATCGCTACCGTATCTCCCTAATAGTTTATATGTGTTAAACTATAAAATACGAGGGATGTAATAAACTATTTCCTATAATTCATAATTCCAAAAGTAATGCAGATTGATTTACTTACGAGGACGGTGTCTAGGCCGATTACTTGGGATCTGGTTGTTGGATTTTCCGAAAGGCTAAAATGCTGAAAGGATCCTGCCACCCCAACTAATCTTCTACCTGGCCGTTCTTTACTTGATAAATCATGGAGCATCATGTTGGAATTATTGAAGGGAAATACAAAGCAGTATAATTAAAGTATTATAATAATACTTGGGTGGGAAACAGTCATGTTATCGTGAGGATGAGTTCGAGTTATACGCCCGAAAGTATCACAAGATGATACTGAGTAGAGTGAACAAGTAATTATATATAATACATGTCAGGGGATGGCATGATTTACCATATACTATCAAAACGTGAGGTAATCATAGATGTACTATGACCATACTTGTATGAGGAAGCCGTTAAGTGAGGGGGTATACCGTGAGATGGTATAAGAATTCGTGAAAACTAATACCAAATAGTAAATAAAAAGAGATGGCAGTAGCTAAAGGTGTGAGTCGTGACGATGTAAGATAAGACTGCGTGGGACAGTCTAATAGTGAGTATCAGTGGGTGATACTGTATAGTGAGTGACGTCGGGTAATACGGTAGTTTCACAGTGTGAATTACGAGTCGGATAGGACTGTGAAACTGACAGGAACGGTGATTCTGTAACGTGTGTGACCATATAGGTCATACTGTGATTAGATTACTCACTAAGCTTTATAGCTTACCCCTTTATTTTATGTGGTTTTGCAGGATAGGTAACGCTTGGCTTGGATCATGGGACGATCCCTAGTGATATTATCTTGTAAATTCCAGGCTGAAAAACCGGGCGTTACAAGTTGGTATCAGAGCCAAGATTTGAGTGAACTAGGATAAGATCCCTAGACTCAAATTAGTAGACACACTAGAATTGTGTGCTAAAATATATATAAAAAAAAAATCACAAACATATTGTGATAAATGTCGAACGTAGATAAAGCAGTTATTCTAACTTGATAATAAAATTGTTAGTAAAATTCTTTCAGAGATAAAAAGAACTAGAGAAAATGAGTGAGTTTGTGTGGTATTTTCCCAAATACGGGAAAGGTGTTAAAAGTAAATCCAGATGCAAATTTTGTCAAATAAGAAAGTTTTGAAAGTTGATTTGAAAGAAAAATTTTAGGAAATTTGAAAAAGTATAAGTTGAAATAAAAATTCTAAAAGTACGAGTTGGTGGGTGGAAATATATGGCGACAACCATAGCAAATAAAAAGTGATAAATATATGTGATGATTGGATATAAGAACTATAAGAAATGAGTTCGTGAGGAGTTATACAATCTCTAAATGAGACAAGTATTGAGGTATGTGGTAGTACTAGACATGTCTAAGTCTAGCATGTGGAAAATATGGGGTTGAGGAATTGAGAGATAAAGAGTGGCTCGACGTACTGAGCAACACAGAGATGTTCGCAAGATGCACTGAGCAGATACGCATGATCCGACGTACAGGATATGCGCGGCTCCGAGTGCTGAGCGGTGGAGTTTGAGCAGATACGCATGACTCGACGTACTGAGTATGCGCGGCTCTAAATGCTGAGTGATTGAGCAGATACGCATGACTCGACGTACTGAGTATGTGCGGCTCTAAATGCTGAGTGGTTGAGCAGATACGCATGACTCGACGTACAGAGTATGCGCGGCTCTGAGTGCTGAGTAGATTAAGTTTGAGCAGATACGTATGACTCGACGTACTGAGTATACGCGGCTCAGAACATTAAGCAGGAGAGTATAACTTGAGATACTGGGTAGAGTAGATTATGTGGAAAATTTACCAGAGACATAAAAAAAAGTAAGGCTGGTAGATGTCCTGAGTAAACATAAGACTATGATGGATTGATTTATTCCTTCCATTCTAGAAGAATTAAGGGTACTATTTTACTTAGTTAATGTCTAAGTACCATGGACCATCCAATCATCACTAAAATAAATAAATGTGTGGTTATTTTTATAACCAAAGAATGTAGTGAGATAGTTGATTTTTCTACAAACGTAAAGGTTATTTTATAATCAGAATTTTACAAGTAGAGAGAGATATTTTAAAGAGTTATTTTGCTGAAAAAGTTGTTTTGACAAAAGCTGAAAGAATCGTTATTGTGATTAATGAAAATTAAAAAGAGTAAATTTTTAAAAAATAAAAAGCATCTGGTTAAACAAGAAGTATGAGTAGTTACTCAGAGAAGTAATTAAGTATATACAAATTTAGTGTGTGTTAAGATGTTGTGTAACCAATAATGTCAAAAGAAAAAGGGAGTTAATAAATCAGGAAACCCAAGTAGTAATTGTGTAATTGTTGAGCTGATGAGGGGGTGGTAAGGTCGGTTACAGAGTTTTGCAGTTAGGTGTTAGCTGTTAAGCCTTTATGGCTTATTGTTGGTTGGAGCCCTTATGGCTTGTTTTTTTTTTTTTTTTCTGGTAGGGCCACATTATCGGTTGTTGTGATTGGGATCATCTTTCTGTGGGGTCACATATTCGGTAATTGTGGTTGAGACTACCTTTTCTATAGAGTTAGTGACTATTGTTAGGGTCACATATATATTGTGACGGTTGTATGAGCAGTAATTGTGGTGGGACCACATACAAGTATTGAGATGACCTAATCGGTCGGCAGTTCTAGGGTGTACGTTGAGTCTTTGGGACTCGATATCGTAGAGGTGCTTAATGTGTCAGTATTGTGGTGATACCCCTCTGGGTTTACTAGTACAGTCGCATCACGTTGGAATAAGAGATGGTTGAGTAAAAGAGAGAATAAGGGTATATCGATGCTAGGAGATTTCGGGGACGAAATCTTTTAAGGGGGAGAGATTTGTAACACCCGTGTTCCGGGTAATGTTTTTCAAAAAAAAAAAAAAAAAAAAAAAAAAAATGAATAGTAACCTGGCGGCGTGAATAGTGCTCGCGACGCGACGTGAATAGTGCTCGCGACGCGAGGCCGAAAAATGCTTCTAGAGAGGTGCGCGATGAGGTAAGTGCTTACGTAATGGTCACGTCGCGACCGGGGGGGTCCGTCGCGACGCGAAGAGGTCCAGAGGCCTATAAATAGGTGCTCCAAGCCTCATTTTGAGGCACAACACACATCAAACACATATACGATATAGAGGAGTGTTTCGGTAAGGAAAATACGTTGAGGGAGGATGTTGGGAGGTGAGAAACGAGCGGTAGCTAACAACGAGGTGCTCGGGAACTGTCAGCGGTTCGGAACGGAAAATACGACAGGACTCCGAGAAAACGCCAATCTCAGGTGAGTAATCGCTACCGTATCTCCCTAATAGTTTATATGTGTTAAACTATAAAATACGAGGGATGTAATAAACTATTTCCTATAATTCATAATTCCAAAAGTAATGCAGATTGATTTACTTACGAGGACGGTGTCTAGGCCGATTACTTGGGATCTGGTTGTTGGATTTTCCGAAAGGCTAAAATGCTGAAAGGATCCTGCCACCCCAACTAATCTTCTACCTGGCCGTTCTTTACTTGATAAATCATGGAGCATCATGTTGGAATTATTGAAGGGAAATACAAAGCAGTATAATTAAAGTATTATAATAATACTTGGGTGGGAAACAGTCATGTTATCGTGAGGATGAGTTCGAGTTATACGCCCGAAAGTATCACAAGATGATACTGAGTAGAGTGAACAAGTAATTATATATAATACATGTCAGGGGATGGCATGATTTACCATATACTATCAAAACGTGAGGTAATCATAGATGTACTATGACCATACTTGTATGAGGAAGCCGTTAAGTGAGGGGGTATACCGTGAGATGGTATAAGAATTCGTGAAAACTAATACCAAATAGTAAATAAAAAGAGATGGCAGTAGCTAAAGGTGTGAGTCGTGACGATGTAAGATAAGACTGCGTGGGACAGTCTAATAGTGAGTATCAGTGGGTGATACTGTATAGTGAGTGACGTCGGGTAATACGGTAGTTTCACAGTGTGAATTACGAGTCGGATAGGACTGTGAAACTGACAGGAACGGTGATTCTGTAACGTGTGTGACCATATAGGTCATACTGTGATTAGATTACTCACTAAGCTTTATAGCTTACCCCTTTATTTTATGTGGTTTTGCAGGATAGGTAACGCTTGGCTTGGATCATGGGACGATCCCTAGTGATATTATCTTGTAAATTCCAGGCTGAAAAACCGGGCGTTACACGAGCCGTGTGTTCATGAGGCTCGTTAACGGGAGTCTCATTAAACACATTTCAAGAATATCATCGGGAAGAAACACATGCATGGCGTTGGTTTTGTTTCCGAGTGGCTTTTCGACTTCCGGATTCTTCCTTATTGTTTGATTTTTCTTCCAAAACCTCTCCACTCCATACGAGAAACAATCGAGACTCGTGTCGTGGGTCCCACACGCGGGTTTGTGTATTTTACTGAGTTCGCCAAACTCGTCACTTGTTGCAGCTCCAACTTTGCACCCTCCACCCCTTGTATACAAACTTAGACACCTTAATGAAACCCCTCGTGTGTCCACGTCATCATCATCATCTTCCATCACGGTTCCATGGTGGTTGGAAGTTTTGAGTTCTTGATGTGATGTGTCACTTTGTAGTTGTTCAGATGTCATCTTGCATGGTTGGATGGTGATGCACACATGTGGTTGTTTCAAAAGCCTGGTCATAAAATCACGAAAATATATTTCACTTAAGACTTTTAGAAGTCTAAATTACTAGATTCAAATTTCTAAATTGACATGGTTAAATACGTATGTAACAAAATAAATGTAACTACATTAAATCAATACAATACATACAACAGACACGACCTGTTGATCATTAAAAGACAAAGGGATTCTTTGATTCGAAAGTGTTAATGTGTTATTCATTTTGAGAATAATTGAAGAAATTGAATTTAAGTTACAAATTTATAAAGTGAAAGTTTGTTGCTATTTTGCACATGGAATGAAATGAGATAAAATGAAGAATGGATCGATTTGCTTTATTCATGAACATAGACATGTATATATATGACACAATTGTAAGCCATTAATGCTAACATACACAGTAACAAACTAACCAACAGACTAACTAATATAACTAACACTAACTGACTTAACTACCACTGACAATAACTACAATGGTAATAGCATATTCTATCTATACGAAGGCTACGAGAGGATGGTGGGTGATTGGTTTATAATCTATATGATAAAATGTGTATTTATCGTTTATACTTCTATTTTATAACTTTTAAGGTTCATATTATTATTTATTAATATTTGTCGTAAATGCGGATAGATTTGAACTTAGATAGTTATTTATGAATTTATTGACCTCAATATGTTGGTTTTAAAATATAAACCATAACTTGAAGTATGTATTACATTTATGCAATGTGCTCAAATAAATAACATAAACTATTCGGTTCCAATTGTGTTATTTGTTCTTTTTAAAAAAAATTGTTACAGAAAGAAAATTCTTTCAAAGGGAGATTGCTACCGGTTGTGTCAAGTCTAATACTCTAATTATCAACTAGCGGATATCAATGTGTATAATTTCCATGTTCATGTAGTTTCTAGACTATTGAGATAGGCTTTTGTATAAATTAAGACTCCCTGAACAACTTATGTTTCATGAAGTACATATTACAATCTTTTCAGATAAAACATATGATTCTGCATGTTGTTTATTGTGTTACAAACCTCACCAGGCTTTTTAGTTTTTAAGCAATAACAGCTTTCTTTTTAATATGTAAGCCATGAAAGATGAAGAATCGGCTTGAGAAGTTCAAACTTTAGATCTTGATGATAGTGATTAGACGATTCATTTTTACATTGAAGTTTAATTCGTTTTAACGTGTGGGATTTAGACAATTTCATTTGTTTTAGACTATGAGTTGATGTTAGTAACACCTAAAGGGGATTAAACATTTTTTAGAATTGGAAGTTTTCGTATATATCTTGATGTTTGTTTCAAAAGAAAAGTAATTTAAGAATTATTATAGCAAGGAGACAGTTAGTCAAAAATAATATATATGGAATTTATAATTGATGTGGTTCGATATATAACTAACGATATAAATTTATTTGCATTAAAGCATACAACTCATGCTATGAATAGGAACTTTTCCGGTGTTAAAAGCATAAAGAATTGACTTACATTTCAAATTTGAAAGAAGTAAGCTTGACTCTTATAAACAAGTCAATCAAGGGGGTTTCTGGATGTGCATTTAAAATTTATTATTGTGACTTGAGATAAATAAACAGTTTATAGTGTTTGCCAATAATTGATTTTGATTTTAATTATGCTTAACCAAATCTGTAGATGCAGAATCAGTTTCCGTTGAAAACTGATTATTGGGATATATATAAACTTAACTAATTGCCCCTAACAAATAAACCTTTTAATTAGTCTAGAAGTGGAACCAAAAATCTGAAAGAAGTGTAATTCAAAAATGAAATATCATTTTCTTCTTGTGGTAAAAAATTAATCAATTTATAATCTTCTACTTATGATTAATTTATAAACAGTCTGATACTAGCTGCAAAAAACAAAATAGTTGAATAAAGTACCTAAAGGATCAAACTTGAACAAATGCAGAAAAAGACATACACATACAGTATATAATTCCAATAATAATACCCCCTTAATACCAAAACAGTCAAAATTTGAAGTCAAATGAGTTGTTCTTTCCCTTCATTAATTTTTTCTATAATATGTAGAAAATTCTAGTAACCAAGATTAAATTCGGACTAAATTATTCTAAAAAATATATATTTTGGATAAAGAAGTCAAAATTAGGTGTCGGTTGTGAATCTGAAAATTGATAGGTTTGACTATCTACAGTCAACGAACCCAGAGAACTATGAACACACCATGCAGATGAAATTGTTGAATTCTTTTGTGTCAAATAAGTGATTATCTAACTTCATAAATTGACAATAATTATCTTTATAAGTAAGCAATTAACCACTATATACATCTACCCGAAGATTACTGAAAGAATAACAGTTTCACAGGACCAAAAATCAAAACGAAAAGTACAGAAAATTTGAATTCGAAAAGCATTAGGTTTGACTATCTAGGAAAAGTCAAAATACCCAGAATTCAGAAACACGCGTAAACTCTGTAAAAATATAAAAATGCAACAAATACCGACAACCCAGAAACTCAAGCAGTATAATGCACTAAAAATACACAAACAACTAAAAGTAAAGAATACAAACCTCATCAAGTTCTTGCAGCCACGGTCCACAGCGTTGTGAACAAAAAAAAAAACCGTGTTTCGATTCAAGATTCTTGATTTGCAATCCCAACGATCGATCCAAAGTATAGATCCAACAAAAGGGTACTAAAAAGTAGTAATTTATTGGAGATTTAATTCTTTAAAGAGAAGGGGTTTGAGTAGGAAGATGAAATGTTAAAGATTAGAGATAGCAATTGATTGTTTAGTTAGGTTAAAGGATGCAATCAAGAAGGGAGGATTTTTAGTAAAGTTTGAAGGGAACAGCAAAAGCAGAAATTAAACGTTTTTTAGGGGAGAAAGAGAGAGAGATATGAAAGTGATGGATCTGGTCTCTCGCTTTTTGAGTTTAATCATTTGCAAAGAAGGTGGGTGTCTTTATTGTTTGTTTTTCCAATTAAATCACTTTATTCGAAGAAGGCCGGAAACAGTCCTCTATTTTTGGTTTATTCATAAAAAATTATATTATATGTTTTTGCCTCTTATATCTAAAACTAGTTTACAAACTCTTACACGTTTCATAATTAAAAAAATTATACAATAACAAAAATATTTTATTTAATGTAGACAAAATCGACTACAATAAATAATCGATTAACTTTAAGATCGAAGTATAAAACTCAAATATCACGATAATGATTCAACGGAATATAAAACTATTGAATAATCAACCAAGAATAGATCGAACGCTAAAAAGAAAGAGCACAGGATATTTACGTGGAAACCCAAATTGGGAAAAACCACGGGCGGAGGAAGCCGAGAACCAATTCACTATATTTTGTGGTGTTTACAAAATGTTTGAAGAATATAAAAATACAAAGAGTTTATAAAACTCTTATGCATTTACAAGAGAAGAAATTGGATGTGAAAGATATGTTTTGATGTTTTTTTGGTGTGTTTTGCATCAATGATCTTCTAACCTATTTATACTAAAATTTCTACATGTCATTTAAGAAAAAATGGCTCATATGTTGAATTCTTTACAAGCCACATTTGAAAATTGATTAGCAACCATTTGAAAATAAGTATTGCAGCCACATCTTTGAACATCATATTTAGCAGCCATTTGAAAATAAGTGTTGCAGCCACATCTTTGACTCAATTGAAGGCATATTCTTCAATCTTCACCTTGACTTCAAAATTGAGCAAGTAACAGACTGATTCATATAGAGAAAAATTGGTCCTGAAAAATGAAATACTTCCTCCACCACGAGCCTAATCAGGTTCAACTGCGATCAGAAACACCCACCAAATCCAAACATGTTTTGAACTTGGCTATTGGAAGACTTTTAGTGAACATATTAGCAGGATTATCATTGGTGCTGATCTTGTTTACTGTAATATCGCCTTTAGCAATAACATCTCTGATGAAGTGATAACGAACATCAATATGCTTCGTTCGATCATGGAACATTTGATCATTTGTCAGAAATATTGCACTTTGATTGTCACAAAAAACAGTTTTAACAGATAACTTGTTTGAAAGCTCACCTATCAACCGTTTCAACCAGAGGGCTTCTTTCACTGCTTCCGTAACAGCCATGTATTCGGCTTCGGTGGTGGAGAACGCTACGGTGGACTGTAACTGCGCTTTCCAGCTAATTGCGCAATCACCCAAAGTAAACACGTACCATGTAATCGATTGTCTTTTATCCAAGTCCTTTGCATAATCGGAATCCACATAACCAAGTACTCCACTATCGATTTTGCCAAACCGCAGACATAAAGAGGAAGTACCTCGCAAGTACCGAAAAATCCATTTAACAGCAGCCCAATGCTCTTTTCCTGGATTCGCCATGTATCTGCTCACCATGCTTACCGCATATGACAAATCTGGACATGTACAAATCATAGCATACATAAGAGATCCTACAGCGCTGGAGTATGGTACCTTTGCCATGTATGCTATATATTCTTCGGTGGTAGGACTTAAGGCGGATGATAGCTTGAAGTGGGCTGCGAAAGGAGTGCTGACTTCTTTTGCATAATGCATATTAAAACGGTGCAGAACCTTCTCAATGTAGCTTTGTTGAGAAAGGTATAGAGTTCTTGCACTACGGTCTCGCACTATTTCCATTCCTAGAATTTTCTTGGCAGCACCCAAGTCCTTCATATCGAACTCAGCATTCAACTTGTAACATCCCGAAATTTTAGGGTAAATTTAAAATATTTTATTCACTTAAATTTAAAGAAAAGCCACTTAATTAATTTTTATAAAATTCACATAACTTATAAGTTTAATGAAAACATAATATAGCGGAACATTAATTCAAAAACAATCAATATCAAATAGATAAAATCATTTTTAAGTCAACAGCGGAAGTCAACTAGATAAAATCATCTTTAAAATAAAGATCTAAAAGAAGCAGCACCAGTGTGTATACGTCACGCCTTGCCAACCATGGTACCTGATGTACTTGAAACAGTAATTTAATAGGGAAAGGTTAAGCACACAGCTTAGTGAGTTCCAACACCTACACAGCATATCAGTTACCCATACCCTACCCTTATATGGAAAATATAAACATACAACGCAGTAAAATAAACACATAATCTACTCTACCCAGTACATTGAATTATACTCTCCTGCTCATCATTTCGAGCCGCGCATACTCTGTTCGTCGAGTCATGCGTATCTGCTCAATAAATCAAACTACGCCGCTCAACACTCGGAGCCGCACATACTCTGTACGTCGAGTCATGCGTATCTGCTCGGTGTATCTTGCGGATGTCTCGATATTGCTCAGTACGTCGAGTCCATATTTTCTACACACTAGACCTAGACGCATCTAGTACTAACCCCAACAATTACAACTATAATAGGAAGGTATAATATTAATAAAATACACACAGCTAGGTATTTTCCACAAACATCATACAAACACACATGATTACAATAAAGCACATATAACATCCATACAATGTAGTGAGAAACTCACCTGATATGTAGGAGTAGGTCGTACACACAAGCACGTGATACTCAAGAACTCTCCTTCTTTCCCGAACACACATTCCACGTGGTACTGCTTAGAACGAATTAACGTTTATATTTATTACTTATAATCATATAAGTATACATGTATTTTATATGAATTTACCAATATGACCCAAAAATATGACCCAAAACAGAAAAATTCCAAAACCACATACAATGATACTAAGGTTAGGGGTTGCACCCACTTAACCCATTAAGACAAGTCAATAAGACCCTTCAGGGTCTGAATTAAGTTCAATGACAAGATATTAAACTATATATACTAAGGTCTCGAGATATCACTTTAAGATAACCCATACTAATAATCACGTAACATAGCTTTTACTTATACTCATCATAATATAATTTTGTTGACTATATTTTCTCAATTTCAATTGTTAACTGTAACATATATGTAACACAAATTTTTAGCTTTTAACTTAACATGATTTTCATACAAACACTTGATCTTTCTAGTTTAAAACTTAATATATGAAATCCATAATCTCAAATCCAACATCAACCTTCACTGTTATCAAATGCTTCTAAAATCATAATGAAGCAGAATTCAGAAACAAACCTCAATTTCAACATATAGCAAGTTTCTAACTGTTAAATAGCTAACAACAACTTAGATTTAGGATTTTACCTTAAACCTTCTGTTTAGGAATAAAGAATTTGAAGGTTTAATGGCTGATTTCCCAATTTTCGGCCATAAAAGAACCTTTCCCGACTGCCTCGCACCAACAGCGGCCAGCCACGTCGCCTCCGGCGACTTCCGATGACCTCTGGCGCCGTAATCAACCACCAACAGCGGATTGCTGCTTGCTCCGTCGATCTCTTGTTCTCCTTGTCTCCATCGGCTTATACCCTGATCGAAATACACACCACAACAAGGATACAACTTCGATTTCTCTTTCCCTCGGTCACAATTTGCGTAACACTCACATACACTCACACTATCGGGTGTGTGTTCATGTTTTCCCCAAAACTGAAAACCCTAACTCCTAATTTCACCTCTTCCCGTTTTCTGATACGTGATCCCAAGAAAGAGAAAGGAAAAATATGATTTTAACTCACTCCAAACAGAAAATACCGAAAATACCCTTACTTGTTTCATGCCTTAGAAAAATTCCTGCACTTGCACATTATTTTTGCTAATCTTTGCACAATCATAACTTCTGTATACGATACTTGTTTTTTGCAAACTTTATATCGCTGTAAAGATGGGAATGAGGTTTACATTTTATACTTACTGACTTAAATCTGAATCTAACTAGATTTTCTGCTATCAGCCCTTAAACATGGCCCGTTAACCATTTTTGTCACTTTTTGACTATCTTTGACCCTTCATAATTTCTTGGTTATAACTCCAAACGATACGAATCTTTTTCCTATAATTTTGTTTCATCAAAATCTACAAAAGTCGACTTGATGACTTTTTCCTAAATCCATATATAATTTTAGATTTAATTTTTAAAGTTTAACAATAAATATTTATTTTCGTTAAAATAAATAATTAATTTGTTGAAAATAAAGAATCGGAAAACGGGGTGTTACAACTCTCCCCCACTTATAGGAATTTCGTCCCCGAAATTCAACACCAAGACAACAGGTAATCTAAGTTGAAACTTTCATTAGCCCGTAATTTCACAAGATTAATAGTCTGTGAATATATTAGCACATATTTCATTTTTATATTGGTCTATTAATTTGCCCATAACTACTAGACCAACGACATAAACCCAAATATGTTAAACTTTAGCCCATAAAGCCTAGAGTCCAACATGGAATGAAAAGTCTAAATAAATTAAGGTCAATACCTCTCCAATGTTAACAGATAGGTCCTACTCTTTGTTTTTATGTGACATCACATCACTAATAATCAACAGTCTACTTCAGTCTGTGCATTAAAATAATCAGTAAATGACACCACTTTATACACCTTTATTCCAAAAAGTCTCTTCAATATCCCGTTATCACTGGAATCAAGTAGCGAATTTTGAAAAATGGCACTTAGGGTAGTGAAGAGTCGCATCTACTATAGGTGGTTTGAATTTTTGGTAATAAGAACGTCGGTTGTCCTTTCAATTCCAGCTACAAGATACTATATAAACGGGTATGTAGTATCATCCACATCTACAATCTTTTCAGTCTCATCTTTTCTTACCACTAGTTTATTTGTATACAAACTCATATTCAGAGTTGAGTTATGGAAAACAGATCTTCAATGAACAATCTGCCAAACTTTGGACCTGTTTCTCACGAGGAGAGGGTTCTTCAAATCAGACGTCTTTACCGGAGTTCGGGTAACTTTAACATTTTAGACATCTCTTATTTATTTTTCATTTATCTTTCTAATGTTTTGATTGGTTCATAATTATTGTACAGACTTCCAGATATACCATCATTGGAGTAACTTCAAAGTGAGCTTGAAGTTTTTCCCCCGATGAATATTAACTCAGAAGATTTAGTGCATTCAGCTTTAGACTTTGCTCCTGGGCAGACTCAATACCTTCTTCCAGGTTAATCTCTTTTGAATGATGCATTTATAAGTATTTTATTTTGTTTTATCATCTGACATTTATTATTTGTAGACCCATTTATAGATGGTCTATCCGATTACAGTTCATTCCTGGACGTGCACCCAACAAGCAGTGAGTTTGTCCCCATGAATCAAAGTTTCATGTCTGACATTCAGAATGAAAGCCAATTACAAACAACTCACAACATCAATATTGAAATGAATCTCGAGTTTAGGGGTGGTTTCTAATACCAAGATCACCTTCAGTTGATTCAAAGAAATTTAGAAGGATTTCAGAATCCTGGGTTCTTGGTTGAAAACCAACCATTGCTACCAATAGAAGCCACTGATTTTGATGAATCAATATTCATCTTTGGGTCCGAAAATCAGGATCATGCTCAAATGATCCAGAATGATAACAATACAACTGGATTCGAACCTTCGAGTTCAGAAAACATAGCAGGTGGCAGTGGAAAATGTTTCAGACATTTATTAAGTAAGGAAAAAATAGTTGAACACTTTAACAAACCAATAAATCAAGCTGCAAATGATCTTAACATTGGGACAACACAGTTGAAGATACGCTGTAGAGATTTAGGTATCGAACGTTGGCCCCAACGAAAACTTAAGAGTCTGCAAACTCTTATTGATCGTGCTGAGGTAAAGAATTACATATTTTTTTTAATTCCCTTATATCATAAGATTGTAATTATTAAAGTTATTTGTGTCACAGGAATTTGGTCACGAGTTTAGTGAGGCAACAGAACTGTCAAGAGATTTAATACCCAATTTAAAAAGAGAAAAAGAAGCGATAATTGAAGGGTCACAATCAGATCTAACAGACGGCACAAAGAAGCTGAGACAGGATGCTCACAAGGTTGCATTTAAGAAAAAAAAATTCAAGAAATGGAGAAAGTTTCATCAGAAACTCATACACAGCGGCAGTCTCTGCCATCTGATACTGGTATGAGTAATATTAACCCTGGTTTACTCGAGCCTACGAATGAAGAGAATTTTGGAGGCTCTGTAGGTGACCTAGCCTTGTTTCCACCTTCTTATAGCTACCCCCAACTGGTTCCGAATTGGAACCCTTCCTCATCACTGCCCTACTTACACACGCCCCAAATGGATCAATATGTAGCCCCTAATCATGGGGTTACGGGTTCCAACCCTATCGAGACTCCATACCTTGGAGCTCCTCCTCCAACAACAGAAAGCATACCCATCCCAAATCCTCAAGAAGGTACAAGTCAACCTAATGATGACAAAGAATGGAGTGTAGAAGATCTTTTCTCGCTTCTTTCTGATTCTCTAGTTTAGGTTAGTAGTTCTGTAAACTTTTCTTACTGTATTAATATAAAATTATAGTAATTGATTACATATATCGTTGAATTACTATAATTTTAATGATTTCATCGATTCTATACAATATTCAAGTTGTTCCTTTAATTTTGTATTCCTCCCCCACTTGGACTAAAGTCCAAGTCTGTTTCTTCTATTTATAATAATGTCCCAATTTTAAACAAATTTTAAAATAAAAAGGAAATTACAAGAAAAAGAGTAATCTCAAAGAAGAGTATGTTAATTACTCACACCCTCAGATAATTGGATTCTTCATGACCAACTCCCGACTCGAACACGGATCCTGTGCTTTCGATAGTAGAAGCTCTACTACTACCTTCCACACCTATCCACGTCCGATCCAATACTTGTCCAGAAGTCCCCAATTTACTTTTCATCGATAATTTTAACACATATGCCCATACAAGGCATATGTCAACACATTCCTAGAATACTAGGAAATCCAACCTCCACCCTGCTATTTTAACTAAAACGAAATTTTCCTCCAATGATGACGAGTCGCCTTGTGAATGCACGGTCGTATACAGTGTAAACTAAATAGGCTTTCAATAAATGAACTGTAACACCCGACTTATTAACAAAAACACCCCAAAAAAATTTTCATTTTTCAAGCCAAATATCTTACAATAAAAACCATAATTAGGGGTATTAGTTAACAAATACGAGAACAAGTGTATCACGAAGTACAATACATAAATATTATACATTCTTTAAGCCGGGTATCACTTCAATGCTAAGTCCTCAGTCACGGACTTTATCTTTTCCCTTTGCAGGGTCACGCTCACCTGCAGGGACATATCAAACAAACCGTGAGCTACAAGCCCAATGAGTAATCAAGTCAAATACAACATGTATAAGAATAAAATTCTCTATACAAAATCAATTTAGCATTATCAGGCAATATAAAATCATATATGGCTCACGGGTTATCCCGCTGTTGCCTAGACTCACGGCTCCGTTCTTGCCATCGCAATGGCTCACGGCTTATCCGGTCTTGTCTATATAGGTTTGACTCACAGCTCCGTTCTTGTCTGTTATAGACTCACGGCTTATCTGGTATTGTCGCACCATTTAAAATCGACTGACTCACAGCTCCGTTCTTGTCTATAGTAGACTCACGGCTTATCTGGTATTGTCATGTCATTATTGTTGACTCACAGCTCCGTTCTTGTCTCTATTAGACTCACGGCTTATCTGGTATTGTCATACAATTGATCATGGAATTTACTGTTTTTGTCCCCAAAATTATTTCCAATTGCAGCTGCCCATTTTACACATATCACATCGGATAATAGTGAGATTACTCACCTGGAGGTTTGCTACAACTAGCGTTCGTTGTCCCTTGTCTTGAAATAAAATCCGTAGGATTTTGTCCCGTACCTATAATTCATTTATTTCCACAATGATTATAGGTTAATAACCATTCTAATTAACTCTAATACAATAGAGTTCCATAAAACAATGTTATAAACAATGTCTAGTTAATAAACTTTCCGTTTACTAACTTTGTATGAATTTCACTATTCACCGGGACATTCGGATCGGTCTACAGTGCCCCCGAGGGGTCGAAAACTCAATCTAAAAATTTTCCCAAACTTTTCAGACCATAATACACCTATGTTTCAAATTTGGGCTTAATCGGACAAGTAACGCAAAAGTTAGCGTTTCAAAGTTTCTGTCTGGCCACTGCCTTGGAGGCGCACTGCGCCAGGGTCAGGGCGCACTGCGCCTGGGCGCGCCCCGCCTGTCTCCTGGGCGCACCGCGCCTGACGCCTGGGCAGGCCCCCTGGCCAGTCGCGATTTTTGCACTGTAGCTTGCAGATTTCGTCCCTTAAGTCCTTAATTTCGTTTTTAGTTGTTTGGGGTTTGTTCCTAGGCTAAAACCTTACATTTTAACAAGGTTTTTAACCCCCAAAACACCCTAAATCAATCACACAAAGAATTAGGGTTCTTATTTCTAACAACCCCAATTCTTCAATTTTACCATTTATAGCATCCTACTTCCATTGGATTGAGTTAGGTCTTTGTTATAAGGACTTAATGGAAGTATTTCATCATTTTAACCCCATGATCATGGCTGTAATTTCAGTTTGCGAGTCCTACTCAACTCATCAAGATGAACAATCAAGAACATGAAGAAACTTACCTCAAATTCTTCCAATTATGCCCTTTTTAGCCAAGGATCACAATCCAAGCTTCAAACCTTCAAGAAACCTTTCAATTCTCTGCAGAAATTCAGCCACAAGAAGTTCCCGTAACTCCCAAAATTCTGCACACAAGTCTCACTTATATACTTCCAGAAATTGCACTTTGGTCCTTGAAGTTGCATTTTTCAAAGTTTTGCCACAAATAACACAATTTATGACAAATGATCAACTTTTATAACATTTTAAGTCCAAGACTTAAAATATTATTACATAACAAGTCCTTTTCTGTCCAAATGACCAAATTACCCTTTTGAGGTAAAATGACCATTTTGCCCTTTTATTATAATTATATAATAAATACAAGTTTTGGCGTTACAAATTCTCCCTTCCTTTAAGAGATTTCGTCCCCGAAATCATACAAAAAGTTGAGGATATTTCTCTCTCATCTCACTTTCGGTTTCCCACGTCATGTCGGAACCTTTGTGATGACGCCAAAGGACTTTCACCATACTGATCTTCTTGTTTCTGAGCTGTCTTGTCTTGCGGTCTAGCACCCGCTCAGGTTGTTCCGGGTATCTCAGCTTTTCATCCACCTCGATTTCAGCGAGAGGTACTTGTTGAGATTTATCAAACAACGTCTTCCTCAAATGGGACACATGGAATACATCATGTATACCATGAAGTTCATCAGGTAACTCCAATCTATACGCCACGGCTCCAACTCTTTGGGATATTCGGAAAGGTCCAATAAAGCGAGGACTCAACTTTCCCTTCTTCCCAAAACGAATCAAGCCTTTCCAAGGGGATACTTTGAGCATTACCATATCTCCCACTTGGAACTCTATCGGTTTCACCCGTCTGTCTGCGTACTGCTTCTGTCTATTCTGAGCTACCTTCAAATTTTCGCGTATCAGTTTGATCTTTTCTTCAGTCTGGGCTACAATTTCGGGTCCAGCCAACGGCTTTTCCCCAACTTCAGTCCAGCAGGTCGGAGTACGGCACGGTGCTCCATACAAGGCTTCATACGGGGCCATCTGAATACTGGAATGATAGCTGTTATTGTACGCAAATTCCACTAAAGGCAAATGATCTTCCCAGCTTCCACCGAAGTCAATGACACAAGTTCTCAACATATCTTCCAAAGTTCGGATCGTTCTTTCACTTTGGCCATCAGTCTGTGGGTGATATGCGGTACTCATAAGTACTTTCGTACCCAGTTGCTCTTGAAGACTTTGCCAAAAATGGGAAGTAAATCTGCTGTCTCTGTCCGACACAATCGATGCTGGTACTCCATGCCGACAAAATACTTCATCAATGTAGATTTTCGCCAGTTGATCTACTCTGTACTTTTCCTTATATGGTATAAATTGTGCCGACTTGGTCAATCGATCCACAATCACCCATATAGAATCATAACCTCGCGGTGTCCGCGGCAACTTTGTTACAAAATCCATGGTAATATGGTCCCATTTCTTCTCCGGAATCGGCAATGGCTGTATTTCCCCATATGGTTTCTGATGGTTTGACTTAACTTGCAAACAAGTCAAACATTTTTCTACATATCTTCCAATGTCCCTTTTCATTCCAGGCCACCAATACATCGGTTTTAACGTCCGATACATCTTGGTACTGCCCGGATGAACTGCATATCGGCTATAATGGCTATCTTCTAAAAGTAAATTCAGCTCTTCTCCTTGTTTTGGGACCCATATTCGGCCTCTGAAGGTCTTCAAATTCTGAGCATTTTCTTCCAGATGCTTCAAGTATCCTACCATTCTTTCACTTTTTACATTCTCCGGCTTACACGCTTCCTCTTGTGCCAAACGAATCAATCCTGGTAACCGGCTCATTACACCCATACACGCGGATGTAACTTTCAGAGGAGCTTCTTTTCGGCTTAGAGCATCTGCCACTACATTTGCCTTGCCAGGGTGGTACTGAATTTCACAATCAAAGTCTTTCAACAGGTCCATCCACCTTTGCTGTCTCATGCTGAGCTCTTTTTGGTCGAAGAGGTACTTCAGGCTCTTGTGATCCGTGTAAATGACAAATTTTACACCGTATAAATAATGCCTCCACAGCTTCAATGCTAAGATCACTGCAGCTAATTCCAGATCATGAACTGGATATTTCTTCTCAGCATCTTTCAGTTGGCGGGACGCATAAGCTATGACCCGACCTTTCTGCATCAGAACACAACCAAGACCAATTCTAGAAGCATCACTGTAGATCACATACTCTTCTCCGCTTTGAGGTAGTACCAACACTGGCGCTTCACATAAGGCTTGCTTCAGTTTCTGGAATGCTTCTTGCTGTTCAGCAGCCCACGTAAATTTTTCACCTTTCTTAGTCAACTTGGTCAACGGGACAGCTATCGAGGAGAAATTCTCGACAAATCTTCTGTAATAGCCTGCCAAACCAAGAAAACTTCTTACTTCAGTGGGACTTCTAGGAGGTTCCCATTTCATCACGGCTTCAATTTTTGCTGGGTCGACTTTCACCCCTTCAGCATTAATTACATGGCCAAGGAATTGGACTTCTCTTAACCAGAACTCACACTTGGAGAATTTAGCATACAGCTTTTCGCGGCGAAGCAACTCCAATACTTATCGCAGATGTACTTCATGTTCGGCCTGGCTTCGCGAGTACACCAAGATGTCATCTATAAACACTATCACCGAGGTATCAAGGAACGGTCGGCACACCCGGTTCATAAGATCCATGAATACGGCTGGAGCATTGGTTAACCCAAAAGGCATCACCAAAAACTCGTAATGACCGTATCTCGTCCGGAATGCCGTCTTCGGAATGTCTGACTCCCTTATCTTCAACTGGTGGTATCCTGACCTCAGATCAATCTTGGAAAAGTAGGATGCGCCTTGTAGCTGGTCAAACAAGTCATCAATTCTGGGTAGCGGGTACTTGTTCTTCACTGTGATCTTGTTTAGTTCCCGATAGTCAATACACATCCGCATTGACCCATCTTTCTTCTTGACAAACAGAATAGGGGCTCCCCAAGGCGATGTACTCGGTCTGATAAAACCCCTGTCTAACAATTCTTCCAGCTGCTTCCGAAGTTCCACCATCTCTGAAGGTGCTAAACGGTATGGAGCTCGAGCAACAGGAGCAGCTCCCGAAATCAGTTCAATCGTGAACTCAACCTGTCGATCTGGTGGCAGCCCTGGAAGTTCGTCTGGAAACACATCTGGGAACTCGTTCACCACATTCACATTCGCTACACCCACTTTAATCGGTTGAGCTACCGACACATACGCCAAATAGGACATCCCTCCTTTACTGACACAGCTTCGAGCTTGAGCAAAGGAGATGACTGGCATTCTTAACCGAGGTCGTTCACCTTGAATTTTCATCCATTCCCCTTCCGGTGATAATACTGTAACACTTTTATTTCTGCAGTCCACGTTAGCATAATTTGTCGCTAACCAATCCATTCCCACAATTACACCAAACTCGTTGGTAGTCATCGGCTTCAAATCTATAGGGAAAACGGTCCCGTAGATTTTAAGCTGACAACCTTCCATATGTTCAGAAACCCAAACATACCGGCCATCTGCTATAGCTACTTCTAAGCTTGCATCCATCGGTGTTAGAGGTACATTCAGGCGAGGCAATAAAGATTCCGATACAAAACAGTGGGTGGCTCCCGGATCAAAAATAACATATACAGGTATGGTATTGAGAGTGAAAATACCTGTCACTACATCGGTCTTCTCACGGGCTTCTTCCACAGTCATCTGGAAAGCTCGCGAGGCTATCGGTCGTCCCCTGTTTTTCGGCTCTTCTTTCTTTCCCACTTGATCTTCCCTAGGTCTTTCACTGTATACTCCAGGTTTCAGTTGGGGACAGTTCGGACGAATGTGATCCGTAGCTCCACATTGGTAACATCTTCGCTCCGCCCGACATTCCCGTGTAGAATGACCCGTCTTTCCACAATTTCGGCAGCTAACTGGCCCAGTATCACTGCGACAACTGCCCGTGTGCCTTTTTCTGCATTTTTCGCACCACCTCCCTTCATCTCTCTGGCCTTTTCCCCTAGACCCGGATTGCTGTGACTTTTTCTGAGACGTCCAAACTTGGTCTTCCGCCTTTCGTTTCGTTTCTATAACTTTCTTTTCATCTTCCTGCCGCTTCAATTCTGTTTCTCGTTCCGTGGCTCGATCCACCACTTGTCGAAAATTAGTTAATTTCAATGGTTGTACAACTTCTCTAATTCGGGTTGTCAGTCCCCGAACATACTTGTCAATCTTTCTCTTTTCAGTGTAAATGTGGTGCTCCGCAAACCTAGCTTTCTCCAGAAAGCTAAGAGTATATTCTTGTACAGATCGGGAACCCTGTTCCAGATGCAGGAATTCATCTTCCAATTTCTGAATAGCTACCTCCTAGCAATATTCTTCATTGAACTTTGTCTTGAATTGTTCCCAAAGTATCGATTGGGACGAATCAAGATCCAGTGATCTGTAGTAGGTTTGCCACCAATGTAATGCGCCACTTGTAAGTTGGTTCGTGGCAAATTCCACTTTATCTTCATCCGCACACTTGCTTACGCGGAACACCTTTTCCATATGCATGATCCATTCCATAGCCTTGACTGGATCATCTGTCCCTGAAAATTCTTTTGGTTTACAACCAAGAAAGGATTTATATGTACACCCGACTTTCCTTGCAGAGGCTTCCCCACCTTGTGTTTCCTTTACTGCCCGGGCTCGACTTTCTCCCTGGCTTTCATTTTCTGGCTGCCCATCATGAACACTTTTTGCAGCCTCCTCAGTAGGATCCGGATTTGCACTTGGGTTGGGATTGCCACTCGGGTGAGGGTTGTTCGATAATACAGGCATCATCTGCCTAACCACTTCTTCCACAATGGCTCGTATATCAGGTGGATTTTGTCCCACCGGTTCCCTTGCTGGTGCTCTTCGACCAACAGAGCCTTGTGACCTAGCTGGTCCGCTTCTTGCAGTTCCACGTGACCTAGCTGGTCCGCTTCTTGCAGTTCCACGTGAATTCACACCAGTAGGATTGCTTCGTGTATTTCTCATACTTCAAGATTTCAACAAACCGTTAGATTACATATATAATAACAAACTTATATATAACTAACAGTCCAATTATCTGTGTTTCTCTCAAGGTTTAAGTCCAGGGATCTAATCTAAGACACCTAGTTCACTTAAACCACGGCTCTGATACCAACTTGTAACACCCGACTTATTAACAAAAACACCCCAAAAATTTTTTCATTTTTCAAGCCAAATATCTTACAATAAAAACCATAATTAGGGGTATTAGTTAACAAATACGAGAACAAGTGTATCACGAAGTACAATACATAAATATTATACATTCTTTAAGCCGGGTATCACTTCAATGCTAAGTCCTCAGTCACGGACTTTATCTTTTCCCTTTACAGGGTCACGCTCACCTGCAGGGACATATCAAACAAACCGTGAGCTACAAGCCCAATGAGTAATCAAGTCAAATACAACATGTATAAGAATAAAATTCTCTATACAAAATCAATTTAGCATTATCAGGCAATATAAAATCATATATGGCTCACGGGTTATCCCGCTGTTGCCTAGACTCACGGCTCCGTTCTTGCCATCGCAATGGCTCACGGCTTATCCGGTCTTGTCTATATAGGTTTGACTCACAGCTCCGTTCTTGTCTGTTATAGACTCACGGCTTATCTGGTATTGTCGCACCATTTAAAATCGACTGACTCACAGCTCCGTTCTTGTCTATAGTAGACTCACGGCTTATCTGGTATTGTCATGTCATTATTGTTGACTCACAGCTCCGTTCTTGTCTCTATTAGACTCACGGCTTATCTGGTATTGTCATACAATTGATCATGGAATTTACTGTTTTTGTCCCCAAAATTATTTCCAATTGCAGCTGCCCATTTTACACATATCACATCGGATAATAGTGAGATTACTCACCTGGAGGTTTGCTACAGCTAGCGTTTGTTGTCCCTTGTCTTGAAATAAAATCCGTAGGATTTTGTCCCGTACCTATAATTCATTTATTTCCACAATGATTATAGGTTAATAACCATTCTAATTAACTCTAATACAATAGAGTTCCATAAAACAATGTTATAAACAATGTCTAGTTAATAAACTTTCCGTTTACTAACTTTGTATGAATTTCACTATTCACCGGGACATTCGGATCGGTCTACAGTGCCCCCGAGGGGTCGAAAACTCAATCTAAAAATTTTCCCAAACTTTTCAGACCATAATACACCTATGTTTCAAATTTGGGCTTAATCGGACAAGTAACGCAAAAGTTAGCGTTTCAAAGTTTTTGTCTGGCCACTGCCTTGGAGGCGCACTGCGCCAGGGTCAGGGCGCACTGCGCCTGGGCGCGCCCCGCCTGTCTCCTGGGCGCACCGCGCCTGACGCCTGGGCAGGCCCCCTGGCCAGTCGCGATTTTTGCACTGTAGCTTGCAGATTTCGTCCCTTAAGTCCTTAATTTCGTTTTTAGTTGTTTGGGGTTTGTTCCTAGGCTAAAACCTTACATTTTAACAAGGTTTTTAACCCCCAAAACACCCTAAATCAATCACACAAAGAATTAGGGTTCTTATTTCTAACAACCCCAATTCTTCAATTTTACCATTTATAGCATCCTACTTCCATTGGATTGAGTTAGGTCTTTGTTATAAGGACTTAATGGAAGTATTTCATCATTTTAACCCCATGATCATGGCTGTAATTTCAGTTTGCGAGTCCTACTCAACTAATCAAGATGAACAATCAAGAACATGAAGAAACTTACCTCAAATTCTTCCAATTATGCCCTTTTTAGCCAAGGATCACAATCCAAGCTTCAAACCTTCAAGAAACCTTTCAATTCTCTGCAGAAATTCAGCCACAAGAAGTTCCCGTAACTCCCAAAATTCTGCACACAAGTCTCACTTATATACTTCCAGAAATTGCACTTTGGTCCTTGAAGTTGCATTTTTCAAAGTTTTGCCACAAATAACACAATTTATGACAAATGATCAACTTTTATAACATTTTAAGTCCAAGACTTAAAATATTATTACATAACAAGTCCTTTTCTGTCCAAATGACCAAATTACCCTTTTGAGGTAAAATGACCATTTTGCCCTTTTATTATAATTATATAATAAATACAAGTTTTGGCGTTACATGAACCTATCCTAAGGCAACAACCAAACAAGGAACATGCAATAAGGCCAATTCAAACATTAAATAGCTATTCAGTCCTTACTACAACTTAGTGGCATTCCCGAAGCAACCTATCGGCATTAGTATACATTTCTATTAGCAAATAATAGATAACAATACAACAATATGTGATCTCTACCAGGAAATACAGCATACATAACCCATATGTTTAAAGAAACATCAACAATATTAAATACTTAACCTTTTCCCATACTGGCGTCGGCTGACGGTACACACTGTGTCTTCAGTTCACCCTTCATAAAACATTTTTCTTTTGTAAAAATATTCTAAGAAAACTCTTAAGCCTCAACTTGAGTCCAGAACTCACTAAGTGAGTCTGATTCTCTCAAGCTGTGCTCTGATACCAACTTGTAACATCCCGAAATTTTAGGGTAAATTTAAAAATTTTTATTCACTTAAATTTAAAGAAAAGCCACTTAATTAATTTTTATAAAATTCCCATAACTTATAAGTTTAATGAAAACATAATATAGCGGAACATTAATTCAAAAACAATCAATATCAAATAGATAAAATCATTTTTAAGTCAACAGCGGAAGTCAACTAGATAAAATCATCTTTAAAATAAAGATCTAAAAGAAGCAGCACCGGTGTGTATACGTCACGCCTTGCCAACCATGGTACCAGATGTACTTGAAACAGTAATTTAATAGGGAAAGGTTAAGCACACAGCTTAGTGAGTTCCAACACCTACACAGCATATCAGTTACCCATACCCTACCCTTATATGGAAAATATAAACATACAACACAGTAAAATAAACACATAATCTACTCTACCCAGTACATTAAATTATACTCTCCTGCTCATCATTTCGAGCCGCGCATACTCTGTTCGTCGAGTCATGCGTATCTGCTCAATAAATCAAACTACGCCGCTCAACACTCGGAGCCGCACATACTCTGTACGTCGAGTCATGCGTATCTGCTCAGTGTATCTTGCGGATGTCTCGATATTGCTCAGTACGTCGAGTCCATATTTTCTACACACTAGACCTAGACACATCTAGTACTAACCCCAACAATTACAACTATAATAGGAAGGTATAATATTAATAAAATACACACAGCTAGGTATTTTCCACAAACATCATACAAACACACATGATTACAATAAAGCACATATAACATCCATACAATGTAGTGAGAAACTCACCTGATATGTAGGAGTAGGTCGTACACACAAGCACGTGATACTCAAGAACTCTCCTTCTTCCCCGAACACACATTCCACGTGGTACTGCTTAGAACAAATTAACGTTTATATTTATTACTTATAATCATATAAGTATACATGTATTTTATATGAATTTACCAATATGACCCAAAACAGAAAAATTCCAAAACCACATACAATGATACTAAGGTTAGGGATTGCACCCACTTAACCCATTAAGACAAGTCAATAAGACCCTTCAGGGTCTGAATTAAGTTCAATGACAAGATATTAAACTATATATATACTAAGGTCTCGAGATATCACTTTAAGATAACCCATACTAATAATCACATAACATAGCTTTTACTTATACTCATCATAATATAATTTTGTTGACTATATTTTCCCAATTTCAATTGTTAACTGTAACATATATGTAACACAAATTTTTAGCTTTTACTTAACATGATTTTCATACAAACACTTGATCTTTCTAGTTTAAAACTTAGTATATGAAATCCATAATCTCAAATCCAACATCAACCTTCACTGTTATCAAATGCTTCTAAAATCATAATGAAGCAGAATTCAGAAACAAACCTCAATTTCAACATATAGCAAGTTTCTAACTGTTAAATAGCTAACAACAACTTAGATTTAGGATTTTACATTGAACCTTCTGTTTAGGAATAAGGAATTTGAAGGTTTAATGGCTGATTTCCCAATTTTCGGCCATAAAAGAACCTTTCCCTATTAAATTACTATTTCAAGTACATCAGGTACCTTGGTTGGCAAGGCGTGACGTATACACACTGGTGCTGCTTCTTTTAGATCTTTATTTTAAAGATGATTTTATTTAGTTGACTTCCGCTGTTGACTTAAAAATGATTTTATCTATTTGATATTGATTGTTTTTGAATTAATGTTCCGCTATATTATGTTTTCATTAAACTTATAAGTTATGGGAATTTTATAAAAATTAATTAAGTGGTTTTTCTTTAAATTTAAGTGAATAAAACTTTTTAAATTTACCCTAAAATTTCGGGATGTTACACAACTGGTATTTTATCTTTTGAATCTCCTTTATATTCTTCGCTGCAATTAACATGTCATCCACGCATAAAAGTAGATAGACCATTGAGCCATCGTCACACTTCTTGTAGTAAACGTAGTTGTCGTAGGTGCACCTTTTCAACTTGTGACCGGTCATAAATGAGTCAAACCTTTTATACCATTGTCGCGGAGATTGCTTGAGGCCATGAAGAGATTTCTTCAATTTGCACACGTAGCTTTCCTTGCCAGGAGCTACAAAACCTTTAGGTTGTCGTATATATATCTCTTCCTCAAGCACACCATTTAAGAATGCTGTAGTAACATCAAGTTGCTTTAACTCATAGTCACGAGAGGCAACTAATCCCAACAAGACACGTATTGACGTGTGTTTCACAACCCGAGAGAAAATGTCGGTATAATCAATACCTGGGATTTGACTGTAGCCCTTGGCTACTAAACGAGCTTTGTACCTCGGTTTGTCACCGGGATGAATAGCCTCCTTCAACTTGAAAACCCATTTACATTTAACCGTCTTCTTACCCTTTGGAGCCACAACGAGATCCCATGTGCCATTTTTCTGAAAAGATTCCATCTCATTGTACATGGCAACCATCCACTCATTCGAGTTTTTAGAATGTATGGCTTCGTTGTAGCTTATAGGTTCCAAAACAGATTCTACTTCACTTGCAACGGTAAGAGCATATGCGACAGAATTTACTTGAGCATACCTCTTTGGAGGTACAATCTGTCTGCGTGGTCTATCCCTTGCAATAGATGGGCTCGGAGGTTGGGATAGAGTTGCAGTGGTCTCATGGAGAGTAGTATGTTCACTGCTTGAAGGTTGAGACACTGCAGGAACCTCATGAGTCATATTGGTGGAAGAGTTAAAAGATAGCTCCACCTCCAATTGTGCTTCGTCTTTTTCTCCCAATTTTTCATCTTCTTTGGTCTAAACGTTGGTTGTTGAATGGAGCATAGCTTTTTCATGAAAGGTCACATCTCTTGATGTAATGACCTTCATAAGCGTTGGGCTCCATAATTTGAGCCATTTCACTCCTGTCTTGTATCCAATAAAAATGCTCTTAATGGCTCTTGGTTCTAATTTGCCATTATCAACCCGTGCATATGCTGGACATCCAAACGGTATTAATTTTGTGTAGTCAACAGGGTTACCAGACCATAGCTCAAACGGAGTCTTCTTTCCAATAGTACGTGAGGGGGAGTGGTTGATAATATAGCATGCGGTGGAAGCTGCTTCGGCCCAAAAAGACTTTAGTAGCTTCGATTGAGAGAGAATGCATCGGACCTTCTCCATGATGGTGCGGTTCATTCTTTCCGCAATGCCGTTCTGCTGTGGTGTGTGGACTACAGTGCGGTGACGTGTAATCCCTTCCTTACGGCAATAGGAGTTGAATTCTTCTGAGCAGAATTCCAGTCCGTTATCGGTGCGAAGGTATTTTACTTCAAAACTGGATTGTTTTTCAACTAACACTTTCCAATCCCTAAAGGTTGAAAATACTTCTCCCTTTGTCTTTAAGAAGAACGAACATACCTTCCTGGAGAAGTCGTCAATAATAGTGAGCATATAAGAGGCTCCACCTTTCGATGTAACCTTTACTGGTCCCCATAAATCCGAGTGTATGTAGTCTAGTGGTCCTTTCGTCGTATGTTTGCCACTGATAAAACTTACTCGCTTCTGCTTTTCGAACACACAATCTTCACAGAATTCAAGCTCAGTTGATTTATGCTCCCCAAGTAACCCCCTTCGGCTTAGTTCACTCATACCGTGGTATGACATGTGACCGAGCCTGAGATGCCATAGGCGAGAATGATCAACATTGGAGAGGTATTTAGAACTTACTGAGGCTTCGCCAGAAATAACTTGTCCGTCCATAATGTAAAGGTTCGCGGATCTCCGAACTCCTTGGATGACAGTCGAACCGTCTTTGAAAATATGGACCTTCCCGTGTTTGCCGACAAACTCGTAACCTTTCTTCTCAAAAGTACCGAGGGATAGTAAATTTCGCCTAAGACCGGAGACATGCTTCACATCTTCAATGGTTCGAACAACACCATCAAACATGCGGAACCTGACTGTACCATGTCCAATAATACGACACGAAGTATCGTTGCCCATCAAGACATGTCCTTGGTTAACATTTTCATATGTATGAAAAATACTCCGGTTAGAGCTCATATGAAAAGTACATGCTGAATCAAGAACCCACTCGCTCATGGTAATTAAACCGACGTCCGAAACAGATAGAAGCTCGCCATCGGAACCGGTTTCGGCTACATAAGCTTCTACGGTAGTACCTGTTGGTTTACCATTCATGGTTGCCTTCTCCTTCTCGTTGTTTTTCAACTTGTAACATTCATCAATCAGATGTCCCTTTTTATGACAATAATTACAATACTTGCGCTTGCCTTTGGACTTAAGATCTAGATCGGTTTTGTGAAGAATTACCTCTCTCGTTGGGTCTCCCTCTAATGTTGAGACCTTCGGCTTTTGAATCGTTGCTGCTGCCACTAATAATCTGCTTCATCTTTTCTTTTGAATCAAGAGCAGTCATTATCTCATCCAAGACAAGAGTGTCTCGACTATATATAATGGTATCACGAAAGTGATCATAGGAATCTGGGAGTGATGATAATAAAAATAGCGCCAAATCTTCATCTTCATATTTGACGTCCATATTTTCCAGATTTCCTACAAGCTCTTTAAAAGTAGAGATGTGATCAGATAAAGAACTTCCCTCGCCCATATTGAGGTTGAAGAGTCGTTGCTTCAGGTGTAGCTTGTTTGGCAAGCTTTTCGTCATTAGTAGTTGTTCGAGCTTTAGCCAGAGAGCCGCCGCAGATGTCTCTTTCAGTACATCTTGGAGAACGTCGTTGGATAGTTGCAGACGGATCTGCGACGACGCCTTCAAATCTTTCATTTCCTTTTCCTCAGTCGGCCAAGTTGTCGACATTTTCTCCATTCCTAACAGTGCTCTGTGGAGATCCATCTGGATCAACACATCTCTCATCTTTACTTGTCAAAGAGGAAATCTTGTGTTTCTGTCAAGTAAAGGGATATCGTACTTCATCGATGACATGGTTGAAAATAGTTTTTACGAATCGTTATCAGAAAACCTGGATGGCTCTGATACCAATTGTAGACAAAATCGACTACAATAAATAATCGATTAACTTTAAGATCGAAGTATAAAACCCAAATATCACGATAATGATTCAACGGAATATAAAACTATTGAATAATCAACCAATAATAGATCGAACGCTAAAAAAAAAGAACACAAGATATTTACGTGGAAACCCAAATTGGGAAAAACCACGGGCGGAGGAAGCCGAGAGCCAATTCACTATATTTTGTGGTGTTTACAAAATGTTTGAAGAATATAAAAATACAAAGAGTTTATAAAACTCTTATGTATTTACAAGAGAAGAAATTGAATGTGAGAGATGTGTTTTGATATTTTTTGGTGTCTTTTGCATCAATGATCTTCTAACCTATTTATACTAAAATTTCTACATGCCATTTAATAAAAAAGGGCTCATATGTTGAATTCTTTACAAGCCACATTTGAAAATTGATTAGCAGCCATTTGAAAATAAGTGTTGCAGCCACATCTTTGAACATCATCTTTAGCAGCCATTTGAAAATAAGTGTTGCAGCCACATCTTTGACTCAATTGAAGGCATATTCTTCATTTAATCATACAATTCAAGGATTGATATTGTAAATTCCTTTTCTGTTTTCACTTACCAGGAAAGGACAGATTTGCCAAAAAAATAAATAAATAGTTTGTTTTGCAATCAGAAAAAACTAACATGTGACGAGAATTTGACTAATTTAATTGCTCCAAGCTTGTTTCTTCGCCGCAAGTTAATAGTAAAGTATTTAACGTGAAACAATATAATTGACAGCATCTAATATCAAGAAAAATAGATCATCAAAAATCATGAAAACTAACTCATTTATTCGCTTTAACTTGAGAACTTTTGCAAATCGTCTTCAATGGTGAGCTGTCACTGATTTCAGCGTCTACACACCCATTGGTAGCATGCTTATTATATGCTTTTAAAATAATCATAGAAATTCAACTTGGGCAACCAAAGTTCCTAGAAATTAGACATAAAGAAAACCACCTTTCGAGCAAGTAAAGCAATTTTTTCAATGAATGAAAATTTCAAAGTATAATGTCCTAAAAAGAAAAACATGAAAGTACAATGCTAATTTAGTATATTTCCAAAGTAAAATGACTTAATAAGAAAAAAACTGAAGCACGATGCCAAAATACAAATAAATGAAAGTAGGATACTATAATACACAAGCAATCGAAAGTACGTTGTTATTTCTTCCGTTTAGCACTTCCATTTTTTCTGCATGAAGGTCAACACCTACAGTTGGAGGTATCGAGATTGTGTAGGTGATTATAGGCCGAAAGACCGCCACAAGCATCGATAACATTTCCAGTGACACATTTATATGCATCTCTATGTTGCTAACCATCTTTAGCTTCCGATGCTCTCTCCTATCAACTCTTCCCCTTCATCTTATTTGTATGATAATTGCTGACCTCATCAGTCTCTTATAATATTTTTTGTCTCTATGACAATGCCAGTTGGCCTGCAAGCATTGGCTCGTTAGAGTAAATAGAAAAAAAAAAGATTTATATACAACATGTAAATATCGAGGTACTGACTTGTACAAGGAGTGCTGCCTCAGTTGTCTTTTTGTATCTAAATGAATTACGAGCAGCCATGACCCGTAAACCTGGAGGACTATGCCCCTGAGTGCTTGAGTCTGTCGTACTCCATCTAAAATAAGTGACGCCTATAGTTCTTGTGTATTTTAATTGAAGCAGCCTGCCTTTTCATGTGTTCAAATAATTTAGTACCAAGCTTTCCTAGTACAAACAAAAGAAAGTGTGAGTAAAATCATTTATACATGCACAATAAGGGTGAGTTATGTAGAAAGACAAACCTCTGCAGAGAGATTGCAACGAAATAGAAGCTTTTCTCAAAAGTGAACATAAGTTAATAATAATTATAAAGTAAATTACATTGTATGTCGTCATTGTTGACTCCCGATGAAATAGACGACCACAATTCTTAATAAGCTTATCAAGACCCAATAAAATATACATAATTCTTTCGAATGACCATACCAAATTCTCTCCTTTTTATAATTGAAAAAAGATTATAAAACATTCAAATGGAAATGAGAATATGCTCGATTTGATAAGAAATTATCAAACTCCTTTACGACCAGTGGAATAAAGAATAAACTCCAAATTCGAAAAAGTCAAAAACAAAAATTTGACGTTTATGGAATTTTGACTTTTTTGACCCACGTTTGACTTGACCTCATAAATTTTGGAAATGAAATATTGTACTGTTCATCATTTGTTGTTCTGTCACTGTTCACCAATTTTGTTAGTTCATCTTTGATTATTAGCCTACACAATCATTAAAATAACCCGATCCAACCCCACACAATATTCAAATACTTGGCCCAAATCTATAAATGTCTGGCCCAAACAAATATGAGAACTCAGATAACTTCACGGATTCTCAACCCCAGGCCCAATCCCTTTTGTTAATTTAATTTTTGTATCAAGTCCATGAAACCTAAGCCCAATAAGCTATTCATCTGTTTCACTGTTTTAGCGACTACATCTATTTTGGGTTTAGCAATATCCAGGTTCAAAACGATTTGGTGAGATGAAATCGATTGGCCATTGGAACCATCTTACGACTTTAATCAAACAATTAGCAACATCATATTAACCAGCTTCAATCATTAGCGATCAATCAGTAAGTAGCGATTTCGCGGTTCTCTAAACCGATTCAAGATGTGGCAATACAACTTTAGCAACTGGAAACATAGCGATCAAACATTCACAAATCAACAACTTTAGTCAGCCTTTTCTAGAATTAGCGAGGGTGATTTCAACAAATTATGCCGCAATTTTGACATCTGATATGCTTGGATTCAAAGCAATGTTTGCCAAAATATTCTGATTAGCGATCACAGACAGAAATTTGAAGGATTTAGCGATTTTATTGTGGCTTCTGCATTGCTCGGTAACATTTGACTTCAATTGCAACGTTATTGACTTTTGTTGAATCTTGCGACTTCATTGAAATTAAGCGATAGCTGGTTACCAATATCCCCCGTATGTACAATTAGCGATTTGACTTCAGGAATTGTTCATTAATTTAGCGACTTCCATACAAAATTGGTGAGATCGTATGAACAATTCCAATTGCTAACATCCTAAGCGCCAACAAGTAATGATGAACAGTAGTTTTAACTTCTAAATTTGAATTTGAATCATAAGAAAATCACCAAACACCATAAAACTTCAATTGATCTTGTAGAAGGAGCCAAATCATGATCACATCTCTCATACCGATTGTAGGATCCATATTTGATTTGGCATGCAGAATTGTAGAATAAATGAACAATTGAGATCTTGTATTTCGGTATCAAAGATGTAATTAATATTCTGAGGAAAGTACAAAAATTGATATTGCAACATCAAATTTTTTACTTTCAACTCACTCTATCATTTACAACATCTCTAAAGCAAATGAATACAAGTACAAATTACAACACAATTTTAACAAATAACGTCATTAAAATAGAATAGTATTTTGTTGTTGATTTTGTTCTAACTCATCATCTTCTTCCAATATTTCCTCATTTTCTATGAAAACGCAATCATCACTTAACCCAACATTCTTCTTAGCCATTTTGTTGGATAATATGAAATAATACCATTTGGGAGTGTTTTATTCTTTGATTACTTATTCGAGTGTGAATAGATGAAGAAGGCCAGCGATCTCAAGATGTTTAGTTCTTTGGAACCTCTACTGATCATCAACAACTTTGTAGAAGATTCTAAGTTGATGTTTTTGAGAAGGCTTTATCAAAAGATAACAACCATGAGGCATTCATCTCATGAAGACCATTTCTTCTCGATTATCTAGAGTATAGTCGGTAGGTTTCTTTTTATTTTCCCATAAAAGCAATGCACTTTACTTTTGTTATTTGTAATGGCAACTAACTATATTTTAGCCATAATAGCAGCTTACTGCTATGAACCGATTTGACTTACAAAATAATAGCAGAAATTACACCAAAAAGGCTGAATGATTAATGGTATTACAATACTAAAACAGACTCAAAAGGACTCAAATGATTAAGAACAAGGATAGGTTGGCGTGTTCGAGAAGCCACTCTCCCAAAAGGAAATAATCCTCTATAACAAACAAGATACTCTCCTCCCCACTATCCCAAAATCTTATAGGCCAACTCTTGTAACAGAAATTAAACCTAAAATGCCCAAATTGCCCTTCCACTAACAATTGTATTGTTTATTTCCCATATTACCCCTTCTAGAAAGTGTGCGTTGAGTGGATGCGTAGCACATACTAGGCAAAATATGGGTAAACCCAACAATTTGACTGGCGTTTTTTTCTTTCTCTCCTCTTGTTTTTATGTCAGGAAATTGCTACAGTTCTTATAAGTACGATGCCATTATAGGTAAGAACGTAAGATATAAAGTACATTGCCATTATGATGACAGTGTAGGAACTAGCAATGTACTTGCATTTGTCTGTCTATTATAGCATCTTACTTTCGTTTCTTATGCCTTGAAGAATCTTTTAAACAACTTTGTTGTGTGACATGTTGCTAACCTTTTGCCATGAAGCAACCTCATAGCAAAATGCTTGGTTTAAAGGTGTTGAACACCATAGAAAAATTAAAAGCATCTAAGATATCCAATTGACTTTCAGAATTTTGTACGTTAAATGCAAAAGTTAGCAATGTATGTCCGTGAAAAATTACTTTTAATTTAATAAGTTACATATTACAATAATATGTAAATTAATGCTAATATCCAGGATTTATGCTGAATAAAATGCACAGGTCTGATCTGGAAAAAATGACTAATGCCTTGGTCTCATTTAATTATAATGTCTTAGTTGGACGTGATTATGTTTGGATTTTTGGTCATTTTTCTAGGTAAATGTAGATTTAAGAATGCCCAAATTCATACATAAAGGCCAAAAAAAAGCAAATCTGTCCAAAATTCCAATATAGAAAGGTCTCCAAGTCTGTCCAGATTTTCACATAAATGCTAAATAGATATTTATGATAAAGTCCACATTGTAATGCTAATTTGTTTCAATTTCAATTACATGCATGATGTAACGACAAATCTGTGTGTTTAGTTAATAGTTATAGAATGAATAAGAAAATATAATTTATACATCTTTACTTTTATTATCAGAAATCACAAAATTAAGGTATAAATCCAAACCAACATTAACCAATCGAATTAACAAATTTATTATTTATAGTTCTGCATGGTTATTTTTTTAATGATTTCATTAATTGTTGATAAGTATTTTCATTATCCAAAATTTAAGATACATATTAGATACCAAAATTTACTACACTATTTTTTTCTTTATATTTACTTTTGAACATTATCATGAGAAAATAACATACCAATGCAATCACTAAAAACTTACTACTATTTAGTATGTGGGATATATTCAACTACTTAATGTATTAATTCATTAAAACAGGGGAAAATAACAAATCAATGCAAGTACTAAAAATATAAAAGTAAAATGCCATAATACACGAAAGTAAAAGTACATTGGTATTTGTTACAAACATTTGAATGTACATTTCACCTTCTGATGTATTCAGACTTAAAATAAAAAAGGCAACTATACTACTAATGATGTGGTTACTACAACACCCTACTTCTATTTTCTTCCTATTACAGCATTGTACTTTGGAGAATCTGTCCAATTATAACAATGTCATCCTAAAAACAAATTTCATGACTTTTCAAAGTATCATGCCTTAATAAGAAAAGTTGCAGCTTCAGTTTTTCCACCCAGATCATAAATGGTTATTGTTTATCATAACATGAAGCAATGTGTCCCCATAAATGTACTTGCAGTGCACATTTACATCGACATCAAATTGCTTCCATCTTTGTTAAATCCAATGAACCATCAACTGCTCCTGAATGAGGGCTAAATGTGAAAGATAAAAACGTACTTTCATTTCTTTTTCATTATAGTACTTTCAGTTCGTTTCTTATTAGGACATTGTACTTTGCAAAATTTACCAATTAAAATAGCAAAAATAGCTTTGAAAATTAATAAGAACACAAGTGGAATGTTATAATAATAAATAGGTCACCGAAATTACGTTGCTATTTCTTGAACAAGCATGTGAACCTTGAGGGCACCAAACACAATAGCTAGTGGTTGTACGGATAAGACTGACATTTAAAAGAGCACAGAAAGGCCTCCTGCTTTCTGAAGCTTCTATAGAGAGATCTTCACCAGTGGCCTGAAAATATAACCACTAAATTAATATTTCATCCATATAAAGAAGCTTGATAATATACAAAACATTCATGACACATAAGTCAAAAGATCCACGAGCCAACAGAAGTCTCGTTGAATAAGCTAAATTCATTAAAGCAATATGATACATACAAGAAATAGACTTGTTCGTTGTTCAAGACACAAAGGGATTCTTGTAAAGTTGAAATTCGAAAGTATGAGCTTTGACTTTTAAAAGTCAACCATGTATCGAGGGAATTTTGTTTCTATCTCAGTCGTAGTACATGTGACACTTAAAAGGTCAACTGTAGATGGTGAGCAGCTAGGAGCTCACTTTAGACTTTGAACTCAAAATGACCAAATTTGGACTTCGAAATTGATATGATAGGAGATATAATTTACAACATAAACTCATTTGCATTAAAAACATACAGTACATGTTATGAATGAAACTTGTTAGGTGTTCAAAGCATAAGGAATTCATTGATATTTCAAATTTTGAGAGTATGGTTGACTCTTAGAAGTCAAAGTGGATTTTCAATTTGAAAGTGGGCAATAATTAGCAGAAATACTTCTCAAACAATCTCAATATACCCATCATCAAACTAGCTGTTGTGGGGGTATTTGAATGTGCATTTATTAGTTGAGATAAATATTCAGTTTAGAGTGTTAATTTTGCAATAATTGATTGTGATTAAGATAACGTGGTATTTATATATACAATTCAATGCATAAAAAAGCAACAACAATGCAATCAAGTGCTTGGATCAGTAAAAGACATAAACAGACAGTGATTGGTTCAAAAAAATGATACCTGGTCCCAACGGGTCCAGACTTAAAGTCAACGAGTTGATTTTTCCCTTCAAAATTAATAATAATACTGATATTTATCTACCAAACCTTTAGTTACCACTCTGCGATATTTGTACATTATTAGAAAACGGCATTTTTTATATAAGTTAGTCAAAATTCGGTGACAGATGAATTTAAAATCGTTAGGTTTGGCTATCTACAGTCAACGAACCCATAGAACTATGATTACACCCAGCATGTAAAACTGTTGACTCGTTTTGTGTCAAATAAGTGATTCTCTAACTTCATAGATTGAAAACAATAATCATCGTCTCTAAGAAATTAACAGTATGTTTATCTATCTGAATATTATTGAAAGAAGAACCGTCCCACATGACCAAAAATTAAAAAGAAAGATGCCTGTAATTTGAATTTGAAAAGCATTAGGTTTGACTACCATGGAAAAGTCAAAATTGGATGCCCTCATAAGCAGTACAAACTATGTAATAAGATAAAATCCAAAAATATCTACAACAAGCCAGAAACTCGAACAGTTGAATGCACTAAAAAAGATACACAAACATGAACAACTAAAAGCAAAGGCACAAGGAATATGTCTTTCATTCAAAATTCTTGATTTGCAAAGAAAAGATTCAACAAAACGGTAACTAAAGTAGCAATTTCTTGGGAATAAAAACTTATAAACAAAAGGGGTTTATGAGATTATTTAAAAACAGAATTTCAATAACCCGGAGCTGAAGAATTGGTCACCAAGTCAATTCAACCAAATAAGGTATAGAAACATGAAAATGGTGATGAACGAAGAAAATAATTGAGTACTAGAAGGAAGACTTAAGGCATGAATGAACCTTGGTACAAAGTTGTAATCTTACCTATGCTATATGGTTATGGCTGACTTCAAAATGCACCATAATGTACTAGAAAACTCAATGTTTCTCTAGAATTCCCATCCCTGTATGAGTTTATAAGTGCTGATTCATAAACTTTTTGTTGGATTTCACATTTATGCAAAATTTACCTTATTCGTTAATGCATCAATATGTTTGATTTACGTTCGGTCAGTCTGCTAGAATAAAAAAGCACCTACAAGGAGAGTAGAATATTAGAATAGTTGAAAACTGAAGCTGTAAGAGGACTAGACAAACCAAAAAAACAAGCATTATTTAAATACATGCGAACGATGAAAATGGTTCCAAGGGCCCAGGCCAAAAGCAACAAACTGACCAAAATACACTTGAGAAAACTTAAAACATGGTGGGATATTATGGTAGTCCACTTTTAAAGACATACACAAGGGGGTAACAATTCGCAATCACAACAAGAGGTAACAATTTTTTACCCTTTTACCTATAAATGGGTTATGTTTTATCTCTAAAGGTCAAATACGTAAAATGGGTGAATTTTTAAAGATATAGCTAAACATCAAAACATATCAAGTGGCGTGGAAGTTGCCCAAAGTGTATCCAAATGCATCTGAACTCCTGAATCACTTGATTCAAGAAACTAGATTGTCACCGTAATTAGGGTTAAATAGAAGATATAGTAACATACTTTCAATATTGAGTTGTTTTTTACATCATTCCACTTTCTTTTCTCCGTGTACAACTACAATAAATCTACTCAATTGTCACCGTAATTAAGGTAAAAGATTGAAATTTCAATATTATTTGGTAGATTTTGGAAGATACAATAACTTAATTTGAAAAAAAATCTGAAAGTACAGTTGTATAATAGAAAGAAATAAAAGTAGGACGCTATAAAAAACAAACAAATGAAAGCACATTGCTATTTCTTGCACTCAGCCCTAGTAATTACACAGTGCAATCATACTCAGCACATCAATCATTTACAAAGTCAAAAAATGGATATTTGCAGGACAACCAAACCCATGACACAGTTCCCAAAACATAAATCAGCAAAAAGACCGATATATCCTCAATACATCAGATATGGGACAAGATGTTACAATAGTTGCAACTGACCATACCTTGTTTAGAAACTGCACATTGGACAAATCGGCTGCAACTGTCTTGATACCGTAATAGTACACATGTCGTACCCTTTTCTGTCCCTTCCCAAACTGACAGCAAGTGCACCTTAGATAACGAAATCAAAGAACAAGGGACGATATAGTCATTTTCCGCAAGACCCAATGGATTTTACAGAGTAATCACGATATTTTAGGATTTTTATTTGCCACATCACCAAGATTGATGATTTGTTTCCCTGGGAAGGTAGGTTTAGGTTTGAAGAAATCAAACAGGAACACTTTGACAACACAGAAGCTGAAGACTTTCTTCTTTTATGAAAATGGGAATTAACACTTCAATCTAGAGGTGAACCGTTTTGAAAGATTTTTTCTTTTTTAGGAAGTAGACCAAGGGGAAGAAAGGGAATAATTGGGAAACTTTGCCAAGAAAGCATCCGAACATAAGATATCTGTAACCAATTTTTTTTTTCTTTTTTTTCAGAGATTGAAAACAGAGCTTTATGATCTTCCCCAAGAAACTAAGCATTCGTGGGTGAACCTAACCCATCCAGACCCATTTTGGTCAATATTTATAAAATTCATTACTGTTCCCACAGGGAGATCCCACTGGAAGAAGTTCAGTCAATGTTATGATGATTGCAGTGTCTTAAAACTAAGGGCTTGTTTTTTTATTCTCATTTATGTCTAGAGGAAGTGTTTTGAATGAAGAAAGACATTCTTTTTGAGATTAAATGAACTATCTGAATGAGAGTAACTGATCATTTTACCCTTTTAACAGAATAAAAAGCCAAATAGGGAGTAATGCAATCCATTACGTCATTAAATGGAAAAGATGACGTTTGTATAATGATATTTCTGGAGGAAAGTTGTCTGAACAAGGACTACTTCCTGTTTGGAATGAATAAAAAAGGTTGTAATCTTACCTATGCTATACATGTAGTTGACTTCAAAATGCACCAAACTGCACGTACGAATTTGATGTTTCTCTAGAATTGCCATCCCTGTAGGAGATTGCAAGAGGAAATTCAAAGAGTGATTTAAACTTTTTGTTTGAGAATACATTAATCTTTTAATAATAACCAAAGGAGACATTACATACCTCTTGTTGTTTCGTCTTTATTAAAGAGTTTCGATCTTCCGTTGCATGACAAATTCCAAAAGTTGTGTCTATTAACTTCAGCTTTGGGGTAGTTGATTGTCCATTTGTGAAAACTGTTATTTTTGGACAATTTTTGATTTCCAAAGTATCTAATGATGGCCATACAAAATCCGCCTTCCCCAAGCAAAATCCAGTGAGATTTGGAAGCTCGTGAAGTGCTATTGTTTTAAGACAAGGGAACACAACCTCAGTTGGTGAACTAGTTTCGGAATCTTCAACATGCTTCACAATCACATTCATGTCATTGCAATCACTTATTTGTAGCTCTTGGAGCTGCAATAGACTACCAACCATGCAACAAGTGAAAACGTGTCCAAGAAGATGACATCTTTCAATTGAGACCTTTGTAAGGTTTGGAAAGCTCAACACTATCGACTTGCTGCTCTTCCACATATGTTGCAGATATACGGTCAAAAATAGAAAATAAAACCTCACCCGCAAACTAGTATAGTAGTAGCAATGGTCGATCCGTTGTAGTTTGGTGGTTAATATTTAGTGTCAGAATTACCAACTACAGTGTCACGCTATAGTCGGCGGTGTTTCCTTCACTTCCCGAAAAACGACAATTTGCAATACCGAAAACTAAATTGAACATAAACTAAACTAAATAACTTCAAACCAAACTTACTTACTGATTCCAGAAGATTATTCCAGAAAAATCACAAGCAATAAACAATCCAAAACATCCAAATAAGCAATCAAACATAAACAATACCGAAAACATGCAATTTAACTCAAACCGAATGATTATATTGAACTTAAACTGAATCCAGAAGCCACAAGTTACTGACTTCAAAAATATTCCAAACTAAACTTGTTCCAACAGATTCTACAATCCAGAATCGAAGGAATCAAGCAAGAACTAAAACTAAGAAATACTAAAATAAATGAGAAAACATAAAAATACCAATTTAAGCTGCTGAAATCCGAAATCTTGAGTCAAAGAAGCCTAGGTTCCACCTTTAGGTCGATTCTTCGCTCCTGAAACTCGACCTAGATGCCTCTATTTATAGTTGAGAATTTGAGCTAAACGCATCGCGCATGGCTTAAAACGGTGGCGCGTCTTATCCTTTATCCCCGTATTTCGCACTTTGAATTTCAACTCGTCATTTGATCTTTGACTATCCGCGACGTGCGTGTCTTCTGCTCGCGGCGTGCGTACGTTTTCGACTGAAAGATGACTTATCCAAAACTTCTTTATTTTGTCCATGTTTAGTTCATGTTTTTATCTTTTTCTTGCAGACAAGTACTCGACACAAAAGTGAGTAATACCATAATATATCTGATATAATTTCACTAAGAATAGGGCCTAACAACGACTAAAATACTTGATATTGATAGGCGTTGTCAAGCCTACAGTATCATTTTGCCATTTAAAAAATGGCATAGTATAGTGACCATTTCTGCCGTTTACTAAAAGATTAACGATGCATCTATGTGAATTCTTGAATATTGGAGGATGTAACAAATCTAGCTGGAAATACAAACATAAAAAAGAACGAGTGTCATATTTATTTATTATTGTCCATACTATTTAACATGTAGCATTTGGAACAAAAAACATATATTGTAAATGAGAGAAATATACATATAAAGGAGAAAATACGGCTTGGTATAAGTAAATACATCACTGCGTTCCTAGGCTATTGACAGAAAAGTATAACAAAATATGCCCTATGGGCCTCGACGAAGAGAATTCGGTTTGAAGGAGAACACAAACACAAATATACGGACACGAAGTGTAACAAAGATGATTTCGTTTTGGGAAAGAATGGGATTGCAAATTCGTCAAAAGGTTTATTATGAGTTGGATATCTCAATTCATTATAAAAAAACAACAGTAAAGGAACAAATGCTTTATGCTTTACTATTTAAAAGGGTAGCAAGTCAAAAATATTTCAAGTGTCATAGAAATGGAAATATATTGAAGTTTGAGGTAATTAAATGGAACAAAAATGGAAGTTGTGGTAAAAGCTTTTAGAAAAAAGTTTAATGTATCCGGTTGGATCAAATCTGAAGCTTAGTTACTATTTAATGACATTAACTCATGATCATAGCACTTGGATAGTTGGATATAATCTACGTTTTCTTTATTTCCAATAACCACACCCCCCCCCCCCCCGCGGGTACTTTGTAGATCCAAATGCTCTATCTATTACAAGTAATTACCTTCTTGTTAGTAGATACTTGTTTAAGTATCAAAAGAAATGAAAGTTCTGAAAATTGATGATTTTAAATTCCTTTGAGGAAGATTATGTAAATTTCATTCCCATCTCACATAACTATGACATGCAAACTTCATTCTGTTGTTTTTTTTTTTTTTTTTCATTTGATCCTCTATAGAAAGACATCTGTTTTAAACAGATGGGTTCTATTTTTTTAGACAAACGTCTTATATCTCAACTCTTCTTTGATTTGTTTCATGTTTTTTATATATAAACGCCAAGGATAAGTAACTTAAATTATTACAAATTCAAACAAAAAACTTGCCGAAAACAGAGTCTGTAACATTACTGGAGGATGATCTAAAGTAATATCACGTCATCCTAACTTTTCAGCTTTTCATTTGACTTGGTATGGTGATGCACCTGCAATATAATGCTATGTTGAAAGTAAAGTAACGTTCACTTAAGTATAAAACAGAGTATATTGAAGCTAAATTTAGCCCAAAAACAGGGGATTAAGATATAGCAAACAAAAGTATGTTTATGTTATTTATAGGGTACAGTGGTGAGTGAAGGATAAAATATAAGTCATCAAGAAGTTGATCGATTTTGTGTTTTTCTTTTGAAAACAGGGAATTTTGCACTTGTTTTCAATATATAGTAAACTAATTATTAACTAAATTAACAAATGAGCACCAAACCTTTGACACCATTGAAATGTACCTGTTTTTGCTTGCGATCGGACCATTTTGGCACCTACATCTTTAGTATTTGAATTGTAATAATCACTCTAAAACACACATCTAAAAGGAACTAGATTTGAGGAGGTAAAAAAAAAACTAAATTTGGGGACTTTTAAAATACACATCTAAAAGCAACATTTTAAAACCCACAAGTAACAAACATCAAGGGGTTTTCAACATGATTCAAATCAAAATGCAAAACATATAGATGAAATCACATAAATGCGACAAATGTTGACACGTAATTAAGGAAATTTTGTTTCGAAACAAAAACTTACAAGAAAGAAAAAAAGATGAACTTGCAAAACTAGTCAAAGCACGAAAACATTTTGATCAAGAACCACCATGCTCGGTCAACCGGAAACTCCTCAAACCCAACTTTCAAACCGCTCTGTTTCACCACCATGAGGCCGCCACCAGAAACAACCGCTAGCCACCACAAGATACAAGTCCTGGGAGTACTCAGGGACACGTGGTTGTAGTGGAGCTGTTTGAACTCGAGTTTATCAGTATTGGAGTATACATGAATATTCCCATTACAAAAGCAGAAAAACCTCCTGATAAAAACATTAGAAATTAGAATATGCCTGCAAAAATAATTTCAGGAAAAAAAAGGTTTCACTTGGATACTTTGGGATTGACGGAAATTCTAAGAGATTATAGATAGTTGAGCTATGGCTGCAAACAGTCCAATTTAGACTTGTAGAAGTCAAAACGACTAAATTCGAATTTCTAAATTGACATGTTCTGATACGTAATTGATCAAAAATAAACTCAAATGCATTAAAGCAATACGATACATACAAGAAATAGAGTTGTTCGTTGTTCAAGACACAAAGGGATTCTTGTAAAGTTCAAGTTCGAAAGTATGAGCTTTGACTTTTAAAAGTCAACCATGTATCGAGGGAGTTTTGTTTCTATCTCAATCGTAGTACATGTGACACTTAAAAGGTCTATGGTAGATGGTGAGCAGATAGGAGCCAAGCTTTGACTTTTTTAAGGCAAAATGACTGAATTTTGGAATTTGAAATTGATACAATTACTTTCAGAATACAAATTCAGAAGCCTCTTAATTGTAATTCCGTCTATTAGATACAAGAAACTGGGAGTGGTCGCACCACACTTGTTCACCCCTCCATTAGAACTTAAAAGGTTTATTTGTTTTAAAATCATGCATTTTGACAAACAGTCAAACAATTTGGTATTACTGGTAGTTTACGATAAGGGAGTACATGGTATTTATATATACAATTCAATGCATAAAAAAGCAACAACAATGCAATCAAGTGCTTAGATCAGTGAAAGACATAAACAGACCGTGATTGGTTCATAAAGTGATACCCCCTGCTCCCAATGGGTTCTATACTTAAAGTCAACGAGTTGATCTTTCATTTCAAAATTAACAATAAAACTGATATTTATCTACGAAACCTTTAGCAGCCACTCTTCGATATTTCTACATTATTAGAAAAAAAACAACATTTTTGAGTAAGTTGGTAAAAATTCGGTGACAGATCAAAATTGTTAGGTTTGACTATCTACAGTCAACGAACCCATAGAAGTATGATTACACCCAGCAGGTAAAGCTGTTGAATCGTTTTGTGTCAAATAGTGATTCTCTAACTTCATAAATTGAAAAGAATAATCATCGTCTTTAAAAAATTAACAGTATGTTTATCTATTTGAAGATTATTGAAAGAAGAACCGTTTCACATGACCAAAAAGCAAAAAGAAAGAAACCATCACCCTGATGGCCTAGTGGATAAGGCTTAGGACTCTTTCTCTTCCCCCATAAAGAGGTTCCAAGTTCTAATCCCACTCCCTCCCTTTCCCCATAGGGAGTGTTAGGTTTCAATCAGGGGATGGCCACTGGCCACCTCTCTACCCCCGTAGGTGATTGACCCGGACCACCCTGCTGCCAGGTGTGCGTGGGCCCCGAGGTTGCTTCATCAGGGTCATCCAAAGGATGGGTCGGGTGGGGTCCTCGGTTACCAAAAAAAAAAAAAAAAAAAAAAAAAAGCAAAAAGAAAGATGCCTGTAATTTGAATTTGAAAAGCATTAGGTTTGACTACCATGGAAAAGTCAAAATTGGATGCCCTCATAAGCAGCACAAACTATGTAATAAGATAAAATCCAAAAATATCTACAACAAGCCAGAAACTCGAGGAGTCGAATGCACTAAAAAAGATACACAAACATGAAACAACTAAAAGCAAAGTCACATACAATGTCTCTCATTCAAAATTCTTGATTTGCAAAGAAAAAGATTCAACAAAAGTAGCAATTTCTTGGGAATCAAAACTTCAAACAAAAGGGGTTTATGAAATTACTTGAAAACAGAATTTCAATAATCCAGGGCGGAAGAGTTAGACAGTCATCAAGTCAATTCAATCAAATAATTGAGTACTAGAAGAAAGACTTAAGGCATGAATGAACCTTGGTACAAAGTTGTAATCTTACCTATGCTATATGGTTACGGCTGACTTCAAAATGCACCATAATGTACTAGCGAACTCAATGTTTCTCTAAAATTCCCATCCCTGTATGAGTTTATAAGTGGTGATTCGTAAACTTTTTGTTGGAGAAAATGTTATCCTGTTAACAATAACAAAAGGAGACATGACATACCTCTTGTTGTTTGGTCTTTATAAAGGAGTTTGGGTCTTCTGTTGCAGGAAATGATCCAAAATTTGTATCTATTAACTTCAGCTTCGGAGTAGTTGATTGTCCATTTGTGAAAACTGTTATTTGTGGACAATCTTTGATTTCCAAAGTATCTAATGATGGCCATACAAAATCCGCCTTCCCCAAGCAAAATCCAGTGAGATTTGGAAGGACATGAAGTGCTATTGTTTTAAGACAAGGGAACACAACCTCAGTTGGTGAACTAGTTTCGGAATCTTCAACATGCTTCACAATCACATCCATGTTCCAGCAATAACTTATTTGTAGCTCTTGGAGCTGCGATAGACTACCAACCATGCAACAAGTGAAAACATGTCCAAAAAGTCTACAATATTTGATCGACACCTTTGTAAGGTTTGGAAAGCTCAACACTATCGACTTGCTGCTCTTCCAAATATGCTGCAGTGTATGTGTTCGAAACAGAGTTACCTCTTTTAGGTTTGGAAGTTCCACAACAGATTGTGTTTCATTCGCATCATCGTTTGACCCTTCTACTACTTCAAATACCTCCTCTGTTGAATAGTCATCGGTAATATAAAGCTTTTCAAGATTCTTCAGATTAAGCAGCTCTTTGCATGGAAAAATTACACGGCTTTTTCCATTGTACTCTAAATCTACTTCAACTAAATTTGAAAAAGACCAAGGAAACTGAAGTAGCTTGACTATATCTGGAGTAGCACACATAGGGAGTTGAGTCTGCTAGGAAAAAACATAGATCATCACAAACACGACAATTATAAAGGACAAATACATTTAGTATACAAGAATATTAAAAGATCGTAAGTTCTATTATTCTTTGCTGAACCAAAACGTATTTCGAATCGACAGCCTTAATCTATGAAACTACCTACATTGATTATATGTAAAGATGAGCAATGTGGTAAATAGGGTTACAAATATTAAGATTTATATATTGCATTCGTTCAAACAATTTGGATTGTTATCGACGATTGTCTAGTTTTTTTATATAGAAAAGTTGATTGCAAATTTTTTTCAGGGAAAAGGTCAAAATGAAATATATTAATAAGTAAAAAATAAGTGATTTGGTGACTTCAAAAAAGTAAATTTCATGTACTTGTTTAGTTCTAACTACGTTCATCTACTTAATATGAATTATTAGACACATCTCACTATTTTTGTCAAAATTTAGTTAATTTAAGCTACATGAATGGTTAGTTTGGAAAAGATGAGGAGAGAAAATAACAACTTGATTAAGTAACTTCTAACATCACAATAGTTATTAAGGATCTATGTTAGGTATGTATGAGTGTAAAATACGTAAAATAAGGTATTTTTTTTCTTAAACGAATGAAGATCTTGGTTGTAAGTTCCTAATTAATGATTTATGACAAGTACAAATTGATTACAATAAATCCATTTATAATGAAATTCAAATGATTTTAATAAGAATAAACTTGTCATGTATCTTTTCTAATACACAAGGAAAAAAAAATTTGTATTTAATATATCTGATATAAATAATGTTTAAGTTATGTCTTCTATTTTTAAAGAACTTGACTATTATGTGCTCAAAATTCGAAAAGGCTTGCAATTTGGAGCTGAAATGCTGAACTTTTTAAATTATACCTAATAGCATACACAATGCTAGAGGTTCATGGATACATTTACCATAAATAAACTTTTTGATTTTATAAATTAAGCTTCATTATTATTGAACTTTTTATAAGATTACCAATGGGTCTCATAATATCTATTTATTTATTTTAAACTATAAATTTTATATTAAATCACATAAACAAAAAAATATGTTTTACTTTATTTATATTGTAATAAAGTTACAACTAAAGTAAAAAACCAAAAATATCAATAATATTCAATATCGGTACCTTGAAGGTATTACTTGAAAATTTTAATGTTTTTTAATTTGCTAAAAATAATAGATATCTTATCTTATTTATTTTAATAAATCCAGGTAATATGTTAAATGATTAAAATTAAAATTAAAAAGTAGAACAATATGGTGTAACTAAAAACCAGTACACAAATTGCTCACACTCCCTGCTACTACTTAGATTGAATGTGTTTTTACAATGGATCAATTTTTGTCAACTCAAAAGACACCTCTTATATCAAAATATACAAAAACATTTTTACTATTTTTGTGATAGAAGTTAATAATGAAGTTAATTTCAAAAAATTATAATATTTCTGTTGTTTTAAAGATATTAACAAAATATTTTTATGATATTATTTATAAAAAGTAATACATTATTTAATAAACTAACTCTATAAAAATGTCTAAATTAAATATTTTTTTTCCAACGAACCCAAAAAAATTTGTGATGCAATGAAAAGATAATCTTTAATATGAAAAATAACTACTATTGATAATATTTTACAACATCCGACAATATCTTTTTAATGGTATAATTTGTTAAAAATAATACATACTTTTTATTATATACTTCTATTAAATTAAAAAAATATAATAAAATATTGAAGGTGTAAAAAATATATTAAAAAGCAAAGGGTGTAAGTGTAACTAACAACTTCTGTATATAAAAAACGGTTTTAAATGAAAATTAATTGTTTTTTTTCCTACTTAAAAAGATTTTGGGACACTACACAAAAATGACTTTAACACGAATATGACCAATCACCTTTATGCATTCTCAAATTGTATATGCTAGAGAAAGCTTTAGTTTTTGAAAATACCACGAGTAGTAAGTGCTGCAATTGGGCCTTTGTATTTAGTTCATCTAACGTGACTTAAAAGTTAAGTGGTTAACTTATGTATTAGTGAATATAACATCTTTCTTATTAATATCTTAGGACCAAGATAATAATTTATAATAAAAAATAAAATTGCTAACTTTTATAACATTTTATGGATATACAAAATAGGAAGTGGTTATGCATTTTCATTTGGTTTTGTTTTGTGTTTGCTTCTGGAATACACAATTGAGCCACCTAAATTTGTAAGCAAATAACATGTTTCACATCACACAATGACATGATTACTTGATTAGACTGTAAGTAAAGCAACAACATACCTCGTGTGATGCATTGGTCAAATGAAAGTTGAGGCCACATTCAAGACTATGCTTGCCTAAGCCTGTATGTATGCAGTTGAGCTTTGGAGCCATCGAGTGACCAAATGTGAAAATCGTCATATGTGGGCTGCCATACATCTTAACTTTTTCCAGTAATGGCCATCTGAACTCATTCATCCCCAAGAAGAAACCCTTCAGATCTGGTAAATCTGCTAGTGTAAGGGACTTCAGACGATGAAAGACTATAGTTTTAGATGTTTCTGTGTGCTTTCCATCTTCCTTCACAATCACTTGCATTGCCTTGCATTCTTCTACTGTTAATTCTTTGAGTTGCTTGAGGCTTTCAAGTGTGGAACTTGTGAATATATATTCCAAAACTTCACAGTTTGTGATTTCCAATATGGTTAGGTTGGGCAATTCAACCAAAGTCATATCTGCTGACCTTGGGATGGTCATTGTAGTACAAGTATGGCCACTTCCATCACCAACATTATTAGTACCAGCAACACCAGCATTGTTTACCCCTTCAATTTCAAATAGCTCCACCATTGACTTACAATTTTTTAATCTCAATTGTTCAAGCTTATTCAGTTGTCCCACTACATAGGATGGAAATGCTCTTGATAGGGCCTGACAATCCCATATATTAATCATTTTGGAGTATTGGCATAAGAACCAAGAAACAACACCGACTTCAGAACACTGCAACACATGAAAAAACAATGGAGCTGACTGAATTAATAAAGCTTAGATGTTGGCATATACAAACTGCTGTTAAAATATTAACCCAATGTTTGCTCCTTATAAATGTCATTACGAACACAAGTGCACATGACTAAGGTACTTAAGTAACAATGTCACCAAGGGAAATTGAAATTCAAAATTAATATAGAGCCATGATTTATGAAGAGAAAATAAATGGCATTTGACTCTACAACCTATTACCCCCTCAAAGTGGAAAGTTTAAAACATAACTTTGCTTTTAAATTTATTATCGGATACATAATTTGCAATCAATTTATGAAAAAACTTTACTTTTAAATTTATTATTAGAAAACATAATTTGCATTCAATATGCTTATATTTTCGTACTTGCATTGATTAAATCATCTTCTTTGTGTTTTAAACAATTTAACAACTAACTAACTTGAAGGGTAACTTAGGACACAATGAAAAATTGGAGAACAATTTAATACAAAGAATGTTAGCATTTCAATCATTGTTTATAACTGATTTATTTAAAGTCTTTCATCATGTATGTGTGTATATATGTGTGTTACATCTAAACCTAAAAATTATGTCTAGCTTATCCAATGTTCATAAAGGAAAGTTTTTCTTATTAGCATTCGTGAACATAGAATTCTTGTGGACCAAATTATAAGTTTTATTAAACTTCAATAGGAAAATGATCTTTCTTTTTAATATCAATGTCTCTCGCAAAAATAGAGGTCCATTCATTATATACTAGATTGTATACATGAAATCTATCTTAGTTTTAGTATTTTTTAATAGAAAGCCTTTTTAGAAACAAGATTTTTGTTGCAATCAAGTCTTTTTTCTTAAGGGCTTAGAAATTTATAATGGATAAATGAAAATCTTGAGGTTTGCTTATAAATGAAAATCTTGACATTTGCCTCTATGATAGTTCAATGACTCCTTACAATTAGCGGTTAGCCCGGACCCGGACCCGGACCCGGACCCGGACCCGGACCCGGACCCGGACCGACCGACCTACCTACCTACCTACCTACCTACCTACCTACCTACCTACCTACCTACCTACCTACCTACCTACCTGGTACCAAACCGAAAAAATACCAAAACCGAATATGTCCAAAAGTGAGAACTGGATACCGAACCAAAGCATAGGGTATGCTAGCGGTTTGGTTTGGGAAAACAGGCTTAGTTTGGAATTTACAAGTGTGAGATTTATCAAAAAACTAAATACTTTGAATAGACATTTTTCTAGGACAAAACAAGTTGTTAACCGGAGTCTTTTGCCACATATTGTATTTATATATTTTTAGTTGGCATAAGAGATAAGATCAAGTTAGGTAAATTTTCATATTTGGTTACATGTAAACAAAAAATTATAAATCAATAAAATCATTTTCGTCCCATTTTTCATACTACCTAACAAAAATTATCAACACTGTTGAAATGAGTAATATACATTAGTTCAATCAAATTTTCTCTCCTTCACATTCTGGTCTATCTATCTGAGTTAATTTTAATTAAAATTGGACAACAAATGCATTTAATATGTTTTACAACCCTGTGTTCTATAAATCTTTTTGATAACCTATGCAAACAGAAAAGCTATAAGAATGAGGTATGTAGCTATTTAGTTTGTCTTTCCAGCTTTAGAAGAATTAGCTTATGATAAGTTATATAACTCAGCTAATGGAGAAAAGAATATAAAAAATAAAAATAAAACATAAAATTGGATATGTATAGGATTCACTTAAAAGGAAGCATACCTTGAAGTGATCATGGATGGAAGTAGTTGTCATTGTAGAGCTCCTGCCCCTCGCATCAATACTCTTTAGTCTTGGCAGCTCTCGTAGGTAGAGTTTATCAAGAATAGGGAAGGATATGGTGTTTGCGTGATGTGTAGATAAAGATGTATCCATTTCATCATTTTCATCATATCTATTTGAAACAACTTCTTCAATACCATCACATCTAGTTATGTCCACCACCTTTAAGTTGGGAAGAAGTTTGCCCATGAGAGGTGAAAATAAGTACTTTATGCTATGGCAATACCTCATGGTTATGGTTGTGAGGTTGTGGAATGAGGATTGTGATTGGTTTTGAGGAATTACAAGTTTGTTCCAATTGCACTTCCACACATGAATCATCCTCTCCATATCTTGTAAGTCTAATTCCTTGAGGTAGGGAAGTAGTAGTGGTTGATGATTATGCGGAGTTGTTGTGAAATCTCTGATGCTGCTACTTCTACTTGAACTCTCTATCTCAAACACCACTTCAACATCCTTACATCTGATTAACCGAAGGACATCAAGAACAGGTTTGGGATGAATTGTGAATCCAGCATCAGCAATATCACCATACACCTCTGTAATCTCTGCCTTTGCCTTGGATATGACATTAATCTGCAGGTATCTCAACAAAAAATATAATTAGAAATCTCCAGCGACTACAATTAAGTTAATTAATTAATTATAACTTGCACACCCGTTCATATTTATTTATATAACTTAACAATGAAAATAAGGATTTTAATAATTTTTAATCACTTAGACGATCTGCACAATAAATACGCAAAATATACGCAGGTACACAACTACATAAAAATAAAATTTTTAGACCATATTACAAATTTGGTCCCTGGGTGTATCTAGTTTTTTCAGTTTTGGTTCATAAAGAAATATTTTTTGCAATTTTGGTTCCTATTTCATGCTTCCTTAGCTTGGTGATCCCTATCACACATACTGTTATTTAAGTCTGTTAATGCCTCATTAAATGACTATTATGCCCTTTATATATTTTGTGTTATTAATTGTTATTATAATATAATTATCATAGGGCCCCATCATCCCCCTATCAACTGTTATTACTCAACTCCTTTTCCATGATCGACTTCTCCACCACAATCTCGATCTGTCCAATCTTCCTCCATTGTAATCACGTAATTTCCTACCTAGTGACCACTACCATAGTCAATCTCAATCTCATGTGCATTTTTCAATTTTCATAGTCATCGTCATCATCAAGCATGGAAAATGATGCAACTACCATATTTTATCATCTTCAACACATTATTCATTGAGCTGAAATCCAAATTCATCATTTACTACACGGTAACGCAATCCAAAACCAGACAACCTATTTCCAAAAGAAGTTATGTTTTTTGGGTATCAGATGAGTAAAATCTAATATTTACGTAAAAAAGTTGCAGGACCGGTGGGGAATGATGCAAGAAAATTCAGCAAGGTAATTTATGGAACATCTTGGACTCATGATCAGTGAACAAAGGTTAGAATATGAATATACAGTGAACAAAGTTGCAGGACCAGTTGTTCATAATTTAAATTTGGAGTTTTAACTTGTTCATACACATTCCGAAGTGTAAAGAATTAGAAATAATTTATCATGGCACATTTATTCACAAGTTAATAATGCCATACACTTTCTACAGTGAATACATCCCAAAAATTGAGTACGATTGATTGACTTGTTGTAATGTGCTATGTATACATATATGTATATGTATGTATGTACACACACTCACACATATATACATACACATACGCAAAACTACATGTGAGTGTGTATATTGAGACATGTATACATAAATGCTGTAACATCAAAATAGATATTGAAAGTTCAATGACATAACATACCTCTTGGCTTTTCCGAACCAGTTCAACGTTTCTCCCGCTTTCGTCCCAAGGTCTCCTACCATCTATACTCACATTCATAAGTGCTTTCACTTTAGAATTACTAACTGTAGGTGTGAATACGTTTACAAACCTCACACAATCAAGTATAACTATACTCTCAACGGCTTGAAAGCTATGGATGAAGATATTAGAGCTACTGTCACCTTTCATCCGCCATAACTCTCTTAGATTCTCTAAAAAATATACTTCTATGTGTCTCAGGTTGCTACTGTATTCATCAATTTCACCACCACAACTCATGTCAATGTTAAATAACACTTCAATGCTTCCACATCCATCAACAATAAGCACTTCCAGACGACCCAGCAAAGACATGGGATTGGTTGGGAACAGATTCACAATATTATCACAGGACCCCAATTTAATCTCTCTCAACATACAGGCATTAACTTCGTCACTACTACTAAATTCATAGGGCCATATCCCATTCAGCTTATCCATAGCGGTAACTTGCAATATCTCCAACTTAGGAATCAACACCTGCACAATAATTAAGACTTCTTGAACATCCATAGCACTGTACGATCAATTTATTGTGGAATTACATTAAAAATATTTTTGTTAAGGAATGCCCTAAATAATATATAAACTTTCATTACTTGGTCAAACTATGTAACTGTTAACAAATATGTTAATATAGAGGTACCTCTTTGTTGAAGAAAGGCCGAATTGTAGAAATGTTACTCGACAGAGAAGATGTTGCTGATGAAATCCCCGGATAAATGCTAGTGAAATTAGGAAGACTGTTGAGACTCAACTCCACCAGCTGTGGTAGCTCAATTACATGAACAGTGTTGCAAAGACCTACAAATTTTGGTAGATCATCCAAAGATAGAAACTTTAGTTCCGGAAACTTAATTTCCCCAGCTCAAAAGAAATGAAAGTTGTGAAAATGGATGATTTTAAATTCCTTTGAGGAAGATTATGTAAATTTCATTCCCACCTCCCATAACTATGACATGCAAACTTCATTCTGTTGTTTTTTTTTCATTTGATCCTCTGTAGAACAGACATCTGTTTTAAACAGATGGGTTCTATTTTTTTAGACAAACGTCTTATACCTCAACTCTTCTTTGATTTGTTTCATGTTTTTTATATATAAACTCCAAGGATAAATAACTTAATTTATTACAAATTCAAACGAAGACTTGCCAAAAACAGAGTCTGTTGTTACTGGAGGATGATCTAAAGTAATATCACGTCATCCTAACTTTTCAGCTTTTCATTTGACTTGGTATGGTGATGCACCTGCAATATAATGCTATGTTGAAAGTAAAGTAACGTTCACTTAAGTATAAAACAGAGTATATTGAAGCTAAATTTAGCCCAAAAACAGGGGATTAAGATATAGCAAACAAAAGTATGTTTATGTTATTTATAGGGTACAGTGGTGAGTGAAGGATAAAATATAAGTCATCAAGAAGTTGATCGATTTTGTGTTTTTCTTTTGAAAACAGGGAATTTTGCACTTGTTTTCAATATATAGTAAACTAATTATTAACTAAATTAACAAATGAGCACCAAACCTTTGACACCATTGAAATGTACCTGTTTTTGCTTGCGATCGGACCATTTTGGCACCTACATCTTTAGTATTTGAATTGTAATAATCACTCTAAAACACACATCTAAAAGGAACTAGATTTGAGGAGGTAAAAAAAAAACTAAATTTGGGGACTTTTAAAATACACATCTAAAAGCAACATTTTAAAACCCACAAGTAACAAACATCAAGGGGTTTTCAACATGATTCAAATCAAAATGCAAAACATATAGATGAAATCACATAAATGCGACAAATGTTGACACGTAATTAAGGAAATTTTGTTTCGAAACAAAAACTTACAAGAAAGAAAAAAAGATGAACTTGCAAAACTAGTCAAAGCACGAAAACATTTTGATCAAGAACCACCATGCTCGGTCAACCGGAAACTCCTCAAACCCAACTTTCAAACCGCTCTGTTTCACCACCATGAGGCCGCCACCAGAAACAACCGCTAGCCACCACAAGATACAAGTCCTGGGAGTACTCAGGGACACGTGGTTGTAGTGGAGCTGTTTGAACTCGAGTTTATCAGTATTGGAGTATACATGAATATTCCCATTACAAAAGCAGAAAAACCTCCTGATAAAAACATTAGAAATTAGAATATGCCTGCAAAAATAATTTCAGGAAAAAAAAGGTTTCACTTGGATACTTTGGGATTGACGGAAATTCTAAGAGATTATAGATAGTTGAGCTATGGCTGCAAACAGTCCAATTTAGACTTGTAGAAGTCAAAACGACTAAATTCGAATTTCTAAATTGACATGTTCTGATACGTAATTGATCAAAAATAAACTCAAATGCATTAAAGCAATACGATACATACAAGAAATAGAGTTGTTCGTTGTTCAAGACACAAAGGGATTCTTGTAAAGTTCAAGTTCGAAAGTATGAGCTTTGACTTTTAAAAGTCAACCATGTATCGAGGGAGTTTTGTTTCTATCTCAATCGTAGTACATGTGACACTTAAAAGGTCTATGGTAGATGGTGAGCAGATAGGAGCCAAGCTTTGACTTTTTTAAGGCAAAATGACTGAATTTTGGAATTTGAAATTGATACAATTACTTTCAGAATACAAATTCAGAAGCCTCTTAATTGTAATTCCGTCTATTAGATACAAGAAACTGGGAGTGGTGGCACCACACTTGTTCACCCTCCATTAGAAGGTTTATTTGTTTTAAAATCATGCATTTTGACAAACAGTCAAACAATTTGGTATTACTGGTAGTTTACGATAAGGGAGTACATGGTATTTATATATACAATTCAATGCATAAAAAAGCAACAACAATGCAATCAAGTGCTTAGATCAGTAAAAGACATAAACAGACCGTGATTGGTTCATAAAGTGATACCCCCTGCTCCCAATGGGTTCTATACTTAAAGTCAACGAGTTGATCTTTCATTTCAAAATTAACAATAAAACTGATATTTATCTACGAAACCTTTAGCAGCCTCTCTTCGATATTTCTACATTATTACAAAAAAACGACATTTTTGAGTAAGCTGGTAAAAATTCGGTGACAGATCAAAATTGTTAGGTTTGACTATCTACAGTCAACGAACCCATAGAAGTATGATTACACCCGGCAGGTAAAGCTGTTGAATCGTTTCGTGTCTAATAAGTGATTCTCTGACTTCATAAATTGAAAAGAATAATTATCGTCTTTAAGAAATTAACAGTATGTTTATCTATCTGAATATTATTGAAAGAAGAACCGTTTCACATGACCAAAAAGCAAAAAGAAAGATGCCTGTAATTTGAATTTGAAAAGCATTAGGTTTGACTACCATGGAAAAGTCAAAATTGGATGCCCTCATAAGCAGCACAAACTATGTAATAAGATAAAATCCAAAAATATCTACAACAAGCCAGAAACTCGAGGAGTCGAATGCACTAAAAAAGATACACAAACATGAAACAACTAAAAGCAAAGGCACATAGAATGTCTCTCATTCAAAATTCTTGATTTGCAAAGAAAAAGATTCAACAAAAGTAGCAATTTCTTGGGAATCAAAACTTTAAACAAAAGGGGTTTATGAAATTACTTGAAAACAGAATTTCAATAATCCAGGGCGGAAGAGTTAGACAGTCATCAAGTCAATTCAATCAAATAATTGAGTACTAGAAGAAAGACTTAAGGCATGAATGAACCTTGGTACAAAGTTGTAATCTTACCTATGCTATATGGTTATGGCTGACTTCAAAATGCACCATAATGTACTAGCGAACTCAATGTTTCTCTAGAATTCCCATCCCTGTATGAGTTTATAAGTGCTGATTCATAAACTTTTTGTTGGAGAAAACATTATCCTGTTAAAAATAACAAAAGGAGACATGACATACCTCTTGTTGTTTTGTCTTTATAAAGGAGTTTGGGTCTTCCGTTGCAGGAAATGATCCAAAATTTGTATCTATTAACTTCAGTTTCGGAGTAGTTGATTGTCCATTTGTGAAAACTGTTATTTTTGGACAATATTTGATTTCCAAAGTATCTAATGATGGCCATACAAAATCCGGCTTCCCCAAGCAAAATCCAGTGAGATTTGGAAGCTCGTGAAGTGCTATTGTTTTAAGACAAGGGAACACAACCTCAGTTGGTGAACTAGTTTCGGAATCTTCAACATACTTCACAATCACATCCATCTTCCAGCAATAACTTATTTGTAGCTCTTGGAGCTGCGATAGACTACCAACCATGCAACAAGTGAAAACGTGTCCAAGAAGTCCACAATATTTGATCGACACCTTTGTAAGGTTTGGAAAGCTCAACACTATCGACTTGCTGCTCTTCCACATATGCTGTAGTTGATATAGTTCATCCAGAGTTACCTCCTTTAGGTTTGGAAGTTCCACAACAGATTGTGTTTCATTCGCATCATCGTTTGACCCTTCTACTACTTCAAATACCTCCTCTACACTGGATTCAGAAATATAAAGCTTTTCAAGATTCTTCAGATTAAGCAACTCTTTGCATGGAAAAATTACATGCCTTTTATGATGGTCCTGTAAATCTACTTCAACTAAATTTGAAAAAGACCAAGGGAACTGAAGTAGCTTGACTATATCTGGAGTAGCACACATAGGGAGTTGAGTCTGCTAGGAAAAAACATAGATCATCACAAACACGACAATTATAAAGGACAAATACATTTAGTATACAAGAATATTAAAAGATCGTAAGTTCTATTATTCTTTGCTGAACCAAAACGTATTTCGAATCGACAGCCTTAATCTATGAAACTACCTACATTGATTATATTTAAAGATGAGCAATGTGGTAAATAGGGTTACAAATAATAAGATTTATATATTGCATTCGTTCAACAATTTGGATTGTTATCGATGATTGTCTAGTTTTTTTATATAAAAAAGTTGATTGCAAATTTTTTTCAGGGAAAAGGTCAAAATGAAATATATTAATAAGTAACAAATAAGTGATTTGGTGACTTCAAAAAAGTAAATTTCATGTACTTGTTTAGTTCTAACTACGTTCATCTACTTAATATGAATTATTAGACACATCTCAACCACACTATTTTTGTCAAAATTTAGTTAATTGAAGCTACATGAATGGTTGGTTTGGAAAAGATGAGGAGACAAAATAACAACTTGATTAAGTAACTTCTAACGTCACAATAGTTATTAAGGATCTATGTTAGGTGTATATGAGTGGGAAATACGTAAAACAAGGTAATTTTTTTCTTAAACGAATGAAGATCTTGGTTGTAAGTTCCTAATTAATGATTTATGACAAGTACAAATTGATTACAATAAATCCATGTATAATGAAATTCAAATGATTTTAATAAGAATAAACTTGTCATGTATCTTTTCTAATACGCAAGGAAAAAAAAATTTGTATTCAATATATTTGATATAAATAATGTTTAAGTTATGTCTTCTATTTTTAAAGAACGACTATTATGTGCTCAAAATTCGAAAAGGCTTGCAATTTGGAGCTGAAATGCTGAACTTTTTAAATTATACCTAATAGCATACACAATGCTAGAGGTTCATAGATACATTTACTACACATAAACTTTTTGATTTTATAAATTAAGCTTCATTATTAATAAACGTTTTATAAGATTACAAATGCGTCTCATAATATCTATTTATTTATTTAAACTATAAATTTTATATTAAATCACATAAACAAAAAAATATATTTTACTTCATTTATATTGTAATAAAGTTACAACTAAAGTAAAAAACCAAAAATATCAATAATATTCAATATTGGTACCTTCACTACAAGAAACGGCATCAATAGCGGCGACAGTTGTCGCCGCTAAAGGTGGCAATTGTCGCCGGTAATACCAATAGCGGCGATATGTCGCCGGTAATATGTCGCCGCAAATCATTCGTCGCTATTGCTGAAATTGTCGCCGGTAATACGTCTATCGCCGGTAAAAGTCATCGCCGGTAATACCTTTGTCGCCGGTAATAATGACGCCGGTAAAAGTTTCCAACGGTCACCAAAATGTCGCCGGTAATGGTTGTCGTCGCTAAAAGTGTCGCCGCTAAAGATGTTTTTTTTTTTGTTGTTTTAATTTACTGTTTTTAGTAACCAAAATTATATCCTATATATATAAACCAACAAAATAAACATAAACACCATAAAAGTATGTCTAATAACATAACAAGTACCAAACGGTTACACAATTCGTCTAAAACCGGATAAAACAAAAGTTTGTCTAATAACATAAAAACAACAAATAGTGACGAATGAAGGAGAAAAGGGGATTTATTCGTTGTTTTTGTCTCGACCGGTTACACAATTCGTCTAAAACCGGCGACACATGAGGAGGGAAAATGTCCCGCCTTTGTCTCGACCGTTGGATCCCAAAAAAAATGAACGGTAAAGATTGCTTGACACACGGATCGCTGTTTTTGGCTTTAGCGGCGACGCTTTTACCGGCGACACCAAGCATTAGCGGCGACGCCAAACGCGCATGTTGGTTGTCGCCGCTAATACGTGCTGTCGCCGGTAAAAGCGTCGCCGCTAAAGCCAAGATTTCTTGTAGTGCTTGAAGGTATTACTTGAAAATTTTAATTTTTTTTAATTTGCTAAAAATAATAAATATCTTATCTTATTTAGTTTTAATAAATCCAGGTAATATGTTAAATGATTAAAATTAAAATTAAAAACTAGAACAATATGGTGTAACTATACACAAATAAAAAAGTTAAACTGAAATCTTAGAAGCTTTTTTCCGTAAGTGCCCATTTTGTATGGTACATTAGTTGAATAATTGCTCACACTCCCTGCTACTACTTAGATTGAATTGTTTTTACAATGGATCAATTTTTGTCACATCAAAAGACACCTCTTATATCAAAATATTCAAAAACATTTTTACTATTTTTGTGATAGAAGTTAATAATGAAGTTAATTTCAATAAATTATAATATTTATGTTGGTTTGAAGATATTAACGAATTCTTTTTTATGATATTATTTATAAAAAATAATACATTATTTAATAAACTAACTCTGTAAAAAAATGTCTAACTTAAATATTTTGTTTTCCAACGAACCCAAAAAAATTTGTGATGCAATGAAAAGATAATCTTTAATATGAAAATAACTACTATTGATAATACTTTACAACATCCGACGATATCTTTTTTAATGGTATAATTTGTTAAAAATAATGCATACTTTTTATTATATACTTCTATTAAATTAAAAAAATATAATAAAATATTAAAGGTGTAAAAAATATATTAAAAAGCAAAGGGTGTAAGTGTAACTAGCAACTTCAATGTATAAAAAACGGTTTTAAATGAAATTAATTGTTTTTTTTTTTTCCTACTTAAAAAGATTTTGGGACACTACACAAAACACGAATGTGACCAATCACCCCTATGCATTCTCAAATTGTATATGTTAGAGAAAGCTTTGGTTTTTGAAAATACCACGAGTACTGAGTGCTGCAATTGGGCATTTGTATTTAGTTCATCTAACGTAACTTAAAAGTTAAGTGGCTAACTTATGTATTAGTGAATATAACATCTTTCTTATTAATATCTTAGGACCAAGATAATAAATTATAATAAAAAATAAAATTGCTACTTTTTATAACATTTTATGGATATACAAATAGGAAGTGGTTATGCATTTTCATTTGGTTTTGTTTTGTGTTTGCTTCTGGAATACACAGTTGAGCCACCTAAATTTGTAAGCAAATAACATCTTTCACATCACACAATGACATGATTTTTTGATTAGACGATGCAAGTAAAGTAACAACATACCTCCTGTGATGCATTGGTCAAATGAAAGTTGAGGCCACATTCGAGACTATGCTTGCCTAAGCCTGTATGTATGCAGTTGAGCTTTGGAGCCATCGAGTGACCAGATGTGAAAATCTTCATCTGTGGGCAGCCATACATCTTAACTTTTTCCGGTAATGGCCATCTGAACTCATTCATCCCCAAGAAGAAACCCTTGAGATCTGGTAAATCTGCTAGTGTAAGGGACTTCAGACCAGGAAAGACTATACTTTTACATGTTTCTGTGTGCTTTCCATCTTCCTTCACAATCACTTGCATTGCCTTGCATTCTTCTACTGTTAATTTTTTGAGTTGCTTGAGGCTTTCAAGTGTGGAACTTGTGAATATATATTCCAAAACTTCACAGTTTGTGATTTTCAATATGGTTAGGTTGGGCAATTCAACCAAAGTGATATTTACTGACCTTGGGATGGTCATTGTGGTATAAGTATCATCACTTCCATCACCAACATTACTAGTACCATCAACACCATCATCGTTTTCCCCTTCAATTTCAAATATCTCCACCATTGACTTGCAGTTTGATATTCTCAAGTCTTCAAGCTTATGCAGTTGACCCACTACACAGGATGGAAATACTCTTGATAGGGCACCACACTCCCATATATCAATCTTTTTTGAGTATTGGCATAGGAACCAAGAAACAACACCGACTTCAGAACACTACAACACATGAAATATAAATGGAGTTGATTAAATTAACGAAGCTTAGATGTTGGCACTTACAAACTGCTGTTAAAATATTAACCCAATGTTTGCTCCTTATAAATGTGTGTATGTGTGTGTTACATCTAAACCTAAAAATTATGTCTAGCTTATCCAATGTTCATAAAGGAAAGTTTTTCTTATTAGCATTCATGAACATAGAATTTATTGTGGATCAAATTATAAGTTGTATTAAACTCCAACAGGAAAATGATCTTTCTTTTTAATATCAATGTCTATTGCAAAAATAGAGGTCAATTCATTAGACATTAGATTGTATACATGAAATCTATCTTAGTTTTAGTATTTTTTAATAGAAAGCCTTTTTAGAAACAAGATTTTTGTTGCAATCAAGTCTTTTTTCTTAAAGGCTTAGAAATTTATAATGGATAAATGAAAATCTTGAGGTTTGCTTATAGATGAAAATCTTGGCATTTGCGTTTATGATAGTTCAATGGGCTCCTTACAATTAGCGGTGAGCTTGGTACCAGAACCGAACCAACCAGATACCAAACCGAAAAAAATACCAAAACCGAATATGGCCAAAAGTGAGAACAGAATATCGAACCAAAGCATAGGGTATGCTAGTGGTTTGGTTTGGGAAAACAGGTTTAGTTTGGAACTTACAAGTGTGAGATTTATCAAAAAATTAAATACTTCGAATGAGACATTTTTCTAGGACAAAACAAGTTGTTAACCAGGGATAAGATCAAGTTAGGTAAATTTTCATATTTGGTTACATGTAAACAAAACATTATAAATCAATAAAATCATTTTTGTTCCATTTTCCATACTACCTAACAAAAATTATAAAAACTGTTGAAATAAGTAATATACATCAGTTCAATCAAATTTTCTCTCCTTCACATTCTGGTCCATCTATGTGAGTTAATTTTAATTAAAATTGGACAACAAATGCATTTAATATGTTTTACAACCCTGTGTTCTATAAATCTCTTTGATAACCTATGCAAACAGAAAATCTATAAGAATGCGGTATGTAGCTATTTAGTTTGTCTTTCCAACTTGAGAAGAATTACCTTATGATAAGTTATATAACTCAGCTAATGGAGAAAAGAATATAAAAAATAAAAATAAAACATCAAATTGGATATTGTTGGTCGTCGAATTACCAAACAAATAAAAGAGTAATGTAAAATGGATGCAGTTTTTAATGATGGGACAGAAACTGTGAAATGTCAAAAGACCTCTAAATACTCTTCAATTAAGAATAGTATAGTAGTGGTACGAGTCGAACCCAAGGGAATTGATGCGAGTAATCTCTTGCCAAGTTTTCACACTCTTAGAGATTGGGACAAAGAAATATAAAGTTCAAGGGGGGATTTGTCAAGTCGCTTGAATAACAGAAAAATAATAAGTAAGAATGTGATTAATATAATAAAACGGACATTCGGCTTCTAGTCTAATCAATCTTGTCGCATATTCATACTTGAATGAAATTAAGAGTTAAGTAATGGTTCTTGTCAATGGAAAGTGACAATAACACATCAACTTAGATGAGATCCAAATTAATATGCTCAATACTTCAATGGTCTCAGTGGTGAAAGAAGTATTGTTTTCTCATATATAAGTAAATACCTCAATGGTCATCTTGAAGAGATAGATGTATCTCAACCGAGACAAGATACCACTTAAATATGCGAGCTCTAATCCAAATTCAATATTCCGTCCCTTTGGATGAAGGAACTAAGAACAAGTTTGTTATTTAAAACATAAAAGTGCAACCGGGACAAAAGAAACGTGCATTATTAACATACAACTAGGATTAACACTAAAGTTGTATAAAAAGCATGCACAACACCATGGTCAACTAGTGGTTAACATGATCATTGACCAAAAGTGATGCTTTACGTCCTTTTGTCGGTTCTTTGCTTCCTAATAGCTCAAACGAATGCTCGTAATAAGCCTTTCAAAAATAAAGTACTTCTAAGATGTTACTAACAATGATCTTCAAAACAATTGAAAATACATCTAACTATAATTGGTCAACTATCGGAATATAGTGATCGGCTAAATTCCAAAACAGGGACCAAATTTGTAATAAAATTTAAATGACAAAACTAAACCAAAACAGTTTTAATAACTTCAAAACTTCAATCCAAGCATAAATATTAATGACTAGAAAGATACATGACTAAAAGCCGAATGTTATGAGATTTAGCCACTCATGTTGGCTAAAAACTGCATAATTGCAAAGAAAGAAATTAAAACTAACTAAGAATGTAAGAAAAAGAGAGAATATCTAAGTGTATCAAGTGATGTTGGATCATATGAATAACTCCTCCCAAATGCTCTATTTATAGTCCTCAAATGGCCCTGAAGAGATCTCAGATCGGACTAATCAAGTGGTGCAAGCACATGCTTCAAAAGTTGATTTGCTGGAAGATTCCTGCCTGCACATGGTGTACAGCACAGACACGACTCGTGTGTTTCTAGGCTTAGAAAACACACGACTCGTGTGTATTGAAAGTACATTGCCATTTTGTCATTCCAGGTGGAACACGACTCGTGTGTTTTTAGTGTATAAAAACACACGACTCGTGTCAGTGAGGCAGGGGGTTTTCGGGCTATTTTCTTCGTCTCTTGTCCGATTTGCTTGAAACTTGGTGTGAGGCTTCCTTTTGACATTGTAAGGTGACCCAGATTTTATAATGCCTGCAAAACATACCATTTTATGCAAACAAATGGTTTTTGCTCCAAAATAAACACATTAGACCGAAAACATGCATATAGCACGTTTTAAAGGCAATAAACGATGTTGAATGCGGTAAATAAACATATAAAAAGGTGTATAATTATACACCTATCAGATATGTATAGGATTCACTTAAAAGGAAGCATACCTTGCAGCGATCATGGATGGAAGTAGTTGTGATTGTAGAGCTCCTGCTCCTGCACCTCGCATTACCTCCATCGATACTCTTTAGGCTTGGCAAATTACAAAGTTTGAGTTCATCAAGAAGAGGGAAGGATATGGTGTTTGTGTGATGTGTAGATAAAGATGTATCTATTTCATCAATTTCATCAAATCTATTTGAAACAACTTCTTCAATGCCAGCACAAAATTCTATCCGGACCTCCTTTAAGTTGGGAAGAAGTTTGCCCATGAGAGGTGAAAATAAGTACTTTATGCTATGGCAATCCCACATGAATATAGTTGTGAGGTTGTGGAATGAGTATTGTGATTGGTTTTGAGGAATTAAAAGTTTGTTCCAATTGCACTTCCACACATCACTCATGCTCTCCATATTCAATAAGCTTAAATCCTTGAGGTAGGGAAGTAGTAGTAGTTGATGATTATGCATAGTTGTTCTGAAATCTCTGCTGCTACTACTTCTACTTGAACTCTCTATCTCAAACACCACTTCAACATCCTTACATCCCTGTAGCATAAGGTGATTAAGAACAGGTTTGGGATGAATTGAGAATCCAGCATCAACAAGATCACTATACACCTCTGTAACCTCTGCCTTTGCCTTGGATATAACATTAATCTGCAGGTATCTCAACAAAAAATATAATTAGAAATCTCCAGAGACTACAATTAAGTTAATTAATTATTCATAACTTGCACACCGGTTCATATTTACTTATATAATTTGACAATGAAAATAAGGATTTTAATAATTTTTAATGACTTAGTCGATCCGCACAATAAATACGCAAAATATATGCAGGTACACAACTACATAAAAATAAAAATTTTAGACCATATTACAAATTTGGTCCCTGGGTGTATCTAGTTTTTTCAGTTTTGGTTCATAAAGAAATCTTTTTTGCAATTTTGGTTCCTATTTCATGCTTCCTTAGCTGTGTTGATCCCTATCAAATAAACCTTTATTTAAGTCTATTAATGCCTCATTAAATGACTATTATGCCCTTTGTATATTTTGTATTATTAATTGTTATTATAATATAATTATCATAGGGCCCCATCATCCCCTATCCGCTGTTATTACTCAACTCCTTTTTCCATGATCGACTTCTCCACCACAATCTCTATCTGTCCAATCTTCCTCCATTGTGTAATCACGCAATTTCCTACCTAGTCACCACTTCCATAGTCAATCTCAATCTCATGTGCATTTGTCAATTTTCATAGTCATCGTCATCATCAAGCATGGGAAATGCAAGAAAAAACATTAACTCAACTACTATATTTTATTATCTTCAACACATTATTCATTGAGCTGAAATACAAAACCATCATTTACAACATGGTAACGCAATCCGAAACCACACAACCTATTTCCAAAAAAAAGTTATGTTTTTTGGGTATCAGATGAGTGAAATCTAATATTTACATAAAAAAGTTGCAGGACAGGTGGGGAATGATGCAAGAAAATTCAGCAAGGTAATTTATGGAACACCTTGGACTCATGATCAGTGAACAAAGGTTAGAATATAGATACAATGAACAAATATGTATAATCTTTGCATTCAATGGAAATATGTATAAGTATTATGTTTTAGTTGCTCTTAATAATGCCTACTAATATTTGAAGTTACAATTGTTAAAATATAATAAATAACACATGCTTATAGGTGTGGAGAAATAACAAAAACTTGCTTATAATTAAGTAAAAATAATATTATGAAGGTTGAAAGAGATCCACACCTATCAATGTGGGAAATCTAGACTACTTCCCCTCACATAAAAGTGTAGTGATATACGTAATTTGTCCATAATTTAAATTTGGAGTTTTAACTTGTTCATACACATTCTGAAGTGTAAAGAATTAGAAATAATTTAACATGGCGCATTTCTTCACAAGTTTATAATGTCATACACCTTTTACAGTGAATACATCCCAAAAATTGAGTACGGTTGATTGACTTGTTGTAATGTGCTATGTATATAGGTATATGTAGGTATGTACACACACTCACACATATATACATACACATACGCAAAAATACATGTGAGTGTGTATATAGAGATACATATACATAAATGTTGTAACATCAAAATAGATACTGAAAGTTCAATGACATGACATACCTTTTGGATTTTCCGAACCAATTTAATGTTTCTCCCGCTTTCCTCCCAAGGTCTCCTACCATCTATACTCACATTCATAAGTGCTTTCACATCAGAATTAGTGACCGCAGGTGTGAATACATTTACAAAGCTCTCACACCATTGTATATCTATCTTTTCAACAGCTTGAAAGCTACGGATGAGGATATTAGAGCTACCTTCAACATTCATCCTCCACAACTCTCTTAGCTTCTGCAAACTAGATGCTGCAATCCGTCTCAAGTTGCTACTGTATTCTTCAATTTCACCAACACAACTCATGTCGATGTTAAATAACACTTCAATGCTTCCACATCCAGAAACACGAAGCTCTTCCAGACGACCCAGCAAAGATATGGGATTGGTTGGAAACAGATTCACAATATTATCACATACACTCACTGTAATCTCTCTCAACATACAGGCATTAACTTCGTCACTACTACTAAATTCATAGGGTCATATCCCATTCAGCTTATCCATCGCGATAACTCGCAATATCTCCAACTTAGGAATCAGCACCTGCACAATAGTTAAGACTTGTTGATCATCCATGTACGATCAATTTATTGCGAAATTACATTAAAAATATTTTTGTTAAGGAATGCCCTAAATAATATATTAACTTTCATTACTTGGTCACTGTTAACAAATATGTTAATATAGACGTACCTCTTTGTTGAAGAAAGGCTGAATTGTAGAAATGTTACTCGACATAGAAGATGTTGCTGATGAAATCCCCGGATAAATGCTAGTGAAATTAGGAAGACCGTTGAGCCTCAACTCCACCAGCTGTGGCAGCTCAATTATATTAACAGTGTTGCAAAGACCTACAAATTCTGGTAGATCATCCAAATATAGAAACTTTACTTCCTGAAACTTAATTGTCCCAACTCCACCATTCATACTGTGTGCAAGTACTGCTAGAATAGGGCATTTTGAAACTGTAAGGCACTCAAGCTTCATCAAACCATTTGCCATAGGGACGGTGAAAAGGTAGCTTAAGTTTTCACACTTGAAAACATCAAGGACTTTTAGATTATTAAATGACCGTTGAGGAAAAGGTACGGATTCCACTAAAACTTCTTCAAGATCATTCACCTCCAAATAAAGCACATCGGTTTTCTCAAACAACTTAATCACTTTAGATTCCAGTAGATCATCTTTGTTAGTGACCAACTTCAATGTGTTTTTAAATGAGTGCATCGTTTGGCCCGTATTGCCTCCTAAACTACATCCTATAGAGATCCTAAATCTTTCAAGTTGAACTGAATATTCTCAGGTAGCTTACGGTTGTTCCCAAAGAACTCTACTTCTAATGCAGAAAGGTGTTTTGAACATTCTGCTAATTCTTCGCGATTGCCATCTGTGAAGCGAATAGACTTCTCATCAACAACTCTCATATAAAGCTCTTCAAGCTTTACCAAATTTTTCAAGACACCATCATCAATAAGAAGATTGACACAACCCATCAAATCCAGTAACTTTAGTTCCTTCAACTTTCTGATTGTGGATGGTAACTTTCTGATGCCACAATGAGCAAAACTGAGCAGTTCCAAATTCAATAGTTCACCAATAACAGAGCAATCAAACATCAATATGCATCGATGGAAAATGAGTTTCCGGAGCTTGGTGGAGCACTCAAGTGATCTGGGAAGCAACGGATACTGCATTTTTTCATACACTATAACTTCAAGATTTTTCATTTTATCAAAAAAATCTTCAGGAAACTTGAGCAACTTATCTCCATCCATAAGTCTCAAAAGTGATAGCTTTGGGTATTTAAAGTCTCTAGGAAACTCGGACATACCCTTACAAGTCATAGAAATTCTTTTGCAGGATTCACTCACTCTAGCTGTATTTGAAGTCCAGTTTGAAAAATTACCATGACTAATCATCCATGAATACTCACTACTGGAAACTTTACCTAACACAAAAGTCACCACAAGATCATGCATTTTGTCACACTCAAGATAATCACTATTGATCAACAAATTTGCACTTTTGAGATTCTGCACACATGTTTTTGTCCTGTCTCTAGCATCTCCCAAACTAGAAACTTTATTTAACAACTGTAGGCCCCATGCATATCCTGTGAGTTCCTCGACTGGAATATCAAAGTCATCGGGAAACAAGCTACACAGAAGAAATTTTCTTTTTCCTCCTCTTTTTGTATGTAGTTATAGCTTATTTCAATTATTTTTTGCACATTGGAATCTAGGTCGTTCTTCTTCAAACGGGTGACTGTATCTCTCCATACATAGTTGTCTCTAACTTTAAGGGTTGTGGCAATGAGTTTGATTGCAAGGGGCAAATACCCACATCTTTTCACGATATCGCTTCCTAATTGATTGAGCTTCTTATCATATTGTTTTGAAGCACCTATGATTTTCCAGAAGAAATTCTGTGCTTCGGGCTCCTCCATGACTTCTACTCGAACTACTTGTAGATCCAAATTAGCTTTTTCTGCAATTTGTTTGCAAATTGATTGAGAACGTGATTTCAACAACAACTTGAAGCCGTTGGGCAAGGGACTTAGTCCGATATCTTTGAGTTCAATCGTCTCCCACAGATCATCTAATATTACTAAAACCTTTTCTTTTTTTTCTAACACATTCCGAAATGCGATACGAAGACGATCTACCCTTGCTGGTACACTCGTTTGAGTTAGATGTTGTGTCATGATATAGTCTGCTACAGATTGTTGAACAAAATGCATGTTAATCTCTCTCCCAATAACCACCTTCACAATCGAATCAAACATCTTCTTGTTTTCTGCTGTCTTTTTTAGTTGTTCCATCATTGTGATTTTCCCCACACCACCCATTCCGCATAGGGCCACTACTTGGCAAGTGTGATCTTGTTGAAGGAACCCAAGGGCTTCATTAAAAATCTTCTCTCTTGATTTGAAGTCATTTTGAGAATCGCCATCGGATGGTGCAGAAGTGTTCACTTTTCCAAGAGGTTTTTGAGCATCACTCCAATGCATCTCAAGCGATTCTTTAATAAGATTATCGATCACTTTAGTATTCTTAACCGCTTTTCTTCCGGCTTGGTACCTCATTCTAATGTCAAAACATCCACTCTCAGTACTGGAAATGCGTTGAACATCCTTCTTAATATTTTCAACCTCTTTCAACCAATCTGGTACACGAGCAGGTACCTCCAGATTATTTCTATCATTTGCCTTCTTGTGATCTTCGACATCGAGTCTTTTACCATCCAATTGTGTCATTTTAGTAGTCATGTTTCTAACATGTGTTGTGGAGGAAAAGAGATATCCCAGCTGTTTCTTCACCGGAACCATCAAAGAATCAATAATAGGAGTAATGATTAGAGATACAAACTCCATCTTCATATATTCTAGCTTTTAGAGAGACCTGCAAACGATGTAACAAATAAAAAACGAAGATGAAAATTTTAATTAGTATACATTTCTCTATTCATATTTTCATTATTATTTACAAAACAAACCTTTATTTTTCTTACATCATTTATAATCAATTGATAAATATTAATTAAAATTTCTCAGACAAGATTCAAATACCTTGTATCAGAAAAGAAAAGGCATGCATAATCCATCTATGGCGTCTTATTTATGTTCCATTCACATATTGTACAGTATTAGCCACATCGGCATTTGTGGACCTGGAGAGTGTGGTTGCCATTTGTTGGGGTAGTCCGCCACCAACAAGACTATCGGGAAGGTCTAATTTCCCTTCTTCCACCACTCTCCTCAAAACCCAACTTAACTTTTCACTGAAGACGACGACCTTATTTACGTCCATGACCTAGAAAAACTCTCAAACCCTTGAAGTTCCCAGAAAAAAGCAGAAAAACAAAGGACGGGGTCGGTCATTGTAGACAAAATCGACTACAATAAATAATCGATTAACTTCAAGATCGAAGTATAAAACCCAAATATCACGATAATGATTCAACGGAATATAAAACTATTGAATAATCAACCAAGAATTGATCGAACGGTAAAAAAAGAACACATGATATTTATGTAGAAACCCAAATCGGGAAAAATCACGGGCGGAGGAAGCCGAGAACCAATTCACTATATTTTGCGGTGTTTACAAAACGTTGGAAGAAAGATAAAAATACAAAGAGTTTAAAACTCTTATGTATTTACAAGAGAAGATGTGAGAGGTTTTTGTTTTTGTTGGCGTGATTTGCATCAATGATCTTCTACCCTTTATATAGGGTTTGTTGAAGTGTGAATCAATAAAATATTGAAGTTGCAATTGTTGAAGAAATAGCCGAAATTGTTGAAGTTGCAAATGTTGAAGAACTAGCCACAATTGTTGAAGTTGTAAATGTAAAAGGAAGAATTTAGTAGCCAATTTTGAAGGCATTTTTCCACAATCTCCACCTTGACTTCAAAAATTGAGCAAGTAATAGACTGATTCTGTAACATGTTTAACCATCATAAAACAACTCATCAAACTCCAAAATTCCATAAGAAACTGCAATCACCATATAGAGAACAATTGATCCTGAAAAATAAAATACTTCCTCCACCACGAGCCTATCATGCTCAAATGCAATCAGAAACACCCACCAAATCCAAACATGTATTGAACTTGGCTATTGGAAGACTTTTAGTGAACATATTAGCAGGATTATCATTGATGCTGATATTGTTTACGGTAATATCGCCTTTAGCAATAACATCTCTGATGAAGTGATAACGAACATCAATATGCTTCGTTCGATCATGGAACATTTGTCCTTTGTCAGAAATATTGCACTTTGATTGTCACAAAAAACAGTTTTAATGGATAACTTGTTTGAAAGCTCACCTATCAACCGTTTCAACCAGAGGGCTTCTTTCACTGCTTCCGAAGTAGCCATGTATTCGGCTTCGGTGGTGGACAACGCTACGGTGGACTGTAACTGTGCTTTCCAACTAATTGCGCAATCACCCAAAATAAACACGTACCCTGTAATCGATCGTCTTTTATCCAAGTCCTTTGCATAATCGGAATCCACATAACCAAGTACTCCACTATCGGTTTTGCCAAACCACAGACATAAAGAGGAAGTACCTCGCAAGTACCGAAAAATCCATTTAACAGCAGCCCAATGCTCTTTTCCTGGATTCGCCATGTATCTGCTCACCATGCTTACCGCATATGACAAATCTGGACGTGTACAAATCATAACATACATAAGAGATCCTACAGCGCTGGAGTATGGTACATTTTCCATGTATGCTATATCTTCTTCGGTGGTAGGATTTAAGGCGGATGATAGCTTGAAGTGGGATGCGAAAGGAGTGCTGACTTCTTTGGCATCATGCATATTGAAACGGTGCAGAACCTTCTCAATGTAGCTTTGTTGAGAAAGGTATAGAGTTCTTGCACTGCGGTCTTGCACTATTTCCATTCCTAGAATTTTCTTGGCAACACCCAAGTCTTTCATATCAAACTCAGCATTCAACTGGTCTTTTATCTTTTGAATCTCCTTTATATTTTTCATTGCAATTAACATGTCATCCATGTATAAAAGTAGATAGACCATTGAGCCATCGTCACACTTCTTGTAGTAAACGCAGCTGTCGTAGGTGCACCTTTTCAGCTTGTAACTGGTCATAAATGAGTCAAACCTTTTATACCAGTGTTGCGGAGATTGCTTGAGGCCATAAAGAGATTTCTTCAATTTGCACACGTAGCTTTCTTTGCCATGAGCTACAAAACCTTCAGGTTGTTGCATATATATCTCTTCCTCAAGCACACCATTTAAGAATTCTATAGTAACATCAAGTTGCTCTAACTCATAGTCACGAGAGGCAACTAATCCCAACAAGACACGTATTGACGTGTGTTTCACAACCGGAGAGAAAATGTCGGTATAATCAATACCTAGGATTTGACTGTAGCCCTTGGCTACTAAACGAGCTTTGTACCTCGGTTTGTCACCGGGATGAATAGCCTCCTTCAACTTGTAAACCCATTTACATTTAACCATCTTCTTACCCTTTGGAGCCACAACGAGATCCCATGTGCCATTTTTCTGAAGAGATTCCATCTCATTGTGCATGGCAACCATCCACTCATTCGAGTTTTTAGAATGTATGGCTTGGTTGTAGCTTATAGGTTCCAAAACAGATTCTACTTCACTTGTAACGGTAAGAGCATATGCGATAGAATTTACTTGAGCATACCTCTTTGGAGGTACAATCTGTCTGCGTGGTCTATCCCTTGCAATGGATAGGCTCGAAGGTTGAGATGGAGTTACAGTGGTCTCATAGAGAGTAGTATGTTCACTACTTGAAGGTTGAAACACTGCAGGAACCTCATGAGTCATATCGGTGGAAGAGTTAAAATATAGCTCCACCTCCAATTGTGCTTCGTCTTTTTCTCCTAATTTTTCATCTTCTTTGGTCTGAACGTTGGTTGTTGGATGGAGCATAGCTTTTTCATCAAAGGTCACATCTCTTGATGTAATGACCTTCATAAGCTCTGGGCTCCACAATTTGAACCCTTTCACTCCTGTCTTGTATCCAATAAAAATGCACTTAATGGCTCTTGGTTCTAATTTGCCATTATCAACCCGTGCATATGCTGGACATCCAAACAGTATTAATTTTGTGTTGTCAGCAGGCTTACCAGACCATAGCTCAAATGGAGTCTTCTTACCAATAGTACGTGAAGGGGAGCGGTTGATAATATAGCATGCGATGGAAGTTGCTTCGGCCTAAAAAGAGTTTGGTAGCTTCGAGTGAGAGAGCATGCATCAGACCTTCTCCATGATGGTGCGGTTCATTCTTTTTGCAACGCCGTTCTGCTGTGGAGTGTGGACTACGGTGCGTGACGTGTAATCCCTTCCTTACGGCAATAGGAGTTGAATTCTTCTGAGCAGAATTCCAGTCCGTTATCGGTGCGAAGGTATTTTACTTCAAAACCTGATTGTTTTTCAACTAACACTTTCCAATCCCTAAAGGTTGAAAATACTTCTCCCTTTGTCTTTAAGAAGAACGACCATACCTTCCTAGAGAAGTCATCAATAATAGTGAGCATATAAGAGGCTCCACCTTTCGATGTAACCTTTGCTGGTCCCCATAAATCCGAGTGTATGTAGTCGAGCGGTCCTTTCGTCATATGTTTGACACTGATAAAACTTACTCGCTTTTGCTTTCTGAACACACAATCTTCATAGAATTCAAGCTCGGTTGATTTATGCTCCCCATGTAACCCCCTTCGGCTTAGTTCACTCATACCGTGGTATGACATGTGACCGAGCCTGAGATGCCATAGGCGAGAATGTTCAACATTGGAGAGGGATTTAGAACTAACTGATGCTTCGCCAGAAATATCTTGTCCGTCCATAATGTAAAGGTTCACGGATCTCCGAACTCCTCGGATGACAGTCGAACTATCTTTAAAAATATGGACATTCTCGTGTTTGCAGACAAACTCGTAACCTTTCTTCTCAAAAGTACCGAGGGATAGTAAATTTCGCCTAAGATCGGAGACATGCTTTACATCTTCAATTGTTCGAACAACACCATCGAACATGCGGAACCTGACTGTACCATGGCCAATAATACGACACGAAGTATCATTGCCCATCAAGACATGTCATTGGTTGACATTTTCATATGTATGAAAAATACTCCAGTTGGAGCTCATATGAAAAGTACATGCTGAATCAAGAACCCACTCGCTCATGGTAATTAAACTGAAGTCCGAAACAGATAGAAGCTCGCCATCGGAACCGGTTTCAGCTACATCAGCTTCTACAGTAGTACCTGCGGGTTTACCATTCATGGTTTCCTTCTCCTTCTCCTTGTTTTTCAACTTGTAACATTCATCGATCAGATGTCCCTTTTTATGACAATAATTATAATACTTGCGCTTGCCTTTGGACTGAGATCTAGATCGATTTTGTGAAGAATTACCTCTCTCGTTGGGTCTCCCTCTAATGTTAAGACCTTCGGCTTTTGAATCGTCGCTGCTGCCACTAATAATCTGCTTCATCTTTTCTTTTGAATCAAGAGCGGTCATTATCTCATCCAAGACAAGAGTGTCTCGACTATAGATAATGGTATCACGAAAGTGATCATAGGAATCTGGGAGTGATGATAATAAAAATAGCGCCAAATCTTCATCTTCATATTTGACGTCCATATTTTCTAGATTTCCTATAAGCTCTTTAAAAGTAAAGAGGTGATCAGATAAAGAACTTCCCTCGCCCATCTTGAGGTTGAAGAGCCGTTGCTTCAGGTGTAGCTTGTTTGGCAAGCTTTTCGTCATTAGTAGCTATTCGAGTTTTAGCCAGAGAGCCGCTGCAGATGTCTGTTTCAGTACATCTTGGAGAACGTCATTGGATAGATGCAGACGGATCTGCGACGACACCTTAAAATCTTTCATTTATTTTTCCTCAGTCGACCAAGTTGCCGGCATTTTCTCCATTCCTAACAGTGCTCTATGGAGATCCATCTGGATTAAAACATCTCTTATCTTTACTTGCCAAAGAGGGAATCTTGTGTTTCTGTCAAGTAAAGGGATATCGTACTTCATCGATGACATGGTTGAAAATAGTTTTTACGAATCGTTATCGGAAAACCTAGATAGCTCTGATACCAATTGTAGACAAAATCGACTACAATAAATAATCGATTCTTCACCCAAATATCACGATAATGATTCAACGAAATATAAAACTATTGAATAATCAACCAAGAATTGATCGAACGGTAAAAAGAAAGAACACAGGATATTTACGTGGAAACCTAAATCGGGAAAAGCCACGGGCGGAGGAAGACGAGAACCAATTCACTATATTTTGCGGTGTTTACAAAACGTTGGAAGAAAGATAAAAATACAAAGAGTTTAAAACTCTTTTGTATTTACAAGAGAAGATGTGAGAGGTTTTTGTTTTTGTTGGTGTGATTTGCATCAATGATCTTCTACCCTTTATATAGGGTTTGTTGAAGTGTGAATCAAGAAGTGTGAATCAATAAAATATTGAAGTTGCAATTGTTGAAGAAATAGCCACAATTGTTGAAGTTGCAAATGTTGAAGAACTAGCCACAATTGTTGAAGTTGTAAATGTAAAAGGTAGAATTTAGTAGCCAATTTTGAAGGCATTTTTCCACAGTCATCTGATCGAGACAACAACGCCATCATTCGTAAGCTTGTTGGTTTTCCTAGTTGTCTCTTCCAAGACTACGATCGCATTGTTCCATTCTCTAAGGGTAAAACCGTTAGATTTTACAGTCAACGGTTAATCTAAGATGTATAGTACTTAACTTATTCAGAAAAGCTCTTTACTGCAAGGCGAGATATGAATCTTCTTGAATTCTCAGCACATGGAAGGGGGCAAGATATGGATGACTTTTAGAGCATTGACAGCTGATTTGTTGACTCAGTCCAGGTCAAGCTAGGGCATATTGTCCGACCCATATTTACTTTATTTTACAGAAATGGGCTGTCAATAAGCTTGGGCCTGGTCTTGTTCCTGCTAGTGCTATCTTATGCTCAAGCCTCACAAGTTATTATGTATAGGAGTATAGGACGTGTAAAGGTCATTTACTAGGAAAAGAAACATCTCTTAATCTTAACATTTCCCAAATAGAATTATCTAACTAAAAGGCATTATTTTGGAGCCTGTTTTAGCCAAGAATCTCTTTGACCTAGAGATGTAAGTGGGTTGAGGTACTCATAAGCTACTCGGACTCGTTTTGTTAACGATCTATTCAAAATCGAGTTAAAAAAGCATGAGCCAAGTTCAAGCTTGATTTAGAGCTTGTTTATTAAACAATTTTGAGTTAGTGGGCTCGCAAGCCTAAACTAGCATATGTAATATGATAAACTTTCTTCTAAATATAAAGATAAAAATATGATAGTCTATAGTGAACCAATATCTAATTTAAAATATTAAAACATAACTTTGAACAACGAGAACTATATGATTTTAATAAAAAAAATATAAATCAAAGTTACTTTTAGAATATGAAATTTGAAATAAAATTTTTTTTCGTTATGATTATATGAATTTAAATTTATGAAAATATTAAAGATTTTTGTAAATTAAATAGACTTTTATTTATTAATTTATTATCATATATTTAGACATGCATCATGGTCGATGTCGATGTCATCTTCGGTAACTTAATGTTTAAAATAATAAGTAATGTTGTAATGCTATTGAAAGTTTTATTTTGATAGATATGTACTTGTAAAATACATTTAAATTATTAGCTATACATTTAACAGCAAGGAAATTTTTATGAAAAAATAACAAAAAGCCTAGCAAGATGCTACCATAAATTATAACTAACATAGCTTTATTTCATGCACATATATACTAAAAAGGTTTATGAAGATGCAACTAATTAAGTCAAAATAATGCTTAATAACATATACAACCCATGGACAAAATGAACCTTGCGGCCTAAAAATTTGCAAACTAGACAACAAATTAAAATATTTCTAAAATAGTCCACATATAAGTCTATTTTCAACATTAAATATGCTAATTTGAAGAAAATATATATGAATGAACTTCATAAGGTATTTAAAGGAAGGGTGTGTCAGAAAATGTGTAGAAATGTATATTGTGATGTTACTTAGGGAGAAGAAGGAGAACGAGAGAGCAACTTCTATAAAGAGGGAAATAGTTAAATGGAAAAACATAGTCACATTTGATCAACTATGTCCAAGTTAAAATATTCAACTTAGTAAGCCAAACTCCATGTGAAATCTCTCTGGTTTAAGTTTATTTGAGAAAAGAGTCGAGCTCGAGCGGAGTCTCTTAGATCATTTACGAGCCGAGCACGATCTTAATTATGTTGAGGATTGGCTCGAATCCTTTCCATGACTACTATTATCTATGCTCAAACTACAATTTAACCCATTCAGAACTAAGTAATCATGCCATGGATTTCTTATGAAGAATTTTGTTGGTTTCAGCAACAAATTGTGCATGGCAGTGACAATATCTAATTTTTATCCGTCGATAGTTTTAGCTCTTCTTCTTCTAGACTATGGCATCCTCATCTTGGTCATCTATCACTATGTCATCCCCATCTTGTCCTTCTATTGGACTATGTGTTTTGTCAACTTCCATATCTAAAGTCACTTAATAAACTTGATCTACAACATTTTCATAGGACTTCTAAATGTACTAGATTACATTTTTCATAAATTATTTCATAATAGAAAACCTTTATAAATAATTCAATGTGATTTTTAGGGCCTTCTCCAACTATCACTCGTTTCGGTTTCCCTTATACATTAGTTTTGTATACAATTACATTCGATTCGTACGAATTCACCTCTTAAGGCATTGGCATCAAGTTCTTGACATGTTTGTTACTCTAAATCACACTCTGGAAATCCATTTTCAACACCATCAACATAGAAAAGTCCCAAATGATCGATCTACCCTACACTACTACGTGCAAAAGTAAAGGGTAGATTTTCCCATAATGATCAAGCAATAGAAAGACCCATCATCCTTATCAAATTTTATTTGACACTCTAAAATTTTACCTGGCGGTCATTACATAGCCCCATAATCCACCCACACTTGACACCACCTTCAACCCATAGCATTGATGGAGAGGATGCTCATTGGTAACATGTAACTGAAGGGTTCTTAAGCAATCAATGAACAAATAAAACTCTTATGATTCACATGCAACCCTAAAAGATCTATATTTTCTACTATGAAGATAATAAACTAGAAACTAAGGCCAATATTTAATTCTAAAGATCAAAAGAGAATTAACCAGCCTTTTAGTCTTGTTCTTGAAGCTAGCAGCAAACTGATCCTACCTCAAATGCAAGTCACACCCAAGCAATGGAGAAGAGAGTCCAGCAGAGTAATCTTGATAAAAAATGGCACAGGAAAAAGGGTGGCCAGGTGCCTCCTTTTATAGCCTCCAAGGGTTACAGCTGAAACCCTAAGGAGCCTCCAGGCTTCTAAGTGGGCAAGCCTAAGTGGGCAAGCCTGTTGACCACTTAGACCAGGCTTCTAAACCCTAGATAGGGTTTTCGCCAAACCCTGGAGGAGCCTCCAGGTTGGCGCCATTTTGGTCCCTGGTTTCTGGTTTATCAGTTATTCAACTATTGAATAATTACAAACCAAACCCTACACCTTTAATTAATTTATTTAATCTCCAAATTAAATCTAATTAATTCTAGATTAAATCTCAATTAATTATTATAGTTTCTAATTAATATATTAACACTTGAATATATTAATAAACCATTTATTTATTTTCTATTGATTTATTAAACAATTAATAAATCAACCTTTCTCTCTACTGAACTCTATAATATTCCTCCAGCTATGAGGGCAACCCAAATGGACTTTGCTTCAATTAACAAGATAAATACAATTATAAGTCATGGCTTAGACACCTAATCCAAGAGTCTCCCACTTGGATAAGTCTATGACTTTAATTGTTCTTTTACCTTCTGATTAATCTTAGTTTCCCAGAAAGTATTCCTGAATTCTGACCCAGTCAGTTCTGTCCAAAGATAAGTGATTAGATGATCCTCCATCCAACAAGATACTTTCAGACTCAAGACATGGATTAAGATCAATCTTGGTCCGATACTCTGTTTCTCGATTTCTGATTTGCTTATGACTTTAAGACTACTAATTGAACACATCAATTTAGTCCCAGTTGGCCAACACTTTCAGTCAACTTCAAAATCATCGAGAGGCCTACAGATATCTGTTTCCCATCGGGTCAAGGGACGGATAAGTTTCCACTCATATGCCTATACCTTTTGCCAGTCAGAATACTCACAACAATGCGTTTTATAACACCGAGTTATCGGTGTGTTTTCGCATTATCAATGAGCAACCGCCTTGCAAATTACAGATCATATCTCTCCACTTAAAGATCAAAAGATATTATCGTCTTAACATTGCTCGTGATGTTATCCATGAAGCAATCTCTTAAGCATGGGTTTATCCAATGCTCAAATCTCTATTTTCTAAGCACTCATGAACATTGTAGCAGTCTTACTGCAATCTCTAACTCCTTAGACAATCTACAACCGATTCATGACAGTCTTCGTTCATACTTACTCCCTAACAGTATGATCGACTGTGGAACTTTAAATAATCTAATTACTTAGGAAGTTTAAACATGCAAATATTGAAACACGATAACAAACAATTGACAAAGGGAGTAAACAATACTCATTTATAAATCTCCATTATAAAATCACCGAGTCAATTACATTTATACTGTTACAATTTTCAAATCTATCTAATTACTAAAACTAATATCATCTTTCAGTCCAATGCTCCGAGCATGCTGATTGTGCTTAATCCTGCTCAGGGCCTTAGTCAAAGGGTATACAGGATTGTCTTCTGACGATACTCTCTTAAACTGTAAGTGACCTTCTTCTACACGATGTCGAATGTAATGGTACTTTCTGTCGATATGTCTGGACTTTCCATGATCTCGTGGTTCCTTTGTCAAAGCGACCGCTCCTTCATTATCGCAGAATAGTTCCATCGGTTCTTGAATGCTCGGGACAACTCCAAGGTCACCGATAAAGTTCTTCAGCCAAGCCGCTTCCTTAGACACTTCACTTGCTGCGATGTACTCTGATTCGCACGTTGAATCAGCCACCGTCTCTTGCTTGGAACTTTTCCAAGTGACCGCACCTCCGTTTAGAAGAAATACCCGGCCCGACTGACACTGACCACTGTCTCTATCTGTCTGGAAACTGGCATCTATATATCCACTCACTCTCAAGCCATCACTGCCACCAGGGACTAACACCATGTTTTTTGTCCTTCGCAGATACTTGAGTATGTTCTTGACCGCAATCCAGTGTGCTCTTCCAGGATTACCCTGGAACCGACTAACCATGCCCAAGGCAAAAGACACGTCGGGGCGAGTCCATGTCATAGCATACATGATCGACCCTACTGCCGAAGCATAAGGTACCCGACTCATCTCAGCTATTTCCTCATCAGTACTCAGACTTTGAGTCTTACTCAATTTGGCATTATTCTGGATTGGTAGCTCTCCGTTTTTGAAATTTTCCATGTTAAACCTTTTTAACACCTTTTCCAAATATGTACACTGACTGAGACTTATGAGTCTTTTCTTTCTATCTCTTAATATCCTTATCCCTAGGATATAGGCAGCTTCTCCAAGGTCTTTCATAGTGAAACACTTCCCGAGCCAATACTTAACATCTTGCAAGGTCGGAATGTCGTTTCCCATGAGCAGTATGTCATCGACATACAGCACCAGAAAAGTGACTGTACTCCCACTAGCCTTGACATATACACATGACTCATCTTCACTCCTAGAGAAACCAAACTCTTTGACTTTCTCATGGAAGCAAAGATTCCAGCTGCGAGATGCTTGCTTCAATCCGTAAATTGATCTTTCAAGCTTACACACTTTGTTAGGATGCTTTGTGTCTACAAAACCCTCTGGCTGATTCATATAAACATCCTCAGTCAACTTCCCGTTAAGGAAAGCGGTTTTGACATCCATCTGCCAGATTTCATAATCATGAAACGCAGCTATGGCAAGCATTATCCTGATTGACTTAATCTTGGCTACTGGTGAGAAGGTTTCATCATAGTCAACCCCCGGGGTTTGAGTGAATCCCTTCGCAACCATCCGAGCTTTATAAGTGTGTACTTTACCATCCATGTCGGTCTTCTTCTTGAAGATCCACTTGCACCCGACTGTATTACGACCCGGCATATTGTCAACCAAGTTCCAAACTTGATTGTCATACATGGACTTAATCTCGCTGTCCATTGCCTCTTTCCACTTGGTAGACTCGGGGCCCGCCACCGCTTCATGGTAGTTAGCTGGCTCATCCAAATTAGTCAATGTACGATCACTGACTAACGTGTCACCACCCGAAGTGATATGGAAACCATAAAACTCGGGTGGCATGCTAACTCTACCCAAACTTCTAAGAGATAATGAGATGTCGGTTGGTCTAACAGGAACTTCTTCCTCATGTTGGTTGCTAGTTTCTCCTAAGGTTGGTTCATCGGGCGTCTCCTGAATTTCTTCGAGATCGATTGTACTCCCACTGTCCTCTTTGGAAATGAGTTCTTTCTCTTGAAAGAACCCCCGTCTTGCTACAAAGACCACGTCCTCGCTCGGTCTGTAGAACAAGTATCCAAACGACTGTTTTGGGTATCCGATGAAGTAACACCTTTCACTTCTATCTGTGAGTTTTTCTTGAGTCTCTCGTCTCACGAAAGCCTCACAACCCCAAACCTTGTTGTGTGCCAAGAAGGGAACTTTTCCCGTCCACATCTCGTACGGTGTTTTTGCAACCTTCTTGGTTGGGACAAGGTTAAGGATATGGGCGGCAGTCTCTAAGGCATACCCCCAGAAATGAATTGGAAGTGAAGCTTGAGTCATCATGGAACGAACCATGTCCAACAAGGTTCAGTTTCGCCTCTCAGCAACACCGTTCAACTGAGGTGTTCTAGGAGGTGACAACTATGAAACTATTCCACATTCCTTTAGATAATCGAGAAACTCGATACTAAGATACTCACCGCCTCTGTCGGATCTAAGCATCTTTATCTTTCTGCCCAGTTGATTTTCTACTTCGTTTTTAAACTCTTTGAACTTTTCAAAGGTATCTGACTTGTGCTTGATTAAGTAGATATACCCATATCTACTAAAATCGTAAGTGAAGGTCACATAGAACCACGTGCCATCTTTTGTGGTTGTTCTGAAGGGACCACACACATCTGTGTGTATGATATCCAACAAACCTTCACCTCTTTCAAAGGAACCTTTGAATGGTGATTTTGTCACCTTGCCAAGTAAACAAGATTCGCATACATCGTCCGATTTGAGGTCAAACAATTCAAACACTCCATCCCTTTGGAGTTGGGCGATGCGTTTCTAATTTGTATGGCCAAGGCGACAGTGCCACAAACACGCCTTTTCTATACCATCTGAAGAATCAATATGTAATACATTTTTACCATAATTGTCAACACACATAATAGTCTCATACACTCCATCACAAGGCATAGCATTAAAAATAGAAACATCATTTTTGAAAACTGAAATTGAACCATTCAATTTATTAAACTCATAATAAAAACCTTGTCTGAATAGAGCATGAAATGAAATTATGTTCCTTGCCATATCAGGAGAATAACAACAATTATTTAAATCTAAACTAACTCCACTGCTAAGCACTAATCTATAGGCTCCGATCTTGGTAACAAGTGACGTTCGCCAATTGCCCATGACCAGATTCAGTCTACCGTGCTCTAGCTCCCTACTTTCCCTTAGTCCCTGCAAATCTGAACAGATATAAAAACCACATCCGGTTTCAAGGACCCAAGAACAGGAAGAAAATGAGTTATTAGATATAGAGTAAGTACCTGCTTGTGATGGCTTTACTTTGCCATCCTTGATGTCCTGCAGATACCTAGGGCAGCTCCTCTTCCAATGACCCTTTTCCTTGCAGTAAAAGCAGTCGGCTTCCTTGGGGTTCGTGACGTGTGGAATGCCGGAAGACCTGGCTCTTGGGGCACTGCTAGATGTCCCGACATGAGCCTTTTCCCTCCAGTTTTGCTTCGGAGGTCCCTTCCATTTCTTTCCCTTGCCGGATCCAATAGCCACAGGCGGGTTGACCGAGAGCACACTTTTCCCTTTCATCCCGTCTTCAGCAGTATGAAGCATGTGGTGGAGTTCAGCCAAAGTTTCCTGACTGTTGTTCAAATGGTAAGCCAGTGTGAACTAGTCATAAGAACTGGGTAGAGAATTCATCACTATGTCAACAACCAAATCCTCATGTACAGGCATCTCCAGCTTTCTAAGCCTTTCCACATAACCCTGCATCCTTTGCACATGAGTGCAGATGGACTCTCCATCCTTAGGTTTGTCGTTGGTGAAAGCTTTAACCACCTCACGCCTTTCTATGCGCTCTTGCTTGCGGAACTTTTCCGCGAGCTCTCTGTGCATTTCGTAAGGCCAATAGTCTTCATAAATACGTTGTAGCTCAGGGTTCATGGTAGTGATCATAATGCAAGCCACTTTGGTTGCATCATCAGTGCGTTTATTGTACAAGGCGATCTCCTCGGTAGTAGCGGTGTCTGGGTCAACCTCAACAAGCTCAGTTTCTAGAACTTACTCTTTATGTTCAAACCTAAGAGCCATTTTGATGTTGCGGATCCAGTCATTGTAATTAGTGCCGTCCAACGTCACTTTGGAGCACAATGACATAATCGAGGTGACATTATCGGAGTTTGAGTGGGGGGCGGTTTGGTCAGAAGACATCTACAATAGAAGAAGGTAGTTTTAATTAGATATTAATAAATAATCATTATATTCACCCAAAAACAAATATAAGGCTAGGATCCTACAATAACAATCTACAATATCGAAGAGGGATGCCGTAATCTTTATTGCAGATTTTATAAGGTAGGCGAATGACGATTCATCCAATTCTACCGCGGAAACATAATCTAATTATAATGGAACTCCTAGTTTCTTTTGAGATTTATCGAACTGTTCGATAGCATGTTTTAATCTCGGGAATGCCCCACTGTTTGTGACTGGGATACCGAGGATCACGAAACGGGTGTGAATAACCATGCGAATTCGCTTGGTACTCTTGAAGTCAATTGTCATCTCTAATTAACGTGCCGGTTAACCACACACGCTCCGTTAACAATGACAAAATCGAGAAACCCATTGCGACTCTTTGCGGACCCCAGTTGGCTTACCGGTAAACCACACACGCTCCACCAACATTCCATAAGGTGCAATGTGCAACTCCATGGATTAGCACCAATTCACATTTTTGAACCTAAAGTAACTAGATTGGGATTGGTTCAAAGTTCTAGTACTTTCAATTATAGCATTATACTTTTAAGAGGTTTAGCGGTTCTATCAAACCCGTTCGGCTAACGACACTCGACTAACCAGGAGAGCGGTGGGTAATAGTAGATACCCATTAGACTACCATTTTATAGGCAGTCGCCTTATACCCTCTTTATAGGACAGTTTTTTGAATGAGGCCTACTAGCGGTAAGACTAACAATTTAATCTTATATATAAATATTAACTTTTAATCATAAATATATAAGATATATTTTAATCTTATTAAAATATTTTAGAATTAATTTAATCATAATTTTCTCAAATTATTATCTAATTTTTGAAGATTTAAATTAATTCTTTAAGCTGATTTAATTGATCTTTTTATTAACAATTAATTAAACTAATTAAATCAAGTGTGGGGAAACATAAAATTAATCCAATTAATTTTCTAATCCTTCCTATCAATTTCGAGATTTAGCAAGCAAAGGAAAGGGTTCCAGTTATTCAAATAAGCAGCAGTTACCAAAAATAACAACCTACTCCCAAAAAGGCATGTAAATCGCAGAAAAAAGGAAGGAAAGCTAGGGTTTTCTAAACCCTAGCCACCAACATGTTCCTTGGCCTCCCAAGGGTTAATTTCGAAAACCCTTAGGGTGATACAAATCAGTTTATGACAAATAAACATGTTATAGCAATTCATATAGTTTATATCAAACACAAGAAAACAAAACCATAGCTCTGATACCACTGAAGGGTTCTTAAGCAATCAATGAACAAATAAAACTCTTATGGTTCACATGCAACCCTAAAAGATCTATGTTTTATTCTATGCAGATAATAAACTAGAAACTAAGGCCAACATTTAATTCTAAAGATCAAAATAGAATTAACCAACCTTTTAGTCTTGTTCTTGAAGCTAGCAGCAAACTGATCCTGCCTCAAATGCAAGTCACACCCAAGCAATGGAGAAGAGAGTCTAGCAGAGTAATCTTGATCAAAAATGGCACTGGAAAATGGGTGGCCAGGTGCCTCCTTTTATAGCCTCCAAGGGTTACAGCTGAAACCCTAAGGAGCCTCCTTAGTGGGCAAGCCTGTTGACCACTTGGACCAGGCTTCTAAACCCTAGCTAGGGTTTTCGCCAAACCCTGGAGGAGCCTCCAGGTTGGCGCCATTTTGGTCCCTGTTTTCTGGTTTATCAGTTATTCAACTATTTAATAATTACAAACCAAACCCTGCACCTTTAATTAATTTATTTAATCACCAAATTAAATCTAATTAATTCTAGATTAAATCTTAATTAATTATTATAGTTTCTAATTAATATATTAAAACTTAAATATATTAATAAACCATTTATTTATTTTCTATTGATTTATTAAACAATTAATAAATCAACATTTCTCTCTACTGAACTCTATACTGTTCCTCCAGCTATGAGGGCAACCCAAATAGACTTTGCTTTAATTAACAAGATAAATACAATTATAAGTCATGGCTTAGACACCTAATCCAACAGTAAGTCCTACGATCTGACTCGTTATGTTCTTCTTATATTGTTTACACCCATTCATGTTATAAACCAACACTTTACCCACCTCAATTGTGTTTAGTATCTCTTTAATCACTGACTCGTATATCTATAATATTTTGGATAATTATTCAAATAATATAATGTGAGATTGGGCGTGGCAATATATATATATATATATATATATATATATATATATATATATATATATATATATATATATAATATTATAATTATATATATATATATATATATAATATTATAATTATATATATATATATATATATATATATATAACTATATATATATATATATATATATATATATATATATATATATATATATATATGTATATGTATATGTATATATATATATATATATATATATATATATATATATATATATATATATATATATATATATATATATATATATATACATGTTAGAGGTATCCGGTCCCAAGGTTTGTGGTGCACTAACAAGAGGGTCTGTTCGATTTATTATATTTAGGCACCTACACATATTTTTATTATGTCGTATTGTCATTATAAATAGATCCCAATGTACTCATGTAACTCTGAGTAGAAAGCATGCGTGACGGATACAATTATAATAAAAATCACTTCTAGTTCATTTTTAGATTAGTTGATCACTTCGATCATGTTAACATGTTAAATCCTTATCTTCTTTATATTTTTTTCTCTACATCTTTTGCACGTGTGTTGTGTATTTATAAATTATTGATCCTAACAACCAGTATGATTTATCATTGAAGATGGAAAGGTTATGACCAAAAAATTCAAAGGTCATGACATTGTCTTTTGGAATATGCATATGGAAGATTTTATATCAAAAGAAACTACACATTTCGTTATGTGAGAAGAAACTCAAAGCAATGAAGCAAGAGGATCATAACATATTAGATCTATAGCCTTTTAGAGTGGTCTGATTGTTATAGGTGAAGAATGTATGTGTATAACATTATCAATGATAAAACAATGTTTAGGATGATGAATGCATTATCTAACATGTATTAGAAACCCCTAGCTGTGAATAAGGTTTTTTTAGTCAGATAGTTGGTCAATGCAAAGATAAAGGAAGGTGACTTAATGACAAATCATGCAAAGAAGTTTAATTTGATTATATTAATTCGATACTATATAGGTTAGTATCGGTTGACCTAAAATTTGCTGATGAAATTTGGACGGCATTATTATTATCCTCACTACCCTAAAGTTGGTATAGGAAAGTTATGTAATTAGCAGTTTATCAAGGGCTATTAAGGTTACTTTAGGTATGAACCAGACATTAAAGAATGTCATATATATTTCAAAATTGAAGAGGATAATGATATTAGTGGGTGGTTAGATAATGAAGGCCACCATGTTGATTTTATTGATCATTGATGGAAGGTAACAACGGAAACCTAAAGATTTCTCAAGGACAAACTTGAGGAACATTATATATGGTAAAAGTTTCTCTAAATTGGTAAAATATAGTTTTTGAAGATATATAGGCTTTCTACTCTATTAAACCAAATACTTGCACATACGTCTAAGAAAGGGATTAAGATGTTAGTTTCAAAAGACATAATTCCATATTTGAAGAGTGTGACAATTGACTTTTGTTGGCCTTGTGTTCTTGGAAAATAAAATATTGTTACATTTGCAAAGATGTGGTAACCACCCAAAGCTAGGAAGTTGAAGTTATATCATTATGAAGTTCATGGACCCACAATAATTTCTTCAATAAGAAGCTCACAACATCATATTACTGTCATCGATGACAGCATTAGGAATGTATGAGTTTATTTTCTCAAAAATAAATTTGAAATATTCAACACCATTAAGAAGTAGAAAGTTGTTCGTGGAAAATGAAACTAATATGAAGATCAAGTGTTGAAGTTAGATAATAGGGGAGAATATAATAGCAAATAATATGTTGATTGTCATGAAGAAAATAGGATCAAATTTTTGAAAATAATTCCAAAAGCACCTCATTAGAATGGAGTTGTTGAGAGGACTCACAGAATATTAAGTAATAGGGAAAAAAGCATGAGATTACATGTAGATTTATGAAAGATGTTTTGAGAAAATCCAATCAACGGGTATATCAATGTCAAGAGATATCTTTTACACACTTGAAAGTATTTGTTTGCATCTCCTATATTAAGACCAATGATGTTAATAGACACAAGCATGAGGAAAAGGGAAATAAATATGCCCTTTACAGGCTACACGTTAGATGGCATGGGATTTCGTTCTAGAATGATCTAAGTAGGAGGGTTATCATAAACAACAAGGTCACGTTCAATGAGAATGCCCTTTATAATGACAAGCTTTAAGTAGATCTTGAAAGAAATAAGAAACCACTCATGAAATATCAAGTTGTGTTCAATAAGTAGTAGGAACTTATATGAGTCCAAAAGATATACAGATAGTAAGAGTGTAGAGGATAGTGGGAGTTCAAAAAGTGAAGCTACAAATAAGGTAGATATTGAAATTCTCACCGATAAAAGATCTACTAGAGGAAGAAGACGTCTAACAATATATTCTTTAACAAAAAATTGCTTGATGTTAAGAGTGAATGGGGAGTTAGAATCTTTTTCAGAGGCTTTAATGATGAATGATTTCATATAATGGAAGAATGTCATAGAGGATAAGTTAAGCTCACTTGATAAGAGCTATACTTGTTCCTCACTTAAGTCATCAAAGACAAAAGAAAATAAGAAATAATTGGCCAAATTTCCTTATGCCTCAGCACTTGATAGCATGATGTATGTTATAGTATGTACTAGATCGGATATCACTCATTTAATAGGAGTCGTTAGGAGAATTATATCAAATTCATGCAAGGAGCATTGGTTAGGAGTCAAGTGGCTATCATGCTACTAAAAGGAACTACTAAGGTTGCATTATGTTGTAAAAGAAAAAAGATAGTCCAAGAAAGTTTTGTTGATGTAGATTTTAGAAGTTGTGCATGTTCCGGTAAAAGCACCACAAGTTATATGTTAAACGAGTTGGTTTAATGGGTCAAATACACAACCCATATAACTCAGGCCATAAGTACTAAGGGACATATTAATAAAACAAATATTTTTTAAACTAATATAAGTAAATGGGTTTACTGGTCGACCGTAAACCCGATCACGAAACCGGGCATGACCCATATCATAAATGGGTTAAACGAGTCAATAGAATGTTTTATATAACTTTACACCTAAACTTATATATTAGCACAATAAAGTTTTAGTTAAATTTAACCATATTAAAATATACGTCTTATATTAAAACTTATAACATGTCCAAAATTCTAACGATCAGTATTACAAATGGACGGAGAAGTGATGGAACGTGCGGAACCATATATTGGATCACTCTAGTGTGGCACGAAGCCACTGATGTTGAGTCAGCTCCTATGCCGCTAGAACGGGACATAGAATAAGACCACTTAGATCAGAATAGCATTCACATAAATGTTCAGGATGATCGGATGAGAGATCTTCTTCTGACTCCGAGAAATCGGTCAAGCGGGAGGCTACCCTCTACTTACCTCTCTCTATATAAGCCAAATCGTCTCAAGCATGATCTGAATCGCCTTTGTTCCAAATGCCTAGCAACTTAAGAGAGTTCATTTTTTTTCTTTTTTCAAAGGCAGTCCTTTTCTTTCCCCGGACCGATGTGCTTAGTTTCGGTTAATCCTTAGGCTCTTTTTTATTACGTAGGATCTTGGATTATTTTAAGGCTTTGTAATCGTAATCTAATTTCAATAATTTTTTCCATAGGTTAGTTTCTTTATTTTAGAGCTCGGGGAGTGTCTTATGGGAATTTCTTTAAGTAAGAACGATCCCCAGTGTCATCATCTTCGTCTTCTCTTTTCGAGCCTGATCGACTCGACTCTTTTCCCTGCCCCTCGCCTCTCACTTCGTTTCGTTAGGGAGGTTTGTCTTGAGCCTTTGGAGGATTAATAGAGGTGAAGGTGGCTTGTTTTCCATGGGAAAAGCATAACCATAAATTTCGTAGTACGATTGCCCTACGTAGTTCATGTTTTCGCCCGATTCACCGAGGAATATTTTGGTTACGTTTGGCAGATCGCTTACTACATTGATTAGGCGGATCTACTCTTTTGAGAACCCAGCTTGATACTTGATACTTGATGGATGACCCCCCGCTCTTTCTAGTGGCTTTTTCCCGTCCCTTTTGGAGACAGTTTGGACGGACGATATGGATTTCTTCGAGATGGTTAACCACTTTTTTAACTGTGAGAGGGAGGTCATTCAGAACCCGCTGGCTCTAGAACCGGGGGGAGGGGGGGTCTAGAGGTCCATTTTAAATAAAATGAAAGAGAGGGCCTTCACCTCGAGGAACACACAAACGTATTTGGTTTTGTATTTTGAAAGAAAATTTGCCAAAATATTAGTTTAGAGCCAATTGTGCAAAATTTTGAAAACGTAAAAAATCGATGAACTCTACTTTAACGAGATATATAATAATATTTCATATTAATTGTCTTGTTAGAAATTTTGATATGTTGTAGTTTTAACTCAAATTAATTTGTTTATGTTGTATCATTTTCAAGTTTTGGTATCGACTTATTCTTATTTTGCACATGTTGCGATACCTAGTATTAGCTGAAGTGTCAAACTGAAGCTTCGCTAAGAGAACGAATTGGAAATAGCAGGCTTTAACGAGCCTTTTACTATTCTTAATTGAAATAATCTTTTTTTAGTTGTGTTCCTTAAATGTTATTGTATTGATTTATTAAATGCACATTATATTAAACTCCTGGATATGGAATAAAGTTTTATAGGTAAAATCATTATTTATTAAAATGATTGTTGTTTTAATTAAAATTATTATTATTATTATTATCCTCAATATGGTTTAAAAAGTTAGGTGCTATAATTTCAATTAAAAAAAAGAGGCAGCCTAATAAAATATAACAAAACCACAAAAAACAGCCCAAATAAAACAATTGGGATAATTACATCCTAGTACGTGATAGGTAAACATGCTAGCAACAGTCAAGTAGTAAGAACTCCATAAAAACAAAAGATTTATAAATATGATAGCAAAATAAACAAGTTGAGTAAAACAATATTGCATTTCTGTGATTGGAACAAAATCAATTTGAGGCTTTCTAATAAACAAATAGGATAATCACATATTATTATGTCATTTAAACTCATAAAAATACGTACTAATCAATACACACCCTAATATTTAAAAATAAAAAACTACAATTGGTACTAACCATGAAATCAATTGACCCCCTACTATGCAGAAATCGACTAGAAGACAAGCTTCTTTGGTGATTATTGGAAAGAAAAGCTTTGATGTAGGTACTATGAAATTGATTGTGGAAATATTTTGTAGTGGAAATATATATTGAGTGATTTGATTCTAATATATATATATATATATATATATATATATATATATATATATATATATATATATATATATATATATATATATATATATATTGGAAATATTTTGCAGTGGAAATATATATTGATTGATTTGATTCTTTTATATATATATATATATATATATATATATATATATATATATATATATATATATATATATATATATATATAATATCATATTAATCAATTTAGTTACAATTTTATGTGTCAACTTAATGTAAAAAATGATCATTTCATAGTTAGTTTTAATAGCATTTTTGTTTTCAATAACATATATTTACCAAAAGTTTAATTACACCTTTTCATTTGGTTCAACACATATATTCGCTCAATTTCATATAAAAATAGACACGAACAAATCCTCAAAGTTTGGCTTAGCCAACATGGTTTCTAGATACATTGATTAAGGGTTTATTTTGTAACTTTGTATGCTTGTTGTTTTTGCATCGCAAAGAGCCAAAGACTACATATATATACAAGTGAAGTTGTGACAAATGATTCGAATTGTAAAGGAGACCACAAATTCCAAAATTAAATAGGTGACCAACAAAAGATTCGAATTGTGAACATGTAACGCCAAGACACTCTTTTTATGTAAATATAATAAAAAGGGTAAATTGGTCATTTTACCTTAGAATGGTAATTTGGTCTTTTGGACAGAAAAGAATTTGGTTTGAAATAATATTTTGAGTTTTGGACTTAAAATGTTATAAAAACTGAAATTGGTCGTTTTACCACAAAAGGGTATTTTGGTCATTTGACCATGTGAGGAACCAATTGGGTAAAAATATTGTTGCTTGTGGCAAAAATATAAGAAATGAAAGTTTTATGTAATAAAACTTGATTATTGTGGTAAAAGTTCAAGAAATGGAACTTAGGGACCAAATTTGTAAAATTTGGAAAATACAAAATGTTGAAAAACTCCCCTCAAATGTGCAGAACATTGGTGATGATCGGGAGAGTTTTCTGGAGCATGATTTCTGCAGAATTCGTGAAGATGGAAGTGTGGAATTTGATTATTAGCTTGGAGCTTGAAGTTTTCAAGCAATTAAGGTTAGTTCTTTGAATTTCTAACCTAGGTTTGTGTGTTCTTCACTTGAGGAATATGATGACTGGAATTCCAGTCAAGAATTATGTGTTGTAGTAGCTTAACACTTCCAGTAAGTCATGCTAAAAGGACTTAATTCAAAAAGATGGAAGTAGGTTGCTATTCTTGATAAATTGAAATGTTGTTCAAGAACCCTAAATCATGAATTGGTGTGATTAAGGTGTTTCTAATGGCTTAAAACTTGTTATTAGTCAAGGGTTTTGGTCCTAGAACAAACCCCTACTGATTAAGTCGTGTATTAAGTGCTTAAAATGAGAAAATGGAATTTTGTAGCATAAAAATCGGAGTTTCTGGACCTGCCAGCAACAGGCGCGATGCGGCCCTTGCACTGGGCGCGACGCGGGTCGAGGCAGAAACCATAAAACCTCCTGTTAAAATTTGGTGTAATTTCCAAATTGGATTTTGATGCTAGGCTTATCCGATTGACCTGAAATTTTGAACATAGGTCTAATATGTTATGAAACTTCGTAGAAAATTGTTGGAATACGTATACGACCTCCCGAAAGTACTGTAGCAAAATACGTGTATTTTGGGAAAATGTATAATTTATAAAAAGATGGTAATTGAAAGTTATCATCTAGAAATGGTCCCCAATTGTGTTATCTTGGACTCTTGTGTAGTAGAGTCAACTGAAATGGTTATTAACCTATTATCATTTGGTATATAAATGAATATATAGGTACGAGATCAATGGTTGTGGTGCACGCAAAAGCAAGAAACAACCAGAATCAAATGCAGCTAGCATCCAGGTGAGTAATCTCACTGATATCATAAATGATATATGATGATTGAACTGTTAAAGATTGAAACGGCTTCGAGGGACGAAAATGACAAGTGTAAAGATATATGTAAAAGACAATACCAGATAAGCCGTGAGTCTGAGAAAGACAAGAACGGGGCTGTGAGTCAATACATATATATAATCTATGATATGGCAATACCAGATAAGCCGTGAGTCTGTTATATGACAAGAACGGAGCTGTGAGTCAGTATTGCGACAATACCATATAAGCCGTGAGTCATTGCGATGACAAGAACGGAGCTGTGAGTCCATTTAAATAAGGCAATACCGGATAAGCCGTGAGTCATTGCGATGACAAGAACGGAGCCGTGAGTCTAGGAAATAACGGGTAAACCCGTGAGCCATAATTGATTGTGAAATAGACTGTTGATAGATGGTGCGGCCACTTGTGACTATGATATTGGATGTTATATCCAACCGGTGCGGCCTATATGGCTATGGAATTATTAGATGGAAATGGTGCAGCTTCATGGCTATGATTCCGGGTTGTTGAACCCAAACTAGTGCGGCCTGCGGGCTATGATTTATACGCTGAAAATGCTTTGGTACGGCTTGTATAGCCATGACAGACGATGCGACTTATATAGTCTAGAAACATGATACAGTCTGATATGACTAAGAAACAGGGGACAGAAACGATAATTGAGAATTTGAATATTTATTCTCTTTTATATACATATGGTCTTGATGGCAGACAGAATTGATATGATCAGTATGCAAATAACAGATTAGACGAGATAAAGTGATTTGATAATCACATGGTATACGTTCCAGCCTGTAAGGCTATGAAGTAGGATGCGAAATCCTAAGAGATATATGATTAGCCGGTAAGGCTAGTGCTTTGGATTCGATATCCGAACAGATACATACTGTTAGTCGGAAGAGACTATGAAATGGAATTTGATTTGAAAAGATGATTAGAAAGATAAATGTCGTATATAGTGATCTATATATGAATGTATTTCTAATGTGTGTTATTTGCAGATTTGATTACTCACTGAGCTTTATAGCTCACAATATTTGTTAAATGTCCCTGCAGGTTAGCATGATCCTGATAGGGGAAAAGATAGAGTCCGTGACTATGAAGTGAGACTCATAGATGCTGTCAGTAGTAGCCCGGCTTTAAAGGAGATTTGGTATTTTATACTCTCCTTGATACACTTATACCCGTTTTTATTAAAATATACCCCTTTTTGTTATGGTTTTATGTAATGAAACCTATGTTTTAAATAAAAAAAATTTCAGGGGTGTTTTTGTTTTAAAAGTCGGGTGTTACAAGTAGAGCCGTGGTTTAAGTGAACTAGGTGTCTATAGAGTAGATTCCTGGACTTAAACCTTAAGACAGTAGACATGACATATAGTTAGGTGTATATAGTTGTTATTATACATATATAACCTAACTGTTGCTAACTTCTAACGTATAAGAAGTATGAGCAGCGAATCGTATTTGGAGGAATTTTGGGCATGTAGCTTTAAGAAGTGAACCAGCCCTTTCTCAAGGCTCCATCGAACGAGGGGCAACGAGACAAGTAGCAGAAAATCCACATGGCAAGCAACAGTAGTTGCTGTGGTCAGAAAAAGAAATTTGGGTGCTCACCCTGACTGATTGATATCAAGGTGAAAGAAAAGTAGCTGAGACTACAAGAAAAGCAGAAAAAGATTAGTGGACGCTTCAGGAGAAGTTACCACAGACTGGGTCCAACCTTAAAGGGAAGGGACCAAAACAGAGCAGTTATGTATTGTAAGAAGTGCAGGAAAAGCACTCAGAAAATTATAGAGTTGAGACTCTACAGTTGACATGCTGAAATTGCAGAAGATAGGAGCAGATTGCTCGAGCTTGTTGGATGGCACGGAAGTGTGTCTAGCGCGGAGCTATAGAACACTTTCCTAAGAAATACTCACATGCTAAATGTGGAGTAACGGGTGATGAACCCAGGAAAGAACGGGGGAGGAAAGAAAGAAGAAACGAATGGTCGAAAAGGACCAGTGATACTTTGAGCATTCCAGCAGACTGTGAAAAAAGCTCGTGAGGAGATTGATATGATCTCTGATAAAATTGTTTTGAATATAACCCCGTGTATGTTATATTTGATCAATGAAGCTATGCTTTGGATCGATGACTTGATGTCTTGTCTGAATATTTCATCAACGATTATGGATGAAATTTTGGAACTGGCTATAACAAATAGCAAATATGTTCAAGATATTGAACACCTGGAAGGTAGTCTGCTTAGGATTTAAGGGACCATTTTTCCCTATAAATCTGGAGCCGATGCCTACCAATGAATTTGAAGAAATTGTGTACATGAATTGCTTAGCAATGAATGATGCTAACATGAATTGTAGAAATAAGAACATTGTGGTTCTAAAATAAGAACTGAAATGGATGAAAATCCATGATAAATAACCGTTGTTGAGAATACCGGTTATTTCCCTTTGCTTAAACTCGGAAAAGAGTTAGTAAAGGAATGATGTTGTAGTTGGCATACGTAGTATGGGCCAAGCTAAATAAAGCAGTGATAGTAGTGTACTACTTTAAATAAATTCTCGGATGTTTCTTTTGAAAAGAACTTCCAGAATTTCTGCTAGATTGGAGAGAAGAGCTTATGATTAAACTGGTCTTGGGAGCCGTTCCTGTTATTTAGGCTCTAAACTGATTTGCATCTGTAAACATGGCAGAGTGGAAAACAACCAGAAGAAAATGTTGTATTGGGATCTCACATGGCTGTATATGTCATTGTATGAGCCCTATCTTGTTTGAAAATAAGAAAGACAAGTTGGTGCATATGCGCATTGACTACTGAGAATCTGATATTCTCGAAACCAGATCGAAATGAGGTACATTTGTACCAGATATTGGAGTTACTTCACTGAGTTAAGTTATATGTAAAATTCTCTAAGTATAAAAAAAAATTTGGTTAAAAGAAGTTTCATATTTTTGGGCATGATAACAATGCCAGAGATGATAAAGTAGATCCAGTGAAAATGATACTATGATAAAACGGGAGCCGCCTGAGGAAGCTGACTAAAATTGTAGTTCCTTGAATTGGCGGGTTATTATAGGAGAGTTGTAGAAAACTGCTCCTTGATTTCCGTCTAGTTGACCAGAGTTGACTAGAAAAAGTGAAAAGTCTAAGTGGTAGAAAGACCACAAGTATATTTTTAAAGGTTGAAATAAATCTTGTGTGAAACTCCGGTATTAGCATATTCGCTAAGCGGAGAAGATAAATTGAGTTATAGAAATTCATCCAGAGTTGATTTTGGATACATGATATTGCAGTAGCAATTATGACCTTGACATTTAAGCTTTGGGAACACCATCTATATGGTGTAAAACTTATTGTTTATATGGATCATATAAGTTTGAAATACTTAATTGATCAAAAGAAGCTGAATATGAGATAGTAAAGATAGATGGGTTACTAAAAGATTTCGATTATGAAATCTTGTACCATCTCGGAAAGACGAATGTGGCTATAGATGCCTTGAATTGAAAAGAGTATCTTTTGAAAGATACATCTACATGTGTGAGTGTGGCGAATTGATTACCTGAGTTGATTCGGGTAGCACAGAAAGATGTGTGCAAGTCTGAAACCGTGAAAAATGGATGAATTATGGGTTATTAGCACAAGCTAGTTGGAAAATCGCTGCGATTTAAAACCCTTGGTGGTTGTGAATGTGTATTCCAAAGCAAAGTGAAACATGAAAATCATCTTGAAAAGATGTATTTTGTATTAGATATGCTGTATACTCGGAACAATACCAGACTGGATAGGTCGATAAAACCTATGTATTGGTGGCCGGGACAGAAGAAAGGTATTGAAAGATACATGAAAAGTATTTGACTTGTACGCAAAGTAAAGTCAAACTGTTAGAAGCATGCGAAGAAATTTACCCGTAGTTGGCCCTAGAAAAGAAAGGGGACAACATTGTTATAGACTTTGCAATAAAGTCTCTGCAAGTAGCGTAGATTGATGAACAAAATGAGCTGATGATGTAGACTTTAGAAGATGTGCTTGAAAATATGCACAGCAGACCCTGGTGGAAGATGAGAAAATTTTCTATCTCTGATAGAATTTACAAGATATAGCAGCTTACATGCTTGTAGTTGATGACTCATATGAAGAATGGTATGGAATACCGTGTTACCCTCCAATTCATTGGAATGAAGATGTGGTAAAGCCGTTGGCTAAATCCTAGTTTGTTGCACAAACTGAAGAGAATACCTGACGAGTATGAATGAATTTGAAGAATAATTACGAATTTATAGAAGTGGTATGTGGATCACTGAGTAAAAACCTTTGAAATTCCAAGTAAAGGAATATGGTAGTATGAAAAGTAATCATTTGGAAAGGTTAAAATCTGTTTGGGACGACAAGAAAGAAATTATGTATTGATAATTTCCGACAAATCCCTTATGATGAGATGAAGATAAATAAGTAGATAAGGTACCCGGGACAACCTGAGGAATGATATGCGAATTGTGATATAACCACAAGATAAGAAGACTAATGGTTAAGTGCTTAGGCAATACCATAAATGGTTCCATGTGATATGGGAAACCAATATTGTAACGAGATAGAAATACCCTCGCTCGTTTGTATGATTTCGGGGACGAAATCTTTTAAAGGAGGGGAGAATTTGTAACGCCAAGACACTCTTTTTATGTAAATATAATAAAAAGGGTAAATTGGTCATTTTACCTTAGAAGGGTAATTTGGTCTTTTGGACAGAAAAGAATTTGGTTTGAAATAATATTTTGAGTTTTGGACTTAAAATGTTATAAAAACTAAAATTGGTCGTTTTACCACAAAAGGGTATTTTGGTCATTTGACCATGTGAGGAACCAATTGGGTAAAAATATTGTTGCTTGTGGCAAAAATATAAGAAATGAAAGTTTTATGTAATAAAACTTGATTATTGTGGTAAAAGTTCAAGAAATGGAACTTAGGGACCAAATTTGTAAAATTTCGAAAATACAAAATGTTGAAAAACTCCCCTCAAATGTGCAGAACATTGGTGATGATCGGGAGAGTTTTCTGGAGCATGATTTCTATAGAATTCGTGAAGATGGAAGTGTGGAATTTGATTATTAGCTTGGAGCTTGAAGTTTTCAAGCAATTAAGGTTAGTTCTTTGAATTTCTAACCTAGGTTTGTGTGTTCTTCACTTGAGGAATATGATGACTGAAATTTCAGTCAAGAATTATGTGTTGTAGTAGCTTAACACTTCCAGTAAGTCATGCTAAAAGGACTTAATTCAAAAAGATGGAAGTAGGTTGCTATTCTTGATAAATTGAAATGTTGTTCAAGAACCCTAAATCATGAATTGGTGTGATTAAGGTGTTTCTAATGGCTTAAAACTTGTTATTAGTCAAGGGTTTTAGTCCTAGAACAAACCCCTACTGATTAAGTCGTGTATTAAGTGCTTAAAATGAGAAAATGGAATTTTGTAGCATAAAAATCGGAGTTTCTGGACCTGCCAGCAACAGGCACGACGCGGCCCTTGCACTGGGCGCGACGCGGGTCGAGGCAGAAACCATAAAACCTCGTGTTAAAATTTGGTGTAATTTCCAAATTGGATTTTGATGCTAGGCTTATCCGATTGACCTGAAATTTTGAACATAGGTCTAATATGTTATGAAACTTCGTAGAAAATTGTTGGAATACGTATACGACCTCCCGAAAGTACTGTAGCAAAATACGTGTATTTTGGGAAAATGTATAATTTATAAAAAGATGGTAAGTGAAAGTTATCATCTAGAAATGGTCCCCAATTGTGTTATCTTGGACTCTTGTGTAGTAGAGTCAACTGAAATGGTTATTAACCTATTATCATTTGGTATATAAATGAATATATAGGTACGAGATCAATGGTTGTGGTGCACGCAAAAGCAAGAAACAACCAGAATCAAATGCAGCTAGCATCCAGGTGAGTAATCTCACTGATATCATAAATGATATATGATGATTGAACTGTTAAAGATTGAAACGGCTTCGAGGGACGAAAATGACAAGTGTAAAGATATATGTAAAAGACAATACCAGATAAGCCGTGAGTCTGAGAAAGACAAGAACGGGGCTGTGAGTCAATACATATATATAATCTATGATATGACAATACCAGATAAGCCGTGAGTCTGTTATATGACAAGAACGGAGCTGTGAGTCAGTAATGCGACAATACCATATAAGCCGTGAGTCATTGCGATGACAAGAACGGAGCTGTGAGTCCATTTAAATAAGGCAATACCGGATAAGCCGTGAGTCATTGCGATGACAAGAACGGAGCCGTGAGTCTAGGAAATAACGGGTAAACCCGTGAGCCATAATTGATTGTGAAATAGACTGTTGATAGATGGTGCGGCCACTTGTGACTATGATATTGGATGTTATATCCAACCGGTGCGGCCTATATGGCTATGGAATTATTAGATGGAAATGGTGCAGCTTCATGGCTATGATTCCGGGTTGTTGAACCCAAACTAGTGCGGCCTGCGGGCTATGATTTATACGCTGAAAATGCTTTGGTACGGCTTGTATAGCCATGACAGACGATGCGACTTATATAGTCTAGAAACATGATACAGTCTGATATGACTAAGAAACAGGGGACAGAAACGATAATTGAGAATTTGAATATTTATTCTCTTTTATATACATATGGTCTTGATGGCAGACAGAATTGATATGATCAGTATGCAAATAACAGATTAGACGAGATAAAGTGATTTGATAATCACATGGTATACGTTCCAGCCTGTAAGGCTATGAAGTAGGATGCGAAATCCTAAGAGATATATGATTAGCCGGTAAGGCTAGTGCTTTGGATTCGATATCCGAACAGATACATACTGTTAGTCGGAAGAGACTATGAAATGGAATTTGATTTGAAAAGATGATTAGAAAGATAAATGTCGTATATAGTGATCTATATATGAATGTATTTCTAATGTGTGTTATTTGCATATTTGATTAATAGCTCACAATATTTGTTAAATGTCTCGTTAGCATGATCCTGATAGGGGAAAAGATAGAGTCCGTGACTATGAAGTGAGACTCATAGATGCTGTCAGTAGCAGCCCGGCTTTAAAGGAGATTTGGTATTTTATACTCTCCTTGATACACTTGTACCCGTTTTTATTAAAATATACCCCTTTTTGTTATGGTTTTATGTAATGAAACCTATGTTTTAAATAAAAAAATTTTCAGAGGTGTTTTTGTTTTAAAAGCCGGGTGTTACAGAACAAGACCATAATTGAGGCATTATACTTCCCTTAATCATTTCTTTTGGGCCAAGAAGGAATAAACTTTTCTAACAAGAAGAATAGATGGAGGTGTCTTTTATATATATATATATATATATATATATATATATATATATATATATATATATATATATATATATATATATATATATATATATATATATATATATATATATATATATATATATATATATATAAATATATATTATTTTTTTGGATAAACATACTTAGAGTTAGTTTTAATTTGATTATTGGATTCTAAGGACCAATAGTAACACTATAATTCTTTAATAGTTGTCGGTTGTTTTGATTGCATTGTAATATTATGTTGAATATATTTATATGTTATTTTTCAAACAAAAACCTATATACATAATTCCACGTATTTCTCATACGGGACTTGACTATCTAAAACCAAAGGTCTTTATTTATATCTTTTTCACTATCTAAAACCAAACCGGTCTGTATTCGTCTCAATTCTTTTATTGATTTATTATATATTTTTAAAGTTTTTGATATTGTGATATTAAATATTTCAAAAAATTACACAAAATCTAAAAATTAATGCTCAAGAAAACAACAATCATATATAAACAAAGTTCATTTCGTAAAACATGTTAGATATTTAAAACTTATTATTGAAGAAATTAAGATGCATGAAGGTTCTTAATTAAACAAAAAAAAAAAAAACCCAAACATAATTGTGATAGAATATCAAAAGGTACCACACAAGTAAAGTATAATAATATGTAATACCAAATACACAATTTTGAAAGATAACCGTGAAGAAAAGAATATTGACTCTCTAACTTATAAAAATTCCCAAGCTTAATAGATTGAGCATCTCCAAAAGAAATGAAAATTAAAAAAACTGAATCATTTTAAAAAAGTAAGACTATTTATGTATGGCTCTGATACAGTTTAATTTTAAACCTTTCAAATGCCCTCTTATTAAACCCAAGGGTGTTCTTCCACATTTTCCTTATTTTTTGACCATCATATAATTATCACACCATTTTTCATTCACTCTCCCCTCTACTCGTCTAAACTTTATGAAATAGTCACTTCACACGTTCCTTAACTTTTTTAAATTACTTAATAATAAATAATTAAAGTGACCTATTTAAGTTTAAAATGAAACCAAAACATAAAATTACCTAAAAAATCCTAGTTGCTATTTTTTTCTTATGTCGACTTTTAGCGCTATAATAATTTCCGGTTCTTTGCCCAAAATATTGTCGGTTGGTTGCTGAAAAAACTTTATATCTTTAACGTGTAGCTTTTATTCGTGAGTTTTTTTGTTTTTCTTCGCACCCTTTGCTTATATTCGCGCATTTTTATGTTTTTCTCCAAATTTTCTTTTTTCGAATTCCATACATGCGTAAAAAATCAAATTATATTGTTGGAACTTCAATGCCATATTTTGTATGTCTTCGTTGTTGACTCTTGATGAAATAGACGAAGGTTCTTTCTTCTTCACCTTATCCCGACCAAACTGGCGAAGTATTTCCACGAGTTTAAGCTAGTCCTCTACCTCATTGAAGTCAAACCAAACACAAGCATCTATCAATGTTGTGCAGCTTGTCTCGGATGTTTTATTGAAGCACCAAGTTCTCCCTCCGCCTCATGTCCTTAATGGAAATGTGTTACAACCTTCTAACATTCGGGTCCTCCGATATCTCGATTCACGATTGGGCTAACATGACTTTTTTCATTCGTTATCCATAATGCTTGGGTGCATTACATTTGATTTTGGTTTGGATAATACTGGTGGGGTTCGGTTTCAGGAACGACTTCAGGTGGAGATTAGGTTCCGGGAACAAACTCGACTTTGGGCTCGAGTGGTGTGACACCCCTCGCTAGGGAATAATAATAAAACATTACTTTACCAAATTATCTATTACTACTTATAAAGCAGGCTTACTGAATTTTTAAGACGTTTCAAAATTTTAGCACAATATACAGTTATAAAGCACATACTTACAACTTTTTCTACACCATTTACAACTATCTACTGATGTTATCTTCTTAAAATTTTAAGTAGTTCAATCGATAATATACAATGTACAAGTATTAAACCACAATATAAGTTCTAAAGCTTCAAACCCATGATACGTGAATGACAGCCGTAAGTAACAAACTTCCCGTATTCTAGGAACCTAAACACACTCGCCGTCTCCCCACTATCAAAGTATGGTATAGGAAAACTCACTGCCACTCATCTTCTCTTGCTAACCACCATAACGTTGTGTTCCCGAGTCTCATTTAAGGATAGAAAGGGAGAGAAGGAGATGGAAGTGAAAAGAAAAAGATTTTTTTATATTCCCGAGTTGTTTTTATGGAATGAAGTGGAAAGAAAAGAAGGGAAGAGGAGGGATAATATTCCCTCCTAACTTTCCATCCGATTTGGAAGGATTCGGAGAGAAAGGAAATGATCATTAAAAATAACACTTAATTTTATATTTCTTTTCTCTTCCTTTTCACTCAGGAACACAAAAACATATTTCTTTTCTTTAATTTTCTTTCGACTCGGGAACACGAAAATATAACTTTCTTTTCCTTTCTATTCCCTTATTTTCTTTCCTTATTTTCTTTTCTCTTATTTTTTTTCCATACTAAAACTCGGCAACTAAGGTGCTATTTGTTTTTGAAGAGGTAAAATGTCTGCAGTCTGCGGACCACATCGCAGAAGAAGAGGTGGACTAAACGTCTACAGTCTGCAAGAAAAAGACTGTTTGTTTTTTACGGTCTGCAGTCTACAAGAAATTTTTAGTACCTCTACAATATCATTTCGGCCTACAAGCCCAAAACAACAATGAACTTTAAAAAGAAACAAAAAAGTATAGGATTCAATCAAATTCTAAACAAGTTTGTGTAACAATTTCAATTCTCTACATTTTCAATCTCAACTCTATAAGCTTCTTAAATATGTAACTGTAAATTGCTAAAAAAATATGAACCATCATGAATTCCTTCTTGAAAATGTCAGCAAGCTTGAAAAAGAAATCTCGACTCCATCATCTTCACCCTCTTTGACTTCACCACAATCTGCAAATAAACAATGGTGTGATAAATGATTATAGACCTTATAATGAAGTGGAACGTAGGTGATAGTGCTAATACCATTCAAGAATGCATTAGAGACGGAATTCATGCTTGTAAATGTGTAACCTGTAGATGATAGTGCTAATACCATTCAATAGTCAAACTTCAAAAGTTGCAAATTACATCTCAACTTGCGAAATCAAAATTTCTATCGAAAGGAGAAAAAGTTGGAGTTGAAACGTAATGATAAAGACAAAAAAAATTCTATAATCGAAACAAGCACAAATTAATCAACTAATTTCATTTTCATCAATCCAAAAGATACCGCGAGCTTTTCACTTTGGTGAAGTAACTGTGAAGCTTTATTCTCATCATCAATTTCAAGTAACACTTCTGATAATTTCGAATCATAACAAAAAATCATGAGAAGCAACCATCGATTGAACAAATAATTCAACAAAAAATCAGGGGAAGCAACTGTCGATCAAGGGGCGGCGCAGGGTACAGTGGACGACGGCTCGAGAAGCTTACCGTCGTTTAGGGCTTATCGTCGATTGAACTCGTCGGCCAGAGAATTCTGGAGAAGGAGAAGAGAGGACGGTGTGGTTGCAGGAGAAGAGAAGGCGACGATAATGGCTAGGTCCGACGACTGTGGGATTCGCAGGAAGAAGAGACGGAGAATGAAATCGGGAAGGAGAAAGAGGCGAAAAAAAAAAGACGTAAACTTTTTAGACACGGGCAGATCTTAGAAGACCCAAAAAGAGGCTGAGCCATGTCTTCTCCAAAAAGAGGACGTGCAGATGTTTTTAGGATTACGATCTTCTAAAAAACAAACGGTCTACAGAGCAAACGTATGCCCGTCCGCAGACATAAGAACGTCTGCCCGCCCGCAGACATAAGAGGTTAAAAGCTTTCTAAACAAAAAACAAACAGCCTCTAAGTGTAAGCTGCCACTTATGTTCGACCTTCAAGCGATGATTGCACCACCACGACAACCACACCATCACCACAATCTCATTACGGCTTGCTGCGTTCACCCTCACAAAAACCCACCATATCTCTCATACATCGGCTCCCTTAAGAAACCCTAGCGAGTGTCCCACTTCTCGATCGTCATACTGCTTATACCACCGTTCTTCATCGTCTGTTTAATTCTGTCAAAGACTCACCAGTAACGACCGTCACAACCCTCTTTCTCTCTCTGCATCGCACCTCCGCCATCATATACCACGGTTTTGCTATTTTATTACGGGGTTACAAAACACGTACCCCAAGTGTTTGACGAAATGTCTTTGGATCGATTTGTGAAATAGGGGCAGATCTGTTTGTGAAATAGGGCAGGGGACACTCAGAAACATCATGTATGCTTTTTCCGTCGTCGGCCTCCACCCCTAGCCGATGCTGGTATGCTAAAGTGGAGCACAAAAAAATTGTTAATTAGTACATCCATGGATGGCTCAGGTAACATGCTTCTTTATTCTAGATTCATATTGTATATGGTTTGTACTTTCTAGGCTAAGTTTATGTATGTTGAACCCTTTTTGTTATTGAAATAACTATTACATGTTTCTATTTTTGGAACTAAATGACATTAAAAAATAGAAATTATAATATTGCATTTGATATATAATTGAATTATTTATTCATATACGATAATAACATGTTGTGTGTGTTGGACTAATAGAATTTTTTGTTTTTGTTCAGCTATTTTCAGATGTGGACTAATAGCATTGTACTCTAAATTTGCATCAGATCTGTGGGATGATTAAACTTAGAAGTCTTACTTTAGCATTAAAACCAAATTTGATGTGATCAGCAGTTTTAAACTTTATTGTTTGTGAGTGTGTGTGAGTGAGGAGGTTTGACATTGACAAATGAGATATGAGCTCCGGTAAAAATCGATTTTTTAAAATAGTGTATTGGTTGCTTATTTGTTATTTTTTGTCATTTAAATATAATTTCTTGGAATTTTTGAAGGGACTTCTTAATCTTGAGGAAAGGAAACGGAATGCTAGCATCACACTTTTGGGTTATATTTTGATATGTTTTGATGGCTGTCTACCTCTGTCTTTCCTAACGTCATCGATCCTATCACTCACACCCATCCGGTAAGTTTTGACTTTGGTATATTTGTTCTTACTATAGACTTCTCTTGGATCCAATAGTGATTGGAATACAAGGTTTTTACTCTGTCTTTTTCAATATAGGGTTGATGATTTGTTCGATCTTAGGTGGATTTGTTGCCCACATTCTGCCATTTTTAACTTAGGGTTATTTTTTTTGAAGGACTGCATTTAATCTAGGTTCTGTTAATTGTTTTACTGCATCTATAAAACTCAAAAGGTTTGTAAAACTTTCAATCCGATTTTTGTTATTTATTTGTGATATTTGCTTATCGTACAGCCGCTCAAGGGACTAAATATGGATGAACATATGATATAGTGTACAGTTTCTCTAACCCAAATTCATTGTCTTTAACCCAAATTCATTGTTTCTACAGACTTCATTGTAGATAGAGGCAAAAAAATATTCTTTCTCTGAATTTTGGCTTTACTTATTGCTAAATTATATCATGGATAAAAAAGGTATGCAACTTAAAATTCTCAATGTTTATGTATTTTCTTTTTTGACTTTGAAATTATGTAGTTTGCACTTTTAATTATTAATTCCCAACTTATCTTTTAACTTGGAATTAGAACTTTTACTTATTAGTTCTCAACTTTTTAACTTATAGGAGAAAGGAAATACGGTAAAAATTTGCATACAGAGGCCAAATGTAACAGAACCATATCTTTAAATAAAAATAATTTGGTATCTTTTTCATTTAACACTTTATGGTCACCAATGAAACTTTTGTGTTTGTGGTAAAATTTTGCAGCTCCAGATGATGTTTGATGTTTGATGTTTGATGTTTGATGTTATCCAAAGGCATCTATACCCAATAGGGTCGTCAAGTTGTGGAATAAAATTTGACTAAAAAGCATGAAGCCAGATTTGGTAATGAAGCCTTACATTAAATCTTTAATACTTTTAGTCCTTGTATTGTTGTCAAATTGCCCATTGCTGAACCCAACGATATGGCAAAAGGTTGTTTGAGCATTGGAAATAATCATTTTAAAGCTACTGGTAATGAAGCCTTACATTAAAATATGTATTTAGGGATCCTACATATATGTTTGGGATAAATGGTTTTGTTTGGTTATTTCGTTTTGTATTTTGAGCTGTAGTTGTTTGTTGTATTTATGATGTCATTGAAACTATATGTATAATTTGGTATATTTTTAGCCGATTTCTTTGGTTGTGAGTCATTAAAATGGAATATCAGTGTAACATGATTGTTACCAAATGGAACCAGTTTTTTTTTCCTCTAATTTTATCAGCTTTTCTATGTGCAGGTCTTTCGTTTAATATGTCCTAACTCTGTTAAGGGTCTAAGTTTCCACAAATACCAAAAAACTGTTTAATTACCGGTTGTGATGCAATATATAGTATCGAAACTTAAAAGATTATAGTTGCTATGAAATCAAAAATCAAAAATAGATATTTTTATTGTTAAACGAGTTCTCGTGGGTGTATTTTTATGTCTAATTTTATCTTCAAGATATAAATAAATATAATCTTTCGGAGATACAAAGAAAGATAATCTTTCGGGAAAAAAAAAATCAAAAATAAGAATAAATCTAAACTGATATTTATCAATTCCGTTCAAATATATATTACGGATTTTTCTTTATATTAGCATTTTCAATGCCCGCATCACAATGTTAGTTCATTTCTTTGTTACGAAAACTTTATATTTCCAATTTTTTTTTACCTGAAACAAACTGCTAAAAGAAATCTAATATCGGTCGGAAACTATTGGTTAGAATAAACTATTGTCACCGCCGCATTAACACCCTCAACCACCCTCCCCCTCCCCCCTCCTTCTCATTAGTGTCCGCCGCATTGCGCGAGTACACCATTAGGAATGGCAACGGGTCGGGTTCAGGTCAGGGCGGGGAGACCCATACCCGACCCGAAAAATTTCGGGTCGGGTTTCGGGTCATTGAATATATATGTATGTATGTATGTATGTATGTATGTCTCTGTGTGTGTGTATGTATGCATGCATGCATGCATGCATGCATGCATGCATATATATATATATATATATATATATATATATATATATATATATATATATATATATATATATATATATATATATATATATATATATATATATATATATATATATATATATATATATATATATTCTTATCGGGTCGGGACTGGTCGGGGCAAGGAGACCCAAACCCGACCCTATACCCTAAATTTTCGGGTTTTGGGTTGCCCCGTCGGGTTCGGGTTTTTTTGCCATCCCTATACACCAGTAGTATCATTAGTTTAAAATTTAAGTTTTATCATCGCAGAAAATAAGTCCCAAAACATCTAAATCAAGTTTTAATAACGTATATCGAGGAGGTATCAAAATCCAAGTAACAAGACACGGTTTAACTGGCCACACATCTCGTGGTCTTCTAAATATCATCGCCTCGTCTCAAGCTCTTAGCATTAACCTGAGTACGCATCAAAATAAGTTAGGCAATTGAAATGCATAGTGAGTTACCCGAGGTTACCTCATTATGAGTGAAAAGGAATAGCTTAACACTCGAGACAACCTCCAAAAATAGTAATTTTTCCACACACTTGAAATTTGTTTGAAACATCATAAAGATTTACTCAAAATAGATAGTTATGATATACAAATACAATGCAACTATCCCAACCCATGTCCACCTCAATGGCACCTACCCAAGTTCACAAATAGAACGCACAAAGCATACTACTTGATCCCTATGTAGGTTAAACTAAGATTAGTGTCCATCACACTAGCCTCATGAAGGGTAGCAACTCTTCATGCAATTCCCTATTGGCGGGAACAACGTCTCCTCCATCATTTTAATGGAGAAAAGGACAAAACTCATAGCGTCTCCTCCATCCATTTTAATTGAGAAAAGGACAAAACTCATTCTCAATGCGTCATACGGTCAACCCCATCCTATATGTAATGCAATATACAAATAGGATGCTCAGAATGTCTTTCAAAAACAACATCATAGTAATTGATTGAAAACATCTTTAAATGACTCATTTCATACAATGCACACATAGTGTTTATATATCATGTAGCACATAAATAGTATGCATGAAATAAATAATAACACACTCAAAAGATAGAGAGGGATGTGTACTTCCGATAACTCACCTTCCTCCAACCTCTATGCTAGATGTTACTTCTTCACTTCAACTCCAATTACTCCTTTCCTACAAGAAAGAATATCCAAACCATAAAGCTAAAACCCAAAAACTGAAGAATCTGGCAAACCCTTCTTACACGGGTCGTGTTTTGGAAACACGGGTCGTTTAAAGTGCACCAAATTGCATAGAACCTTTTACACGGGTCGTGTACGACCTGCTATAACTTGGTTTTTAGTCCTTCCAACTCAATTTTGACCCAATTCAAGTTCTAACACTTTCCTTTACCCATGGACATCAAAAGGACATGATTCAAACCCAATTTGTACATAATTATACTCAATTTAGTCACCCAGTATCATCCCAAATGAATCAATTCAAGGTTGTGACAAAAACATTACTCCATAGCCTTCAAACATGGAATACCCAATTCCATTCTTTCAATTGATAATTATTAAAGGGAATTCCTTCTTCCAAAGACTTGGAATCATTAGGAATCACTTAACTCATCATCAAAACACATTGGAGGATAAGAGTTGACTCAAACACCAAGGATTCATGGGTTTTCCCCAAAAGTTAGGGTTTATATGAATCAACTAACATCCACAATGGTTCTCCAAGCATTCAATAATCATAATATGGAAGGATAACTACTAAAATTCGTGACTTACACCATTGGGATCATAGATTTCATCTCCCCCAACCTAGAACTCGAATTTATACCAATTCCTTCCCTAAATGTAGGTTTCTAACTGTAACACTAGATTTCTTACCTTAGATCTTCAAGGAATTGATGCAACTACTTAGATATTGCAGAGATTGAGCTACTTCACTAGAACCACCCTTGAAAATTGCCTCCCACTTGCCCTCCTTTCTCCAAATCGTGAAATGAGGAGAGTATGGGGTTTCTCCCCAACTAAATACTCAAGTTTCATTTATTTGCAAATTAGTCCCTCCAGCACAACCAATTCTTCCATATTTGCTATAAGGTCCTTCCCACCACTACTAGAGTTCTAATTTGCATAAAGGTCCTTATTCTAGAACTTCCTATGGTTATTTCCATTTTACTCATAAATATTTACTCTAAAACAAATATCTCTTCTAAATTGTGAATTCTCATTTTATTATCGTTATTAATTATTATAGTTATTTAAATTTTATTTTATTTTTATTTAGTAAACTTTTTTCCCTAAATTAAGGATGTTTCAAGTGGCGAACGTGTCTCTGAAACATATTCTGGAAGAAGCGAGATGTGACATCCCCAAATTTGGCAATTTTCAAAAACAGTTTATGCTTAAATTTTAAATAAAATTCTTCATTTGATAGCAGAAAAATTCCTAAATTACAAAAAACAGTTGTTATTTTAAAACCTCGTGGAATGTCAACCGGAATATCACAACATTAGTAAGTATAAACAACATTAAAACATACTAGATAATGTTGGTTATGTGCCCATGATCATGAAAAGTTGGTAATATTATTATATATGGTAGGGTCTTTTGGGTTACACGAAGAAACGATTTAGCCAAAAGAGGTCGAAAATAAACATGAGGGGCTAAGTTTATTAATATATTAAAGTAAATGTATATTAATTAGAAACTAAAATAGGATAAAGTACTAAAGTGAAAATATTAACAATTTGAATTTTAAATAATCCTTCCCCACAAAGGATGAGATAGGGATGAAAGGCACCATAGAAACAACTCTAGGTTTGAGTAGTAGATAATCCAACAAACCCTAACAATGTAAGAGAAAGGGATGAAAATGGCAGTCTCCTACCACTCCCCCACATCTCCATCTGACGTCGGCCAAGGTCAGCCACCCCAACACTCCGGCGATGCACCCTCTCCGATCATATCCATGTTTTTCTCTTTTACATCTGATCTAAATGCGCACTTCAAAGTCGAGACTACGAGACCACCTCGTTCATTTACTTTGTGGGTTGCAACTTGCATAGGGGAGCCACCTCCACCATTCTGATGGCCAAAGTTCCATTAGGGGGCAGGAACGCCACAACTCCTAGGCTTTGGTTGTAGAAACCGCATGCCACCATCATCATCCATCTATGCTTCGTTTGTTTAACCTCAGTCTCCAGCTTCGGTCATCTGTTTTTCTCATCACCGGCGACAGGACTTGCTCCGATATCATGCCACACCTTCAACTCAAATGGTGCTAACCAAAGCTGCACTATGTAGGCTACTCATCACCGGAGAGAACCGACCTCGGTGGTTTAAAGCTCACCCATCGCCAATCCCCGACATCTCTCACTCTCTCACTTCACTTTCTCTCTTTAGATATCATTCTCTCACAAATCTGAAATTTGTTACAGGAAAATGGAGCATGCACTAGTGCTCGCCAAATGTGAGAATGAATGTGTCCTTATCAGGAAATTACCAAATTATCCTCTATTTAAATTTATTTATCCTATTATGTGAAATTACTAAAATACACTCCTAGAAATGTAACATCTTATCAAAACCCTCACAATATCATCAAAATGGTATTTAAATCAAGTGGTATAGTCAATTAGTTTTAATAATAATATGCATTACTAACAGTTATAAATTTTTAGTTATAAAATTATCAAACTCCCCTTTTAATTTGATATGATTAAATTAAACATCAAAACGATAGATAAATGTATAAATCCTTATAAGACGATAATGTTATATATATATATATATATATATATATATATATATATATATATATATATATATATATATATATATATATATATATATATATATATATATATATATATATATATATATATATATATATATACACACACAAAATAGAAAATTTCAGGAAAAGAACTTATGAAGCATCTAGTAAAATTTGAAATTTATTTATTGTTGTTTAATAAATTTTGAATTTAGCTTACATCTTAAAAAAATTGTTTTATCCATTTAGCCTAAAATATTTTAGACCCAAAAATACAGATCTTACAAGAATATGCAAAGGTTGAGGAGGAGGTCGAAGAGGACCGGCCACAGAGGCACATACAAGTAGTTCCTTTGGTCTAGCAGCTTGAGGCACTGGCAGATATTCACGCTACTCTCCACCGAATTGAGGCTACCTAGAAACTTATCCAGGACAAACTCTGGTGGATGGTAGAGTATATACGGGGGCTGGCTGAAGGTGCAGGAAGGGATAATGTCAGCCTGCCCATTTCCCTTGAATGGTGCAGACGTCACGACGATGATGGCGACAAGAATTGAGTTGCTCTCCATTTTTGTTTTCTTTTTGTTATGTATTTTTCATTTTGATTATTTTTGTAACCGAACTCTCCATGTATCTATTATATGTTATTTGTCCTACTGTGTATGAGTCTTTTTCGAAAATGATCAAAATGATGTAAATGGTGAGAGATTTCGACTTGGCTTCTATTTTTCTGACTGGTGAGGGAGTGACGACTATTCGTTAGAGACAATTACAAATACGTGTGGGTCATCATCATGACAACCCCTATATTATGCTTTCTCAGAAATATCGTCTTTGGCCGTATTCTGTTTATGGTTAGAATTAATAGATCCTAGTTGCATTCCATGAAAGAAAAAGCGCACAACCCTAAAATTCTTTTCTGATGAGTATCGGTCTCACCACTATACCCTAGGGGAGTCTATTCCTTTTTCTCCCTTTTTTTATTAGCTGCTTAAGATACAACGAGGGCATTGTATCTCTCAAGTGTGGGGTAGGGGTCCAAAAAGTACACATTAAGCTTCTAGGTTTATTCAATCAATATTAAAAATTTTTACTTTAGTATTTTTCCAAGAATTGAACAATTAATATAAATATACATGTGACAATGTGCGGGAATATGAACTAAAACTATATTGAGCTATCATAGATAGTATATATATGGTTGTTCATCATCCTAATTAGATTCGTGACCTGGAAGTTAGCAAGTACGTAGTGTGATAGTTACAACATGGTTTTGCATTGTCGATGAAATTATATCCTTGAAAATTTTTTAGTACATGGTATTTTTCAAGAGATATCATTTAAGTTGTAGATATTGCTCTGTCCTGGCAAAAATAGGTCGAATTAGGTTCCAATGTTTTAGACATACGAGGCTTATGTTGTCACTAAACTGAGGAAAAGCCTCAAACAAAGAAATGAGTTGAAACAAGAAAAATATCAAAAGTAATTAAAGTTCTTTAATGTTAAACGTCAAGTATAAGGAAAGTACCATAAGATTAAGACTCAGGAGGCGTGTTCAATCTGTGGCCTATGGAATTCAAACTGATAGGCTCATAAAGGGTGACCCTATATCACCTCATTACCTAAGGCTGTCTGGTTTGGGATAATGTTGTCGAAAGTTTGCTACACGAGTGCCATTGAAAGTCATGGAATTTCCTTAGTGGCCTTATGGAATTTAACTCAAAAGTAATTAAAGTTATTAAATGTTAAATGTCAAGTATAAGGAAACTACCATAAGACTGAGACTCGAGAGGGATGCTCAATCTGTGGCCTATGGTATTCAAACTGATAGGCTCTTAAAGGGTGACCCTATATCACCTCATTACCTAAGGTCGTCTGGTTTGGGATAATGTTGTTGAAAGTTTGCTACACGAGTGCTATAGAAAGTCATGGAATTTCCTTAGTGGCCTTATGGAATTTAAATGAGTAAACTCTGTACAGTCTTGAGTCGAAAATTTGTAGTCAAGAGTTCTATAGAGAGTCATGAGTTTCAAAGTTACATACATGGAAATTTATGTATAATGGTAATAATCAGTGCAGTATAAGTACCTTCCAAACAAAAATTTTATAAGTTGGATAAGTTGTGGAAAGTAAAGTAAACATAATAAGAAGATCAATAAAGTTCTAAAAGTTAAATTAATCAAGAAAGTTATGCTAAAAGTTTTTGTTAAATGTGTGAGTATAAGGGTAACATTGGGAATGTAGCAATAAACCTTGAGGCTAAGGAATTTTTGAAGGGTATAGGTCTACGGGATGCAAAAATGAGTAATTAGCACATTAAAGGGTTGTCGCTTACATGAAGGGACTTTAATGGAAATATGAACATTTAAGATGGACTTTAATGGAAATATGAACATTTAAGATGGACTTTAATGGAAATATGAACATTTAAGATGGACTATACACACATATGTGTATGATTCTGGTATAGGGCGAATCATACGCGATTCCCTAATCTATTGGCTCCTCATAATCGTTGTGATTCTTCCTAATTCAAGTACGAATCATGTACTTTTCAATAGTACAAACCCTATACTACCTTCGACACATATTCATAATTGTCCCAATAATTGTCTCGAGGCTTCTAAGTCACCCTATGTCCACTACCTAGTTATACACGACTCACGTACACATGTACGTTATATAAATCTTCCTAGGCATTCCTAGGGTTCCACGTCACTCACGTGCCGAGAGAAATTTTTGCTAATATCATTGATTCGCCTTATGAATGCATAGTCATACGTAATTGAGAATAAGAGAGACAGTCAAATAGGTGACCCTACCATACAGTCATAACAAACAAAGAATATCCAGTAAGGACAGTTTAAGAATTCTAAAGCTATCAGATCATAATCGCGTATAACCCTAAAGTATTCACTTAATAACCCAACAATACCATCATGGATTTCAAGTAGCACATAACAAACGATATCCAATGCAATAAGGCATCCCAATAATCATGCAATTCTAATATGCAATTCCTAAGCAGATCCTTAGCCTACATTCTAGCACGCATATCTAACGATAGCATAAAACATAAACATTGATATTTTGAGAATCACTTTTCTGTTCGAGCTCCGACTGACTGTACGCATCGTATTTTCCCTCTTTTATAAAATGCTTTTTCCAAAAATATTTTATAAAAATATCTCATTCCTTAGTTCGAGTCTGGACTCACACTAATGTTCACAGATATCCCTTAAACCAAAGCTCTGATACCAACTTCTAGCGTCCTAAATTTCACGACCACTTTTTCATTTTTTTAAATAAAGTTTAGATATCAAATATAACTCAAACATCATAAAACTATTTGTTTAATTTTCAATAATCACATCCCGAAAACCATAGTATAAAATCTAATTTAATAAAATGATAACAACAGAAGTCTCAAATACGATAGTGTCGATAAGGGTACAGTCTGGCCACGCTTTTCCCCTTATTTGAAGAAGTACATGAAAAACATTTATTTTGAGAGAGTAAGCACACAACTTAGTGAGTTCCCCAAAATACCTCATGTTCCATTACATAACAAACACACCATGTGACAACTGTCAAATTAGGTCAACGAAAGTTAACTCAAGTCAACCGAAACGTATAATAGATCAATATGTTGAAATGTAAATTTCATAAACTATACAATGTATTATTGGATATTATAATACTATGTAAGCTAATTCAAAACAATTATACGAACAAACGCTATTAAGTTAGATATTTTTAAAATTAAATTAAATTAAATTATTTTTTACGTCGTAAATAGTGTCCGACGTGAATAGTGATCCGGCATGAATAGTATCCGACATGAATAGTGAACAGTAAATTTCAAAACTCTTCGGAATATTACAAATTTTATATCGAAACGTAGATAAAAATATGACGGATATGAATATGTATTTATATTTTTACCAAACGTTATATATAAAAAGTTACGATAGAAAAACGGTAAAAATGTAAAACTATTCGGAATATTACAAATTTTATATCGAAACGTAGATAAAACTCTTCAGAATGTAAAACGGTTCCGAATATACATTTATATTTTTACCAAACGTTATATATAAAATGTTATGATAGAAAAACATTTAATTTAACTTAAATCGACTTTTGATTATTATAATATATATATATATATATATATATATATATATATATATATATATATATATATATATATATATATATATATATATATATATATATATATATATATATATATATAGTAAGGTTCTTTTGAGAACTCAAAAAATCCTGAGATCTCGAGAACCAAATCTGGGTCGTTGGATTGAAAAAATGTAAGGCCAAGATGAAAGATGGCAGTTTCGTAATTATCAATATTTTTAAGGATGTCTTAGGTATTATATTACCATTCTCAAGGGCAAATCAGGTACTAAACATTAGTATCCCTGTAATCAAGGCCAGATTAAAATAGGTAATATTCGTTTCTCTCTCTTTCTTTCCTTCTCTCTATTTGTCGTTTCCATCTTAACCTCGATAGTTTTACAGAAAAAGCGATCTCAATATTCACATTCTTCACCTTTCCATCTCTCGATTCTCCATCTCTCGTCCTCCGACTACATCTCTCTCTCTCTCTTCCCGTTTCACCATAACCATCTGCACCCTAGCCTTCCCTTTCTTATCCCACAAACCGAACGACTGAGACATCAAGATCTTCGACAATGGAGATGTCGATGACGCCGGTGGAGAAGAAGAAGACGCAGACACCGGTGGAGGTGGATTTCTCGTCGATAGCACCACTCGTCGACGTCGTCAATAGCACCACTCGTCGCCGCTGTCAACAACATCACCCATCGCCGCCCACCCCAGTGTTTCTTCCGCCGGCAATAGTGTAAATTCAGAATTGAAAAAATCATTCAAATCAAATACGTTGTAGAATTTTGAAGCCAATCATAGGATTGATTACAGGAAGATAATCATTTGCAAGGGTTTTATTGGTAGATCTTAGTTACATGGCTATGCATCAGATACGAGAGACCAGATCAAGAATGCATGCAACATTTCATTTTCTATCAAGTTCATGTCGAATCTGATTTTATTTATATGTTTCATTTGTACTTTTAGATATTTTTGTTGATGGTAATGAAGAAAAAACACTAATTTGCTTGTTTACAGGGTTGTGCTTTGATAGTGTGGGCAATAGGAAAGTGGTGGAAGCTCCCAATTTGACTGCTAATGGTCAATATTGTTCATACACTTGTTTTATTCTTCAGTGTAATACGTACTTCATCTTCTTCGTGTTTTAATTCTCTACCGTTTACTAAATTTCAAGTAATCTTCAAATAATGGTTGTGGGTATTCTGTATAATGTTGGATTTACAAAATTTTAATATATCTATTTGGGTTTTGAATTTTTGGATCACATTTTGATTACACAGTGTCTGAACAATTTCATTTTCATGCTAAATAACTCATCAACATTAGATCTTAACACCCAAGAGTGCAATTGTGCAGCCATTTCCCATTAGTTTCTTCTTTAAATGGTGTTATGCAAGTAAAGTGACTGAAAAGGTAACCAACTCAAAAGTCACTTTTTTATACTTAGGAGCATTGAGCTCATTTAGAATACCATCTTATTTGTCAATTTGTCTCATTTTCCATATGTTTCTCCAGCATCAGATTTGATGTGCAGTTACATGTCAAGAGATGTCACTGCCGACTTTGGCTATAATTATACTTTGTCAGGTATTTGAACATATTTTTTCTTTCATTTCTCATCAAATATATTGCTAATTGGTATATACTTTTTGTTATTTTTATTTAATAGATTGTTTTAACTTGTTTTGGTATTGTCAAGACGTCTTGGAGAGAAGATCAACTAGATGACTGTACATTTTCTTTTGTTTTGATGAGTATATATCAATATGCCCACCAAGTGTTCTCTAAAATGCAGAATTGAAAAAATCTTTCAAATCAAATTTTTTAATTAACAATCTACGAATTTAGGATGTAAATTCTATCTAGAATGATTGAGATTGTTTTACTTACACATTTTGGATATTTCAGATGAACTCAAGCCGGCGTCCATTGATAAGAACCCACTTGGAAAATTGCATAAAACGAAGGATAACAAAGTTTCCCAAAACAACCTTACCAGGTAAACCAAAAGTGAGCTTTGAAGGTAGTAGTGAAGATTACAAAGACAACGAGGCAGTTTTGTTATTTGATGGAACAAGTTTTATATTAGAAAGACTTCACAGAAACTTCAGTCTTCAAATAAAAACTTAATTCCTTAATATGTAAGTTAATTCTTCCAATTTTCTTCTGATTGTTGGGTGTATCTTTGTGTTTGTCAAAAATAGATTGTATGCTTGAATGTGTGTGTGTGTGTTGATGTGCAGATATGCACACATATACACATGCATATTAGTGCATATGTGCACATACACACATGCTTATTAGTGCATATGTGCACATACACACATGCATAAATGTGGATATGGACATATGTATGTGTATATATGCATACATGTCTATTTGTTAATGTGTATATGTTTGTATGTGGATATATGCACAAACGTATGTGTATATATGTATAAATATATATGTGAAAATGTATATGTGTATATATATACGTATATGTATGTGCATTTGCACATATACGTATGTGAGTATATGTATATACGTATATACATATGTGCATATATGAAACGACCAAAAATTTGTAATATATAAATATGTAAACTAAAATGTGTGTAATTAAAGTGTTATATGTAATATTATGAGAAATTATGGTCGAAGGGTAAAACGGTCTTTCGACAATTATAAGACCATTATGTAAAATCATATGTATATGTGAGATAATAAAATAAACAATAAGAGTTTATGCGAAATTTAGACTTTTTACCGTGTGAATAGTGAATTTTGACCAAAAAGGGTAAATTGGTCATTTGACCACATGCAGAAATTATTATAAAAATTTATTATAGTTTAGGACTAAAAATGTAAAAGAAATGATTCCATGGAAAGATAGTTGGTTTTGGTGGCCAAAGTTCAAGAAAGTTAACTTTAGGGACCAAAACTGAAAATATAGAAAATATAAAAATGAGAAAATATCTCATAAACCTTCATAAAATCAGAAACATTCTCTGGAGAGTTCTTGAGCTACGGGTCTTGACAGTCCAAGAGTTGGAGAAGCAAGGAAGTTGAAGCAAGGAATTGAAGAGGAACAATTGGAATTGGTGATTCCAAACTTCCAAGGTAAGAAATCAAAGCTTTAGTTTAAGTTCTTGATGGTTTTTCAAAGGAAACTGAAATTGGCAACTTCGGTTATCAATCATGTAGTTTAAATGATTCAACACTTCCATTAAGCCATGTTAAAAGTACTTAATCTAAGAAAATGGAAGTATGATGCTATTTCTTCAAGAATTGAGATTTTGAACAAGAACCCTAGAATTTGAGTTCTTGTAATTAATCCGATTTTAATGGTTTAAAACTTGAAGAAATTGAAGGGTTTTAGTCTTGGAACAAACCCCTATTGATTAAGTGGAGTATTCAGCCCTTAATATGAGAAATTGGGAAATTTAGCATAAAAATCGGGGAATTCTGGGTTTTTGCTCGATAGGCGCGGTGCGCCCCTCACCTAGGCGCGGCGCGCCCTGCGCCAGGCTGCAAATGCAGTTTCAGTTCAAGAGTCTCCTGTCAAGTGATTTTCATTTTTTAGAAATGCTTCAAAACTTGTCCAATTGACCTCAAATTTTAAACATAGGTCTAATATGGTCCAAAACTTTATAAAAAATTATCGGAATTGAAATACGACCCTCCGAGGGTACTGTAGTAAAATACGTATAAAATACAATTTAACTAAAGTTGAGTTATACACTTGCTTTGACCAATTGATGGTATAATAAAGACTCTAACATGTTATAGAGTCAATTAAAATGTAAATTAATGTATCATATACTATATATAGGTGCAAGTCAAATAATCGGGCACCGAAAGGGTAAAGAACCGAGGGACACCTAAACGACATTTCAAGAATTATTCAGTGAGTACATGTAGCATTTTTATCCATTTTGGGATACATGGCAAGTAAGCAAGTATTTTTCAGATTTCATATATTATTTTTATATGTGAAAAATATTTGCAAAAATGGTCCACTTTCTAGTTTAAATAGAAAGTTAACTGCTATATTTGAAAGTTTGATTCTTGGCGATAGCCTAAATTATGATAGAGATATGTGTGAGTCAAAAGCTTGGCATTTAGCCATTTCTTGTGCAAGTAATGTTTTGGTTTCAGAAGAATATTTTTATGTTTGACTGGTATTGAAGCTAGCATTGTTAGTAAGGGAACTATGTTCCAACCTACCCGGGTTAGGTAAGGAGTCTACTGGGGACAACCCCTTCGCGAAGTAGACTGCCTCAGCAATTCTACAGTTAGTATTGATCCGTTCTTTCTAATTGTAGAGACTTGGGGTATCACTTATAGTGATTAATGCCCTAAGTATAAAAATCCCAGCAAGTTTATAAAACCAGTCAAAGAAAGTATAAAAGACATTATTTTTGCAAAGTTTGATATATGATGCTTTTGAAAAGTAAAAAGATATAATATGTGTATATTATGTAGTTTTGACAAAGATTTATGTTACGAATGTTTATACAAGTTAGTAAAAGAAATTTAAAGTTTGAGTCTAAAACTCATGTAACTCACGAGACAATTTGTCTTACGTATTTTATTTTTATGCCATGTATTCCAGGTTCAGGTATAAGGCTGTGAGATAGTTTGAAGTTGCTAAATAAGCACTAGGTGCAAAGGAGTGGAGCTGGATACAGCTTCCATAATTGGTATTGGTTGAATCCGTTTCTATTAAGCTTATGGTTTGATATGTAATTGTAACTCCCCTTTTTGATTGTAATTAAACAAATAACATGGTTTTTGTTAAACCATAGTTTGTAAAATACGTTTTTATGTATTAAAAATGGTTTGAAAAGTTGGGGCGTTACAAGTTGGTATCAGAGCCATAGTTTAAGCGAATTAGGATTGGATCATTCCACTCCTAGGCTTAGACTAGTAAAATAGTTAGTTAAAGTGAATTACATAAATGGATATGTCTTAAGGAAATAAGACATTATTTGCTAATGGTATTTTATGAATATATTTATGAGTTAAAAGTAGCTAATTGATACTAGTGAACAGTGGAACCGAGCGGAAACATCGGGAACAACATGTGTAGGTGATTATGGTAATATGGGCCCGTATTATCATAATCACAGGACGCGTATTGTGACTAGTGTAACCGCGAGGGAATACTGGGAAACTAGTGGAAAAGTAGTAAACTAATATTTTGATATATTATGAAAGACTAAAGTATTTGAAAATTTTATAGCAAAATGCGAACTAGAAGTGGTCAAGGATCGTACGCAGAAAATCCGGATCCTAATGCAAGGCCTCCTATTCCTCCCCGACAGCCCCAAGCCGTTGACGATGGCAATTCTAGGGGTGAGGCCAACCCACCTCCATTGACTTTGGAGACGATTCAGAAATTGTTACATGATTCACAAGTACAAAACAGACAGGAAATGACTCGTCTTTTGGATGAGCGACTGGGCGAAAGATCAAAGTCACAACCTGAAGATAGCGAGAAAAGTGTGGCTCCTGAAGGCACTAATCCGAGACAAACTTCTTCTCAGGGAGATTCATCTTCCAAATCACAGCCTCAGTTCAAGACTAAAGGAGCCTGTACTTTCAAGGACTTTATGTCCTGTCGGCCAAAGGAGTTTAACGGAGAGATGGATCCGCGAATAACAATACGGTGGTTAACTGAAATGGAACAAGTTCTTCACATATGTCGTTGTGAAGAGGATTTGAAGGTTGGATCCGCTTCTCAAATGTTAAAGGCGAGTGCTCTTGACTGGTGGAATACTCTCCGTCGAACCAAGGGAAGTGATTTTGTTGATGCTTTATCTTGGAAAGAGTTTGTTCAGCGATTAAAAGGCAAGTTCTGTTCGGCTAGGCATCAGGAGAATTTGGTTAATGAATTCTTTGCTCTTGCAAAGGATAAACAGACGGTTGATGAGTATACTAAAAAGTTCTGTGAGATGCTGCCATTTCTGGAAGATACATTACCGACCGAGGCTGGCAGGATAAACCGATATGTTAATGGTTTGCCGGCGGACTACTCGCTAGAAGTTAGCAAAGCTACAACTCTTGATGAAGCCATTGAATCTGCGGCTAGGGTCGAGAGTATGATAGAGAAAAAGGTTAAGGAACGACAAGCATTTGCGGAAAAGCGAAAGTCTTCAGGAATCTCTGGAGCAAACAAGAAGAGTCGTTTTTCATCAGGGGTTTCTAAGCAAAGTGAAGTTAAAGAGTGTAAGAAGTGTGGAAAGAAGCACGGTAGGGAATGTAAGAAGGGCACTAGTGGGTGCTATAAATGTGGTCTTCCGGGTCACCAGGCTAAAGATTGCAAGGTGAAAGATATCAGTGAAGTGGAATGTTTCAATTGTCATGAAAAGGGTCATTACAGCACCAACTGTCCCAAGAAGAAGAATGAGACGTTAGTTTCTACCGCAAGCAATAAGAAGACAGAACCAGCGAAGACGAAGGGAAGAGCGTTTCAGATGACTCTTGATGAGGCCAAAGAATACCAGGATGTGGTGGCAGGTACACTTATTGTAAACTCACAGCCTGCTTATGTCCTTTTTGATTCTGGGGCACATTTTTCTTTTGTGTCTCATGATTTTAGTAAGCGTCTAAACATACCGATGAAACCATTAGATGATACTTGTGTTATAGAAGTCGCGAACGGAGAGTTAGTTACGGTACATCATGTGTACGAGAAATGTCCGGTGGAGATTAATGGACGAATTTTAAAGGCTGACTTGTTACCTATCGGGATTAAAGGATTTGATATTGTTATTGGAATGGATTGGCTTGGAACTCATAATGCTAAAATCCTATGCGGAAAGCGAATGGTGTCGATTAAATTTCCTGATAATAGCAAAGTTTATATATATGGGGAACGACGGAAGAATATGCAGAGTCTCATCACTGCTATTAAGGCCCGTAAATGCATCCAAAAAGGGTGCGAATCATTCATTGCTTATGTGATGAATGGGAAGAAAGAGAAGCAGAAAATGGAGGATATAAAAGTAGTTAATGAATTCCCGGAAGTCTTTCCCGATGACTTACCTGGGTTACCACCCGTTAGGCAAGTCGAATTTCGTATCGATCTTGTCCCGGGAGCAAGTCCCATTGCTCGGGCGCCGTACCGTCTTGCTCCTACAGAGATGAGAGAACTTATGTCTCAGCTGCAAGAACTTCTTGACAAGGGATTTATTCGTCCCAGCTCTTCTCCTTGGGGAGCTCCAGTGTTGTTTGTCAAGAAGAAGGACGGTACTATGCGCATGTGTATAGATTATCGCGAGCTCAATAAAGTGACAATCAAGAATCGGTATCCTTTGCCGAGAATTGATGATTTGTTTGATCAGTTGCAGGGAGCTAGTTACTTCTCAAAAATTGATCTTCGTTCTGGATATCATCAAGTCCGAGTGAAGGATGAAGATGTATGCAAGACTGCATTCCGAACTCGATATGGTCACTATGAATTTTTAGTGATGCCATTCGGTCTCACTAATGCCCCAGCTGTGTTTATGGACCTTATGAATAGGGTGTGTAAACCTTTCCTTGACAGATTTGTCATCGTTTTCATTGATGATATTCTAGTCTATTCGAAAAGTGAAGCAGAGCATGAAGTGCACCTACGAGAAGTGTTATGTACTTTGAAGAATGAACAGTTATATGCGAAGTTGTCAAAGTGTGACTTTTGGTTGCGGGAAGTTCAGTTTCTGGGTCATATTGTTTCAGCTGAAGGTATTAAAGTAGACCCAGCAAAAATAGAAGCGGTAATGAAATGGGAACCACCGAAGACACCTACAGAAGTTAGAAGTTTTCTTGGTTTAGCCGGTTATTACCGACGGTTTATCCAAGATTTTTCTAAAATAGCAGTGCCACTTACCCAGTTAACCCGGAAAGAAGTGAAATTTATTTGGGGCGAAAAACAGCAAGAAGCCTTTGAAATACTGAAGAAGAAGTTATGTGAAGCTCCAGTACTTTCTTTACCTGAAGGCACAGAAGATTTTGTAGTATACAGCGATGCATCTAATAGAGGTCTTGGTTGTGTACTTATGCAACGGGGCAAAGTTATTGCCTATGCTTCCAGACAGCTAAAAGATGCAGAGACACGTTATACTACTCATGATCTAGAATTGGCTGCAATTGTATTTGCATTGAAGATTTGGAGGCACTATCTATATGGGACGAAATGCAAGATATATACAGATCATAAAAGTCTGCAATATCTTTTTACTCAAAAAGAATTAAATCTAAGACAGACACGATGGATTGAGTTGGTGAACGATTATGACTGTGAAATAATTTATCACGAAGGAAAAGCTAATGTAGTAGCCGATGCCTTAAGCCGAAAAGTTCGTGAAAAAGTTATTAAAGGAAGATCCATGCGAATTGAAGTGGTCTCAACTTTAATTCAAAAGATTAAAGAAGCTCAAGATGATGCTTTAACTGAAGAGAACATAAAGAAAGAAAAGCTTGGGGAAAAGGTGATGTTTGAAGTAAATACTCAAGGGTTGCGAACTTTCAAGGGACGTATTTGGGTTCCTAAATATGGGGCAACCAGAAAGATAATCTTGGATGATTCTCACAAATCCAAGTATTCTATACATCCTGGAAGTACAAAAACATATCAAGATTTGAAGCAGCATTATTGGTGGCCAGGAATGAAAAAGAGAATAGCAAATTACATATCCCATTGTGATACTTGTGCACAAGTAAAGGCAGAACATCAGGTGCCGTATGGTACTGCACAGTCATTGCAGATACCAGCAGGGAAATGGGAAGAACTGACCATGGATTTTGTCATGGGACTGCCAAGAACGAGAAGGGGACACGATAGTATATGGGTCATTGTTGACAGGTTGACTAAAAGTGCCCTATTCCTCGCAATGAAAGAAACTAACTCACTTGGAGAATTAGCTCAGTTGTACCTCGATGAAGTGATCAGACGTTATGGAGCGCCTTTGTCCATAGTCTCAGATAGAGATCCTCGATTCACGTCTAATTTTTGGGATGCTCTACAAGAAAAGATGAGAACTCGAATTAAGATGAGTACAGCCTATCACCCTCAAACTGATGGGCAAAGTGAACGTACTATTCAGACCTTGGAGGATATGTTGAGATCGTGTACTATCGATTTTGGAGGTAATTGGGACCAGCACCTACCATTAGTAGAATTCTCGTATAACAACAGTTACCACTCAAGCATAAAGATGCCGCCTTTTGAAGCCCTATACGGTAGGAAGTGTAGAACCCCAGTGTGCTGGTTAGAAGCTGGTGAAGCAAAACTTATAGGGCCAGAAATTGTAAGAATGACAAATGAAAAGATTGGGGTGATACAGACCAATATGAAAGCTGCACAAGATCGCCAAAGAAGCTATGCAAATTTGAAGAAAAGACCTTATGATTTAAAAGTAGGCGATTTGGTAATGATAAAAGTGTCACCTTGGAAGGGGGTGATAAGATTTGGTAAAAGGGAAGTTGAGTCCAAGATATATTGGACCCTTTAAGATTTTGAAGAGAATCGGTTTACAAGCATTCAAGTTGGAGTTACCACAGGAACTCAGGGGAATACATGATACATTTCATGTATGTTATCTCAAGAAATACTTTGGAAAGAAGGAATTAACCATTCCTTTAGAAGAAGTAAGAGTGGAAGCACCCAACAGACTAGTGGAAGAACCTGAGGCGATGTTAGAGGTAAAAACCAAGAAGTTAAGGAATAGAGAGATTGATCTGGTATTGGTCAAATGGAAGCATTCATTGGGTTCAGATTTGACTTGGGAAACTTTGGAAAGCATGAAAAGAAGATACCCTAATTTTACAGATTATGAAGCGATTCCGAGGACGGAATCCTAATTAGGGGGAGGTAGTTGAAACGACCAAAAATTTGTAATATATAAATATGTAAACTAAAATGTGTGTAATTAAAGTGTTATATGTAATATTATGAGAAATTATGGTCGAAGGGTAAAACGGTCTTTCGACAATTATAAGACCATTATGTAAAATCATATGTATATGTGAGATAATAAAATAAACAATAAGAGTTTATGCGAAATTTAGACTTTTTACCGTGTGAATAGTGAATTTTGACCAAAAAGGGTAAATTGGTCATTTGACCACATGCAGAAATTATTATAAAAATTTATTATAGTTTAGGACTAAAAATGTAAAAGAAATGATTCCATGGAAAGATAGTTGGTTTTGGTGGCCAAAGTTCAAGAAAGTTAACTTTAGGGACCAAAACTGAAAATATAGAAAATATAAAAATGAGAAAATATCTCATAAACCTTCATAAAATCAGAAACATTCTCTGGAGAGTTCTTGAGCTACGGGTCTTGACAGTCCAAGAGTTGGAGAAGCAAGGAAGTTGAAGCAAGGAATTGAAGAGGAACAATTGGAATTGGTGATTCCAAACTTCTAAGGTAAGAAATCAAAGCTTTAGTTTAAGTTCTTGATGGTTTTTCAAAGGAAACTGAAATTGGCAACTTCAGTTATCAATCATGTAGTTTAAATGATTCAACACTTCCATTAAGCCATGTTAAAAGTACTTAATCTAAGAAAATGGAAGTATGATGCTATTTCTTCAAGAATTGAGATTTTGAACAAGAACCCTAGAATTTGAGTTCTTGTAATTAATCCGATTTTAATGGTTTAAAACTTGAAGAAATTGAAGGGTTTTAGTCTTGGAACAAACCCCTATTGATTAAGTGGAGTATTCAGCCCTTAATATGAGAAATTGGGAAATTTAGCATAAAAATCGGGGAATTCTGGGTTTCTGCTCGATAGGCGCGGTGCGCCCCTCACCTAGGCGCGGCGCGCCCTGCGCCAGGCTGCAAATGCAGTTTCAGTTCAAGAGTCTCCTGTCAAGTGATTTTCATTTTTTAGAAATGCTTCAAAACTTGTCCAATTGACCTCAAATTTTAAACATAGGTCTAATATGGTCCAAAACTTTATAAAAAATTATCGGAATTGAAATACGACCCTCCGAGGGTACTGTAGTAAAATACGTATAAAATACAATTTAACTAAAGTTGAGTTATACACTTGCTTTGACCAATTGATGGTATAATAAAGACTCTAACATGTTATAGAGTCAATTAAAATGTAAATTAATGTATCATATACTATATATAGGTGCAAGTCAAATAATCGGGCACCGAAAGGGTAAAGAACCGAGGGACACCTAAACGACATTTCAAGAATTATTCGGTGAGTACATGTAGCATTTTTATCCATTTTGGGATACATGGCAAGTAAGCAAGTATTTTTCAGATTTCATATATTATTTTTATATGTGAAAAATATTTGCAAAAATGGTCCACTTTCTAGTTTAAATAGAAAGTTAACTGCTATATTTGAAAGTTTGATTCTTGGCGATAGCCTAAATTATGATAGAGATATGTGTGAGTCAAAAGCTTGGCATTTAGCCATTTCTTGTGTAAGTAATGTTTTGGTTTCAGAAGAATATTTTTATGTTTGACTGGTATTGAAGCTAGCATTGTTAGTAAGGGAACTATGTTCCAACCTACCCGGGTTAGGTAAGGAGTCTACTGGGGACAACCCCTTCGCGAAGTAGACTGCCTCAGCAATTCTACAGTTAGTATTGATCCGTTCTTTCTAATTGTAGAGACTTGGGGTATCACTTATAGTGATTAATGCCCTAAGTATAAAAATCCCAGCAAGTTTATAAAACCAGTCAAAGAAAGTATAAAAGACATTATTTTTGCAAAGTTTGATATATGATGCTTTTGAAAAGTAAAAAGATATAATATGTGTATATTATGTAGTTTTGACAAAGATTTATGTTACGAATGTTTATACAAGTTAGTAAAAGAAATTTAAAGTTTGAGTCTAAAACTCATGTAACTCACGAGACAATTTGTCTTACGTATTTTATTTTTATGCCATGTATTCCAGGTTCAGGTATAAGGCTGTGAGATAGTTTGAAGTTGCTAAATAAGCACTAGGTGCAAAGGAGTGGAGCTGGATACAGCTTCCATAATTGGTATTGGTTGAATCCGTTTCTATTAAGCTTATGGTTTGATATGTAATTGTAACTCCCCTTTTTGATTGTAATTAAACAAATAACATGGTTTTTGTTAAACCATAGTTTGTAAAATACGTTTTTATGTATTAAAAATGGTTTGAAAAGTTGGGGCGTTACAAGTTGGTATCAGAGCCATAGTTTAAGCGAATTAGGATTGGATCATTCCACTCCTAGGCTTAGACTAGTAAAATAGTTAGTTAAAGTGAATTACATAAATGGATATGTCTTAAGGAAATAAGACATTATTTGCTAATGGTATTTTATGAATATATTTATGAGTTAAAAGTAGCTAATTGATACTAGTGAACAGTGGAACCGAGCGGAAACATCGGGAACAACATGTGTAGGTGATTATGGTAATATGGGCCCGTATTATCATAATCACAGGACGCGTATTGTGACTAGTGTAACCGCGAGGGAATACTGGGAAACTAGTGGAAAAGTAGTAAACTAATATTTTGATATATTATGAAAGACTAAAGTATTTGAAAATTTTATAGCAAAATGCGAACTAGAAGTGGTCAAGGATCGTACGCAGAAAATCCGGATCCTAATGCAAGGCCTCCTATTCCTCCCCGACAGCCCCAAGCCGTTGACGATGGCAATTCTAGGGGTGAGGCCAACCCACCTCCATTGACTTTGGAGGCGATTCAGAAATTGTTACATGATTCACAAGTACAAAACAGACAGGAAATGACTCGTCTTTTGGATGAGCGACTGGGCGAAAGATCAAAGTCACAACCTGAAGATAGCGAGAAAAGTGTGGCTCCTGAAGGCACTAATCCGAGACAAACTTCTTCTCAGGGAGATTCATCTTCCAAATCACAGCCTCAGTTCAAGACTAAAGGAGCCTGTACTTTCAAGGACTTTATGTCCTGTCGGCCAAAGGAGTTTAACGGAGAGATGGATCCGCGAATAACAATACGGTGGTTAACTGAAATGGAACAAGTTCTTCACATATGTCGTTGTGAAGAGGATTTGAAGGTTGGATCCGCTTCTCAAATGTTAAAGGCGAGTGCTCTTGACTGGTGGAATACTCTCCGTCGAACCAAGGGAAGTGATTTTGTTGATGCTTTATCTTGGAAAGAGTTTGTTCAGCGATTAAAAGGCAAGTTCTGTTCGGCTAGGCATCAGGAGAATTTGGTTAATGAATTCTTTGCTCTTGCAAAGGATAAACAGACGGTTGATGAGTATACTAAAAAGTTCTGTGAGATGCTGCCATTTCTGGAAGATACATTACCGACCGAGGCTGGCAGGATAAACCGATATGTTAATGGTTTGCCGGCGGACTACTCGCTAGAAGTTAGCAAAGCTACAACTCTTGATGAAGCCATTGAATCTGCGGCTAGGGTCGAGAGTATGATAGAGAAAAAGGTTAAGGAACGACAAGCATTTGCGGAAAAGCGAAAGTCTTCAGGAATCTCTGGAGCAAACAAGAAGAGTCGTTTTTCATCAGGGGTTTCTAAGCAAAGTGAAGTTAAAGAGTGTAAGAAGTGTGGAAAGAAGCACGGTAGGGAATGTAAGAAGGGCACTAGTGGGTGCTATAAATGTGGTCTTCCGGGTCACCAGGCTAAAGATTGCAAGGTGAAAGATATCAGTGAAGTGGAATGTTTCAATTGTCATGAAAAGGGTCATTACAGCACCAACTGTCCCAAGAAGAAGAATGAGACGTTAGTTTCTACCGCAAGCAATAAGAAGACAGAACCAGCGAAGACGAAGGGAAGAGCGTTTCAGATGACTCTTGATGAGGCCAAAGAATACCAGGATGTGGTGGCAGGTACACTTATTGTAAACTCACAGCCTGCTTATGTCCTTTTTGATTCTGGGGCACATTTTTCTTTTGTGTCTCATGATTTTAGTAAGCGTCTAAACATACCGATGAAACCATTAGATGATACTTGTGTTATAGAAGTCGCGAACGGAGAGTTAGTTACGGTACATCATGTGTACGAGAAATGTCCGGTGGAGATTAATGGACGAATTTTAAAGGCTGACTTGTTACCTATCGGGATTAAAGGATTTGATATTGTTATTGGAATGGATTGGCTTGGAACTCATAATGCTAAAATCCTATGCGGAAAGCGAATGGTGTCGATTAAATTTCCTGATAATAGCAAAGTTTATATATATGGGGAACGACGGAAGAATATGCAGAGTCTCATCACTGCTATTAAGGCCCGTAAATGCATCCAAAAAGGGTGCGAATCATTCATTGCTTATGTGATGAATGGGAAGAAAGAGAAGCAGAAAATGGAGGATATAAAAGTAGTTAATGAATTCCCGGAAGTCTTTCCCGATGACTTACCTGGGTTACCACCCGTTAGGCAAGTCGAATTTCGTATCGATCTTGTCCCGGGAGCAAGTCCCATTGCTCGGGCGCCGTACCGTCTTGCTCCTACAGAGATGAGAGAACTTATGTCTCAGCTGCAAGAACTTCTTGACAAGGGATTTATTCGTCCCAGCTCTTCTCCTTGGGGAGCTCCAGTGTTGTTTGTCAAGAAGAAGGACGGTACTATGCGCATGTGTATAGATTATCGCGAGCTCAATAAAGTGACAATCAAGAATCGGTATCCTTTGCCGAGAATTGATGATTTGTTTGATCAGTTGCAGGGAGCTAGTTACTTCTCAAAAATTGATCTTCGTTCTGGATATCATCAAGTCCGAGTGAAGGATGAAGATGTATGCAAGACTGCATTCCGAACTCGATATGGTCACTATGAATTTTTAGTGATGCCATTCGGTCTCACTAATGCCCCAGCTGTGTTTATGGACCTTATGAATAGGGTGTGTAAACCTTTCCTTGACAGATTTGTCATCGTTTTCATTGATGATATTCTAGTCTATTCGAAAAGTGAAGCAGAGCATGAAGTGCACCTACGAGAAGTGTTATGTACTTTGAAGAATGAACAGTTATATGCGAAGTTGTCAAAGTGTGACTTTTGGTTGCGGGAAGTTCAGTTTCTGGGTCATATTGTTTCAGCTGAAGGTATTAAAGTAGACCCAGCAAAAATAGAAGCGGTAATGAAATGGGAACCACCGAAGACACCTACAGAAGTTAGAAGTTTTCTTGGGTTAGCCGGTTATTACCGACGGTTTATCCAAGATTTTTCTAAAATAGCAGTGCCACTTACCCAGTTAACCCGGAAAGAAGTGAAATTTATTTGGGGCGAAAAACAGCAAGAAGCCTTTGAAATACTGAAGAAGAAGTTATGTGAAGCTCCAGTACTTTATTTACCTGAAGGCACAGAAGATTTTGTAGTATACAGCGATGCATCTAATAGAGGTCTTGGTTGTGTACTTATGCAACGGGGCAAAGTTATTGCCTATGCTTCCAGACAGCTAAAAGATGCAGAGACACGTTATACTACTCATGATCTAGAATTGGCTGCAATTGTATTTGCATTGAAGATTTGGAGGCACTATCTATATGGGACGAAATGCAAGATATATACAGATCATAAAAGTCTGCAATATCTTTTTACTCAAAAAGAATTAAATCTAAGACAGACACGATGGATTGAGTTGGTGAACGATTATGACTGTGAAATAATTTATCACGAAGGAAAAGCTAATGTAGTAGCCGATACCTTAAGCCGAAAAGTTCGTGAAAAAGTTATTAAAGGAAGATCCATGCGAATTGAAGTGGTCTCAACTTTAATTCAAAAGATTAAAGAAGCTCAAGATGATGCTTTAACTGAAGAGAACATAAAGAAAGAAAAGCTTGGGAAAAAGGTGATGTTTGAAGTAAATACTCAAGGGTTGCGAACTTTCAAGGGACGTATTTGGGTTCCTAAATATGGGGCAACCAGAAAGATAATCTTGGATGATTCTCACAAATCTAAGTATTCTATACATCCTGGAAGTACAAAAACATATCAAGATTTGAAGCAGCATTATTGGTGGCCAGGAATGAAAAAGAGAATAGCAAATTACATATCCCATTGTGATACTTGTGCACAAGTAAAGGCAGAACATCAGGTGCCGTATGGTACTGCACAGTCATTGCAGATACCAGCAGGGAAATGGGAAGAACTGACCATGGATTTTGTCATGGGACTGCCAAGAACGAGAAGGGGACACGATAGTATATGGGTCATTGTTGACAGGTTGACTAAAAGTGCCCTATTCCTCGCAATGAAAGAAACTAACTCACTTGGAGAATTAGCTCAGTTGTACCTCGATGAAGTGATCAGACGTTATGGAGCGCCTTTGTCCATAGTCTCAGATAGAGATCCTCGATTCACGTCTAATTTTTGGGATGCTCTACAAGAAAAGATGAGAACTCGAATTAAGATGAGTACAGCCTATCACCCTCAAACTGATGGGCAAAGTGAACGTACTATTCAGACCTTGGAGGATATGTTGAGATCGTGTACTATCGATTTTGGAGGTAATTGGGACCAGCACATACCATTAGTAGAATTCTCGTATAACAACAGTTACCACTCAAGCATAAAGATGCCGCCTTTTGAAGCCCTATACGGTAGGAAGTGTAGAACCCCAGTGTGCTGGTTAGAAGCTGGTGAAGCAAAACTTATAGGGCCAGAAATTGTAAGAATGACAAATGAAAAGATTGGGGTGATACAGACCAATATGAAAGCTGCACAAGATCGCCAAAGAAGCTATGCAAATTTGAAGAAAAGACCTTATTATTTAAAAGTAGGCGATTTGGTAATGATAAAAGTGTCACCTTGGAAGGGGGTGATAAGATTTGGTAAAAGGGAAGTTGAGTCCAAGATATATTGGACCCTTTAAGATTTTGAAGAGAATCGGTTTACAAGCATTCAAGTTGGAGTTACCACAGGAACTCAGGGGAATACATGATACATTTCATGTATGTTATCTCAAGAAATACTTTGGAAAGAAGGAATTAACCATTCCTTTAGAAGAAGTAAGAGTGGAAGCACCCAACAGACTAGTGGAAGAACCTGAGGCGATGTTAGAGGTAAAAACCAAGAAGTTAAGGAATAGAGAGATTGATCTGGTATTGGTCAAATGGAAGCATTCATTGGGTTCAGATTTGACTTGGGAAACTTTGGAAAGCATGAAAAGAAGATACCCTAATTTTACAGATTATGAAGCGATTCCGAGGACGGAATCCTAATTAGGGGGAGGTAGTTGAAACGACCAAAAATTTGTAATATATAAATATGTAAACTAAAATGTGTGTAATTAAAGTGTTATATGTAATATTATGAGAAATTATGGTCGAAGGGTAAAACGGTCTTTCGACAATTATAAGACCATTATGTAAAATCATATGTATATGTGAGATAATAAAATAAACAATAAGAGTTTATGCGAAATTTAGACTTTTTACCGTGTGAATAGTGAATTTTGACCAAAAAGGGTAAATTGGTCATTTGACCACATGCAGAAATTATTATAAAAATTTATTATAGTTTAGGACTAAAAATGTAAAAGAAATGATTCCATGGAAAGATAGTTGGTTTTGGTGGCCAAAGTTCAAGAAAGTTAACTTTAGGGACCAAAACTGAAAATATAGAAAATATAAAAATGAGAAAATATCTCATAAACCTTCATAAAATCAGAAACATTCTCTGGAGAGTTCTTGAGCTACGGGTCTTGACAGTCCAAGAGTTGGAGAAGCAAGGAAGTTGAAGCAAGGAATTGAAGAGGAACAATTGGAATTGGTGATTCCAAACTTCTAAGGTAAGAAATCAAAGCTTTAGTTTAAGTTCTTGATGGTTTTTCAAAGGAAACTGAAATTGGCAACTTCAGTTATCAATCATGTAGTTTAAATGATTCAACACTTCCATTAAGCCATGTTAAAAGTACTTAATCTAAGAAAATGGAAGTATGATGCTATTTCTTCAAGAATTGAGATTTTGAACAAGAACCCTAGAATTTGAGTTCTTGTAATTAATCCGATTTTAATGGTTTAAAACTTGAAGAAATTGAAGGGTTTTAGTCTTGGAACAAACCCCTATTGATTAAGTGGAGTATTCAGCCCTTAATATGAGAAATTGGGAAATTTAGCATAAAAATCGGGGAATTCTGGGTTTCTGCTCGATAGGCGCGGTGCGCCCCTCACCTAGGCGCGGCGCGCCCTGCGCCAGGCTGCAAATGCAGTTTCAGTTCAAGAGTCTCCTGTCAAGTGATTTTCATTTTTTAGAAATGCTTCAAAACTTGTCCAATTGACCTCAAATTTTAAACATAGGTCTAATATGGTCCAAAACTTTATAAAAAATTATCGGAATTGAAATACGACCCTCCGAGGGTACTGTAGTAAAATACGTATAAAATACAATTTAACTAAAGTTGAGTTATACACTTGCTTTGACCAATTGATGGTATAATAAAGACTCTAACATGTTATAGAGTCAATTAAAATGTAAATTAATGTATCATATACTATATATAGGTGCAAGTCAAATAATCGGGCACCGAAAGGGTAATGAACCGAGGGACACCTAAACGACATTTCAAGAATTATTCGGTGAGTACATGTAGCATTTTTATCCATTTTGGGATACATGGCAAGTAAGTAAGTATTTTTCAGATTTCATATATTATTTTTATATGTGAAAAATATTTGCAAAAATGGTCCACTTTCTAGTTTAAATAGAAAGTTAACTGCTATATTTGAAAGTATGATTCTTGGCGATAGCCTAAATTATGATAGAGATATGTGTGAGTCAAAAGCTTGGCATTTAGCCATTTCTTGTGCAAGTAATGTTTTGGTTTCAGAAGAATATTTTTATGTTTGACTGGTATTGTAGCTAGCATTGTTAGTAAGGGAACTATGTTCCAACCTACCCGGGTTAGGTAAGGAGTCTACTGGGGACAACCCCTTCGCGAAGTAGACTGCCTCAGCAATTCTACAGTTAGTATTGATCCGTTCTTTCTAATTGTAGAGACTTGGGGTATCACTTATAGTGATTAATGCCCTAAGTATAAAAATCCCAGCAAGTTTATAAAACCAGTCAAAGAAAGTATAAAAGACATTATTTTTGCAAAGTTTGATATATGATGCTTTTGAAAAGTAAAAAGATATAATATGTGTATATTATGTGGCTTTGACAAAGATTTATGTTACGAATGTTTATAAAAGTTAGTAAAAGAAATTTAAAGTTTGAGTCTAAAACTCATGTAACTCACGAGACAATTTGTCTTACGTATTTTATTTTTATGCCATGTATTCCAGGTTCAGGTATAAGGCTGTGAAATAGTTTGAAGTTGCTAAATAAGCACTAGGTGCAAAGGAGTGGAGCTGGATACAGCTTCCATAATTGGTATTAGTTGAATCCGTTTCTCTTAAGCTTATGGTTTGATATGTAATTGTAACTCCCCTTTTTGATTGTAATTAAACAAATAACATGGTTTTTGTTAAACCATATTTTGTAAAATACGTTTTTATGTATTAAAAATGGTTTGAAAAGTTGGGGCGTTACAATATACGTATTTGTATATGTGCATAGGTGTACATATTCATATATGTCCATTTGTTTGTGTACACATGTGTGCATATTTGCATATATGCATACATATATGTGCCTATGTGCATATGTGTATATATGCATGTAAGTATTTTTTGGGGTTTTTTTTAATATGTACTTATATAACTGCATATGTGCATATATGTTTCTATGCGTATAAATACGTTTGTGCACATATGCATATATGCATATATATGCAAAAATAGATGTGCATTTGTTCATATGCATATATGCATGTATGTATTTATTTTAATGTTTTTGAATATACATGTATATTAATTTTTATTAATGTTATTGCAGATTTTGGAGAATTTATCGAGCAAATTGAAGAAATGAATATTGAAATTTTGAGAAATGAAGATATCATGAATTTTCGTTGTATTTTTTATATTTTTTGTATGTAACGTTCATTATTTCTAATAAATTTGTATGTATCATTCAAAACAGTTGTATATTGTTCTACTTTTTAAATTTTATGTATGTATTGTTCGAACCAGTTGTATATTATTGTTTATAATAAAATGCGTTGTTCATTTTTTTACATTTATATAGTAAAAATACGAATATGTATCTATGAATTGTGAAAATATGCATATATGCATCTGCGAGTATGCATATATACACATGCAAATGCACAAATATTTTTTTTAATTTTGAAAATTTGTTTTTTTTTAATTCAGAACTTTTATGTTTTTTTAATTCCGGAAAAAATATTTAAAAATAAAAACGAAATTACGAAAATAAAAATTTGATTTTTTTTTTAAATTTGAAAATTCAAATCTAATAGCCTTGATTTTAGGAGTTGTTAGTATTATTGCCAAAAATAAAAGAATCAACATTAAATGTGAATTACGTAGAATGACAATCCTGCCCTTTTGTGATCTGACCAATCAGAAAGAGTTCTCAAGATCTCATTGTTTTTTGAGTTCTCACAAGAACCCAACCCTATATATATATATATATATATATATATATATATATATATATATATATATATATATATATATATATATATATATATATATATATATATATATATATATATATATATATATATATATATATATATATATATTGGCAGCTTTCAAAACTCACGGACATCAAAACGGAATTGAGTTCATATATATATATATATATATATATATATATATATATATATATATATATATATATATATATATATATATATATATATATATATATATATATATAAAGCAGGGCCTACTTCATTATTTATCCAATTTTACATATTTTACACTTAAAAATTCATATGTTTATTTTGAACCATACGTATTCAAAACGTATTGTTAAGTTTAATATTATAGCGTTTTATAAAACACAAAATATACCGTCAAAACGGTATCGTCGATACGAACAATCTGACGTCAAAATTTAATATTATTGATATTAGTTTCATATTTAATATTTTATTTTTCATTAAAATGAAATCGAATTTACATTTAAATCCTATATTTTTATTAAACTTACAATTAATACCCTTTCGTTAATTCATTAAAGATTTTTAGTTAAAAAGTTGATATTATTAAACTACGATTTTCGTAGATTATATTTTTATAAACAAAAATCATTTATTTATTACAAAAACTATTAAATCTATTTAAAGAGTATTTTAAGGGTATGTTTTGTCATAAACAAATTCTAAAAGCTATAATTATCAAATCTATGTATCTTCACACCTCAGATCTCGATCTCCATATCACTAGATAGTATTGTTAGAATATTCTTCGATATATATAGAGATATACGAAGAATGAGCGTTAGAAGTAGATATTTTAGTTATAAATGTCGTGAGTTCGAGCTAGAAGCCGGAGGAGTCAATCGATCTAACAACAGTCGGCGATAAGATCCTAGTCGACATTAAGGTGAGTTCATACCCCTTCTTTTTACATTTATTCAAGTTTTTAGGGGAAGAATACAAGTTATACTACAAAAATGATTATTTATACCCATTTACAATAATAGTAAACAAAAATGTGAACTAGGTAAACGTTATTATTACAATAATTCAATTATAATTCAAAAAATAATATTAAATGATCTACTTACGAGGACGGTGTCTAGGCCGATCAGTTGGGCTAGGTTGTTGGATTTCCGAAAGGCTTATATGCTAAAAGGGTCCTGCCTCCCCATTTGATCTTCTACCTGGCCGTTCTTTATTTGATAATCATGAGGTATTATTTTGGATTTAATAAAGGTTATAACCAAGTTATTACACCACTATTGTGGAAAATATTTAAAAGATATTATTTATAATCATCTAAACAAGTTATTTCACATATATTTGTAAATATATGCTTTTTACGACGGAATACTAAAAATAAACTATTATAGGAATAATTTGTGGATACAAACATTACTAAGACGTTTTAAACAAGATAGATAATTATATAAATATATAATTATTATACATTACTATTTTACCATGGGAAAAATGATAAAGATGAAAACAAAGGCTTTCTTAACAAATATACGTAAACGAGTTGATATACATACATTTTTGTGAGACGGGTCTTCACTAGTGCTTATTTAAGCACGATACTATAAGTCCTGAAATTTATAACCAGAGTCTCGGTAAGAGAGCGTGATATTTGTGTATAGATCTATTCGGGATTGACAACCCCGCACTTGAGCTGCTAGCTACAGCTAGACCGACGGGTCTGGGGTGACAAATGTCATAACATTCCAACGCCTGAAGAACGTCGCAGCAGGCCTACAAGGTCACAATATGGTTATAGGACGTCTCACATGGGAAAACAATCAACTTATTAAATTGTTTACGTGAAATCATACATTTTAAATGACCTTGTACTACAGATTACGCTATACATTTTAGTCTTCGGGTTTTAAGAGTTGGACACTTCTATTAAGAAAATATTGGATTTTCTGGGTTATGATACTACATTTTACAAGCAAATGGATTTTTCAAACAAGTTTTATGGAATTAAAACTACATTCTAATAAGTTACAAATATAAGTATGGTTTTACTTATACACACTGGTTTTATGGAAATTAAAACTACATTTCATTAAAATATGAATATAAGTATACGATTTACATATACATATGAGTTTTATGGTATTAAAACTACATTCTAACAAGTTACAAATATAAGTATGGTTTTACTTATACATACAAGTTTTATAGAAATTAAAATTACATTTTATCAAAATATAAATACAAGTACAATTTACTTATACATACAAGTTTTATGGAAATTAAAACTACATTTTATCAAGATATAAATACAAGTACAGTTTACTTATATATACGAGTTTTATGGAATTAAAACTACAACTCAATAAGATACAAATAAAATACGATTTTACCTACGTAAAGGTTTTATAGAATTAGATCTACAATTAATGTACGAATAAACATGTATTTCACATAGTTTCATACAAGAATAATACTATTTTCAAGTATAGAACACTTATACATTTTCGGTCTTTACGTTTTTAAGACTACGACTCATTTATAAGAAAATATTGGATTTTTTGGTTTCAAACACTATCTCTTTACAAGGAAAAAGGACTATGAATTTTCTTATACAAAAATCTTATGAACTCACCAACGTAATGTTGACACTATTTCAAACTACTTGTATTTTCAGGGAATTGATGAATCAGGTAACCACAAGTTTTTGACGAAGGTTCATCATGGCGTTATACTATGTATTTTGATATCATATTGTAATTGTAATTGAAACATACAATCTTTTGAACTCTTGTAACGTTTACAATTATGTATATGATGGATGTGTTTGCTTTGATCACTATTGTACAAACGTTGTTATGATACTGTTCATGAAGTCATCCACCCTCAGACGATTCCGCCATCGTGGTTTGGGGGTGTGACACACCATATGGTCCAACCTAATGTCCAACCTAATGTGCATCAGGCACAGTCCAGCCCTAAGGAGCATTAGACACCGTCCAACCCTAATGGGAATAAGGCACAGTCCAACCCTACTCGCATCAGGAACTGTAGAAATAAGAAAGAATACACAACTAAAAAATTAGCAAGAAAGACTCTACTAGTCTAAGCACACAGTCCTTTCATAATGGGTCTCAGAGTACTTACACATGCAATGTCACACTTAGTATATTAAGAAAACTCACATGAATCGTAATCCGAAATATACACGCGATCAGGCCCTCAAACACTCAGCGACGTGAACCTTCTCAATCACCATTAGGTATAACTTAGTGACCCAAACCAATAAATAGTTAACCCCTTAGTCAATATCTTCAAATCCATCAAAGTTTAACCAAAAGTCAAACCGATCAAAAAATCAACGGTCAACGGTCAAGGTCAAAGTCAATGGCCGAGCATCGCACCGTGACCAGAACCTTAGCGCCACAAAGAGTCGTTATCCAGAAAAAGAGATTCGCCATAGGTCGCGTCGCGAACCCATGTGGGTAATGTGGCGATCTATACGCAGCTCAATTTTCCTTTTAAGTGTCTAATTCATTAAGTCAGAGGCTAATATTCTCCACAAACCATCCATTAAGGCTATTAACGAATAAAAATGTAAACGTTATGGACATGCATGTCCAATACATGTCAACCAAAACCCTAGTTCAATAAGAGGTTCAAAACTCCAAAACCCTTGCATGGCTTCAAGAAAGCTTGAGCATGCTCTCTTCTTTGGTTCAAAGGTTCCGAAAATGGTCCAAGAAGTGACTTGGTGACCTCGAGTTTCCCTAACTCCTATAAGACATCATGAATTGACCAAGCATGTCATAAAACACCTCTAACTACTAGATATATGCAAAGAATACATCAAGTTTGGAACTTTATCACTTATAAAGGTACAAAATATGGAAAGAAGGCTGGATCTAGGCTGTAGATTGCTTGATTGCACCACCACCTTTCTTCTTCTTCTTCAACCTACACTTCCAATGCAAGAAAAGAAGTTAGAATAACAAAAGTAAGGCTACGATTCATTCTAGGGTGGTTTCTCTAATGATGGAGGCTGGTAAAAGAGGCAGGCATTGGAGTTAGTTCTTTTTTATAGTGCTCAAGGCCCGAGAATTAGGGTTTTTCATTTCAGCACGTCGCACTACGAAGCATAATTGGTCGCATTGCGATCAACCATGCTCCGCACGTAGAACTTAAACCTTCCTACATGTTGTGATCACCATGATGGTAGTGTTGTATAGAGCCAAAATCTTTAAAAATACTTGGAAATTTAACTCTTTAAAACTTTAAATTTATACATGGTAAATGGACTTTATATATATATATATATATATATATATATATATATATATATATATATATATATATATATATATATATATATATATATATATATATATATATATATATATATATATATATATATATATATATATATATATATATATATATATATATATATATAAGGGTTTATGGATATATTTAAGTTAAATACATATTTATAATAAGAAATGTCTTTTATATTTTATAAATGCACAAATTATGTTTTATAAAATATAAGAGACATTGTGTGTGTGTGTGTGTGTTTGATGTTAGAGGATTACATGAGTACATGCATAAAAAGAGATACTCCATTGGGCATCCAATAAAATTGTTTTGTCTTTTCGATGGTCCAATAGATGCTATTTATTCTCATCATTTGATGTTAGAGGATTACATGGGTACATGCAAAAAATAGAAGCTAGTTATTATTCTATTTTTCCTTTCCTCTTGGCTGAATCCACACTCCCACCACCACCTTCTTCTCTCTAAAAGTTAGTTGTAGGAAGAACACATATACACTTCAGTCTCTTGAAAGGAAAAGACGATTTTGTCTTTCAAGCTTAAGAGATTTGTTTTTCAAGAGTTGTTCTAGCATACCCTGGTGTTGATGCTTGTTGGTGGATCATCGTTATATAGGAGGTGTATCTTTCCTTCTAGTTTCCATTTTCATCGACCATCCAACTCGAGTTTTACAAAGGCTTTAAAGGTTGTTGTTTTTAAACCCCTTATGGTTGTTTATTTTAATATTTCATTTCATGTAAATGATCTTTTGGAGGGTATAATCTTGCATTATGTTGTTCAAATTTATTTGGCTTCCATTGATTCTCTTTAAAAGTTTTAAAATCTGATTTTAACAAGACCCAACAATGTCAAAGATGTAATTGATATTATGTGGAAAGTACAAAAACGGATATTGCAACATCTAAAATAACTTACTCTCAACTCACTATATCATTTACTACATCTCTAAGCACAAACTATAGAATGAATATTACATTGGTATTTATAGTTGTGTACACAAGTCTAAATGGGTCTTCCAAGCATCCTCGGGTCATCTTCCATGTAAATCTTTGCACCCGAACATTCTCCCCCTAAAGCTTGGAATGCATGGCGAGGCTCTAACATCCAAGATGAGCAACTAGAAAATAAGAATCCCAATCGTGACATCATGATAAGAAGCAATGATGAAGAAATCTAAAATCTTGAAACTACAATCTTCAAACCAGGTTCTAGGATATATATATATATATATATATATATATATATATATATATATATATATATATATATATATATATATATATATATATATATATATATATATATAGGGAGAGGTTCAAATGAGAACCATTAAAAGATTGAGAACCAAAGGAACTAATATTAGGCTATCACTAAAAAAATGGACGGATATGATTTAATGGGTAAAAATCCTGTTTTTTGTTTATTTTAGTAAAAAAAAAAGGGATAAAAACGTCATTTTCATGCTTAATTTAATACAACATTCACAGTTTCATATTAAATTCACAATTTAATACAATTCACAGCTCAATACCAGAGATGGGAAGTAATGGCCGGAAAGGGAGGATGTGGTGGTGGAGCCGCCGCCAGTGGTGGTGAGGCCGCTGCTGGTGGTTGTGGGTGACTTTAACACACACATTCACAGTTTAATATAACCAAACATTCACAGTTTAATACGTATATTCACAGTTTAATGCAAATATTCAGACTTTAAAATTTCATAGAGACATTTCATCAAACACCTTGTATGCATCTGATTTTCCAAAACTTCTTCTCTAAACACTGACATCAAAGAACAAATCTGAGAACGAAAACAATGAGAGGAGGAGAAAGAAGGTGGGACAGGTTTGATACGGTGGTGGAACCACCGTTAGCCATCGAGAAATGCACCACAAACACCCGCTCTGTACTTGAAAACAAATAAAACACATCAGATTTACCAGATCTCAAAGTGTAATATTTGTTGGCTCGAGATCCATAAGCTCTCGAGTGAAGATGAGGTTTGGCATTGGTAGTGGTGCACAATGGTGTAACGTCGACTTTGGTGTGATCTTAGCCGCCGGAGGCATGAATAACCTTTTGAGATCACAACAAAACATCAGATATAGAACCACCATAGGTGAAAGAAGAAGTGGTAGTTTTGTGAGAGGTAGAAGACGGTGAAGAGGCTGCGAGGAAGCGGCGGTGGGGACGACGCCGCCGACGGTGGTGGCGGCAGGTGGCGGCGATGCTGTGAGGGTTTCACTTTAGTGTTTGAGTTTAAGTTGGATGTTTTGTGAGAGTGTTTGAATGCAAATGTCACCAGATCTGATTTTTAGATCATAACTTATTGTTTTTATGTTAGTATTCTCAAAATGACTATCATGCTCCTTATTATTTGTGGCCATTGATCAACATCTAAAATTATCCAAAGGCTTAGATTAGTTCTTATTAGTTCCTAACCTTTTAATGGTTCTCATTTATATATATATATATATATATATATATATATATATATATATATATATATATATATATATATATATATATATATATATATATATATATATGTATGTATGTATGTATGTATATATATATATATATATATATATATATATATATATATATATATATATATATATATATATATATCTACTATACCTAATAAATAAAAACATATTTTGCCACGTGTCCTTTTTATAATGACTATCCTCCAACTGACACATGTACTCTTCTATTTCTAATTGCCGCTCAATTTTTCATCGTCTATCTCGCCTTATTTTAAGGAAGGCTATCCCCTACAATTAGGGAGTAATCCCATCCAAATTTGAATTCCACATACTTCTATTTGACACAAATCTCGCCACTCTCCTCCGTCAATCCCCCACCCATGATCTCTAATCCCCAAAACCAGGCCATTTATGCTCAACGGCCTCTCTTTTATCTCAGTTTTGTCTCAATTTCGACGGAAGATCATCGTCCTCTTAACGTCTCCCTCCTGAACACCGCCCTATTGGTCCGAACTCATGCTTCTACTCTCACCATTCTCGTGATTTTCTTTCCTCTTCTTGAGTTCACATTACTTCAAAGAGATTTACTCGAGTTAAGCGCTACCCCTTGGTTCAATTTCTAAGGCTCGAATGTACACTGCCCCCAATAGCTTTATCTTCAACATCTTTATCTTCAAGGTGATTAATCGCACCTTTTTCTCATCATTATTTCTTCTATCTCAAATTCATACACGTAGCTATTACGTCTTTCATTTTAAGTTAGGGTTTGTATAATTTGTTGAAAATACAGGATTTCCCTGTGGTGTTGAGCGATGGCTTCAAAGCGGATCTTGAAGGAGCTTAAGGATCTTCCGAAAGATCCTCCTACCTCTTGCGTGTATATCATCGAAGGCCTTTCATTATTGATTTGAGTACTTCATCTATCTTCCGGTAACAAAATCAAATGCAACAAATATCTGATAATGTTAAAATAAATTTGCATCTATATTCAGACAAACGAATACAGGTATTGATATGATACATTTACACTTTGAGTTGTCGAGTGGTTACCCAAAAGGCCAAAATGTGTGCATCATTATTTGAAAAAATTATTGTTTGTGCGACGTCCTCCTGTCCCGTCCAATCACAACCCCATTTATCGTTTTAATATCAACACATTTTTATCCTAAGATCATATTACAATGCACTGCTTTAAAATGTTACATTAGCAATACCTTTGCTATTTAAAAATTATAGTGAAGGCCCTCGTGGTTTGCTGTGAGAAACTTTTTCACCTAAATTGTCACGATGTTTCCAGAAATTCATCCATTAAGGTAAAATTTTCTTACATTGGAGTCTAATAAAATGGCCTTGCAATTCTGTCCACCAAGTGCTCGATGTAATATGTAATGCTAAGGCGTGAAATTTATGAATTTATCATATTTACTGTGGCAAAATTGGAATAGAAATTAGTTATTTTCATTTTTTTTCTTTTTTATATTCATTCCATGGAAGTGTGGTTTTAAGAAATATAGTTGTCTTTTGAAATACCAGGTCTTAGATTCAAATATATTTGCTTTCTAGACAAAAAGCTCCATTGATGTTTATTCAAGAAATGTGAGACTAAAGTCCAACAGTTATACCACAATCGATATTCTTGACATGGTAGTTGCTGCAAATATTCAGGTTCTAGAGTATTATGCTTTCATATTTTATATAATTCGTAAAAATATACATATTTCATGGTGGTTATATAGTTATATTGATATAGTTTAAGGAGATGGATGGAGTAACAATCTTTGAACAACCAGCTAAAAAGAAAAAAGTCTTCCCTGATTGGAAAAACTTGATGAAGCCCGGCAATGAGGAGAAAGATCATTGGGTTAGTTTACTTGAAACTTGTAGTAGAATTATGATATATGCTTTCTGGAACTTTTTAATGTAAAATGTTGGTGATTTCAGTTTGATAGATGCCTATCTTGGCTCTTTATTGTTTTGGTGATGTTTAGTTCGTTTAAAGATGTTATTTCTTCAAATTATTTTAACTTAGAAATCGCATGAATGTTGGGACAAATCATTGTGAGGCTACATTAAGGCCACGTAAGAAAATCAGGGCATTTATGTCTTTTTGGGTTACATTAAGGCCACGTAGGAAAAACATTGGAAATGTACAAATTGACTTTCTGAATTTCATGAGATTACACATGTGATCTTTGTGAGATTGCACGTAATTCGGTATACCAATTATGTTTCCCATGTTCTTAAGATACAAATGGTTTTCTGAATTCTATTTTTATTCTCATTGAAATTGAAAATGAGCATTTCTCTTTTTGTGCAGTCACATTTGATTGGTTTCATGGACCTGGGATGTCAGTTCTTGAACATAAAAGAGAACGTATTCCACCAGTGTCTATGACTCAAGCATACATGCTGGATTTCGTAAAGCCAGAACTACGTGATTCTTTTTTAAGTCAAGAAGCAGTAGGGCAAAACACCAGGAAAATGAAAGAAAGTACTACAATTAATAATTCAATTGAAAATGGGCAAATTGCAAGGAACAACAACTTTGTGACTCTTACTACCTTTATTTATTTTCAGTATTATTCTTTTATTACTTTTGGTACTTATTCTTTATTTTAATCATATTTTATTTGAACATAGTGTTTGTAATTCCTATCTAAAACCAGCAAAATTTATCATATCAACATAAACAAAATTTACAAATGACAAATTTATCATCTGCAATATTGATATTTTTCATATTATTTTATATATTTTTTAATCATCCATTGTATTACACGGGTTTCTAACCTAGTATG